>JAULUF010000014.1:382500-515000 GCA_031834385.1 Semotilus atromaculatus
GTATTGATCTAAAATTATTCTTTGATTTTCTATAATTCTGCCAAAAATACTTAGAGTCTCTAAAAAAACTATCACTCAATAAAGAAATATTGAAATGCCAATAGGCGCTGCTAGGTTAAATTGAATTTAAAATAAAATAAAATTGTACCATACTATGATCAGGAAACCCAATTGGAATTATAGAGCAATTTTTGAAAATATTAAGATGATGTGTAAATCCATACAATCTAATCTGACCCATAATCTGACCCTAATACAAACCCATGTATATTGTCTCATATCTCCATTTAATTGTCTCCAAATATCACATAATTCATACTTCTTGATAAAATGAATGGGACGTTTCTGAGATGACAAATGGGGTTCAACGTGGTTCCTATCAATCATATTTTCTGTGCAATTAAAATCTCCCTCCAAAAACGTCCCGGGTTACGTATGTAACCCTAGTTCCCTGAAGGAACGAGACGCTGCGTGAAAACGCTGCGGGAACGCTTCTAGCGTTGTGCGTCTTGAAGCATAGTATGGAATCAGCCAACGGCGAGACGGAACGTCACGAGTGACGTCATCGAGCAGGAAACTATAAAGCACACCCATGAACACAATGGCGACAGCTTCTGGAAAAGTCTGAAGCAAGTCGATCAAGGGAATGCCGGGAGTATGGCAACGACACGCAGCGTCTCGTTCCTTCAGGGAACTAGGGTTACATACGTAACCCGGGACGTTCCCTATCAGGAACGTCGAGCTGCGTGAAAACGCTGCGGGAACGCTAATACCCACGTCGCCATAAGAGCAAGTGACCGACTGTGTGAATCAAGGATTAAATTCAGCCGAAAGCACCTGCGCCCCAGGGGTGGAGCTAAGGTCTAGGTCATAAAACCTGACGAAAGTATGCGGTGAGGACCAGCCTGCCGCATCACAAACGTCATGAAGAGAAACTCCTGACAATAAGGCTTTGGAAGCCGCCATACTCCTGGTAGAGTGAGCTCGGACAGTCAAAGGTGAAGGCTGACCAGCCGACTCATAGGCAAGTGAGATGGCCTCGACCACCCACTTGCTCATCCTCTGCTTAGACACTGGAGACCCCTTCTTAGGTGGTCCAAAACAAACAAACAACTGTTCTGATTTCCTCCACAGGGCAGCTCTGTGGACATAAGCATCTAGAGCCCGAACAGGGCAGAGCAGATTGAGTTTTTCCTGATCAGACGATGTAAAGGGAGGAGGACAGAAGGCCTGCAGAACTATAGGTCTGGCCACATTGGTAGCAACCTTAGGGACATAACCTGGCCTGGGGTGGAGAAAGGCCTTCACCATCCCAGGCGAAAATTCCAAACACGAAGGAGCAACCGAGAGAGCCTGAATATCTCCGATTCTCTTAAGAGAAGAAATGGCAAGGAGAAAAAATAGTCTTTAAAGTAACAAACTTTTCAGAAACTTCTTCAATAGGCTCAAAAGGAGCTAGGGAAAGACCTTCTAGAACGATGGCCAAGTCCCACGCTGGCACCCTCATGCGGACTACAGGCCTCAGCCTCAAAGTACCACGAAGGAAGCGAGTTATAAACGGGTGTCTCCCCACAGAGACTCCACTGAAAGGGACATGGTAAGCAGCAAGTGCCGCCACATACACCTTTAGTGTGGAGGGGGATAACCCTGAGGAGAAATGCTCCTGCGGGAACTCCAGCACTGCACCCACTGGGCAGTTAACTGGGTCCAACAGGTGTTCTCCACACCAAGAAGTGAAGAGCCTCCACTTCAAGGCGTATAACTTCCTCGTGGAAGGAGCTCTGGAGTGAAGGATGGTCTCAACAACCTCGGTTGAGAGACCAGCACCTACGAGCTGGGCCCCCTCAGAGGCCAAGCCCATAGCTTCCACAACTCTGGGCGGGAGTGATGAATCAACCCGCTCGCCTGAGAGAGAAGGTCCCTCCTGATCGGAATCTCCAGAGGAGAGCCGTCTAGGAGAGATATTAGGTCCGCAAACCATACTCGGGCCGGCCAAAACGGGTCTACCAATAGTAGACTGACCCCGTCCCGGCGAACCCTCTCCAGAACTCCTGGGAGCAGAGCAATTAGGGGGAAAGGCGTACAGACGTGACCTCGGCCACGGCTGTACCATAGCGTCCAACCCCGCGGGGCTGGATGACTGAGAGAGAACCACAGTGGACAGTGTGATGTCTCCCTGGACGCAAATAGGTCTACCTCGGCACGACCGCACTGCATCTGAAGGAGCTCCACCACCTCGGGGTGGAGTCTCCATTCCCCGGGCCTCGGCCCCTGCCTCGACAGGATGTCCGCTCCCTGATTTAAATACCCCGGGAGATAAATCGCCCTCAAAGAGAGGAGCTTCCCCTGGGACCATAGAAGGATCTGGCGAGCCAGATTGTATAACGGGCGAGAGCGCAGACCCCCCTGATGGTTTATGTAAGAGACCACCGATGTGTTGTCGGACCAGACAAGAACATGATGACCTCTCAGGTCTGGTAGGAAGTGTTTCAGAGCCTGAAACACTGCCAACATCTCTAGACAATTTATATGCCATAATCGATGATGGTCCTGCCATAGACCCTGGGCTGGGTGACCACTCATGATCGCCCCCCAGCCTGTGAGGGAAGCATCTGTCGTTAGCGTTACACGACGACAAAGAGCTCCCAGCACAGGTCCCTGGGACAGAAACCAAGGATCCCTCCAAATGACCAGAGCACGGAGGCAACGCCATGTAACTTTGATCATGCGGAGGGGGTTTCCCCTCAGGGAGAACCCCTTGGTTCTGAGCCACCACTGTAATAGTCTTGTGTACAGCAGGCTGCAAGGTATAACCTTAGACGCTGCTGCCATGAGACCCAGCAATCTCTGGAACTGCTTTACAGTGAGCAACTGGCCTAGCTTCACTTGTTTTGTGGCTGACCCCAGAAAGAGGTTCTCTGAGATGGAGATAACACACTCTTCTTGGCATTCAGCCTCAACCCCAATTTCTTGAAGTGCGCGAGGACGACATCTCGATGCCGAGCCGCCACTTCGTGAACGTGCGGGGAGATAAAGCTAGACCAAACGGAAGAACATAATATTGGTACGCTTCGCCCCCGAAAGCGAACCTCAGGACTTCCTGTGTTGCGAAAGGATGGAGATATGGAAATACGCGTCCTTCAGATCTATCGTGACAGACCAGTCCTCGGATCTGATTTGTGACACGATCTGCTTCAGAGTGAGCCTCTTGAACCAGAGCTTGCTACTGAGCGACTTAACGGGCGCAGATCTAAAATTGGACGCAACCCCACCATCCTTCTTTGGAACGATGAAATATCGGCTGTAATAACCAGACTCCTTGCTGGGAGGAGGAACCCGTTCTATAGCCTCCTTCTGAAGGAGCGTTTTCACCTCTTGTCCCATTACCAGAGCCTGCTCGGGGCCCACCACTGTGGGCAGGACCCCGCTGAATCGAGGAGGACGAGACCTAATATCATAACCTTTCTCTATCGAATGCAGGACCCACTGAGATACTTTTGGACACTCCGCCAGAAAATCTACAAAGGGTACCAGCCTCTCGAGACTGGCCTCTGGAATATTCTGAGCAGCAAACACAGCGCCCTGTAACGGCGCACCAGCAGGAAACAACTGGTTTGACTGCTCTAAACCCCTCCTCAGAGGGGGCGAGCGTCCCTCGGGAAGCGCTCGCTGGGCCCGTCTACGCCCCGACACGAAGGCGGGGTTGGCAGAAGGGACCCCTGAGGGTACCGGGAGAAAATGGGCACCGTCTGATGCGGTGAACACCTTTCTCTTACGGTAGGGACCACCCTCAGCATCCTGACGCCAGTGGCGTCAGGACTTCTTAGACGAAGCCTTCTTGGCCATAATGACTGTCCTCAGATCAGTTTTATGGCCAGAAGACCTCGGTTGAGAGTGTCACGCCTGGTCCCACTGCAGGGGGAGCACAAGACGCGACACTCTGTAGAGGGGGCGAGCGTCCCTCGGGAAACGCTCGCTGGGCCCGTCTACGCCCCGACGCGAAGGCGGGGTTGGCAGAAGGGACCCCTGAGGGCACCGTGAGAGAATGGGCACCGTCAGATGCAGTGAACACCTTTCTCTCACGGTGGGGACCACCCTCAGCATCCTGACACCGGTGGCGTCAGAACTACTTTTTTTTATTTATTTTTTTTAGATGAAGCCACTTGGCTATAATGACTGTCCTCAGATCAGTTTAACCCCCGAAAACTTCATCTGAGAGTGTCGCGTCTGGTTCCACTATTTTGCAGGGGGAGCACAAGACGTGACGCTCTGATTTTATTGCGCCCATGCGAGGAGCTTATCGACAGCCAGGACTGACCCGCCCATCAGTCCCTGTCTTTAAACGCCGGTGCCTAAAAGACGAATTCGTTTCAGCGGAGAGATGGCAGTAGGCGTCTCTCCAGTTTTTCTAGGCATCGCCTCATAACCGTAAATAAGCCTCAGCAATATAAAAATATTTTTTGTAGAGATCTGAGGGCTAAAAAATACAGTATGAAATCGTTTTCTTCCAGGACTTCGACACCTCGGTGTGGAGATCCGGAAAAACGGCAGGCACCGTCGTGGAGGTTGCACTCGGGAAGGCAAACATAGTTTATACAATATTTTTATATAAAAAACTCCTGCCAAACTGCTGACCACTCAATGTTTAATTTTTCTACAGCATGAGTAAGCACCTCCATAAGCTCCTCATTTATTTCTGTTCAGGGGAATATATCATATATCATATATATCATAATCCCCTTATTTTATAATAATTTATATAATATTATTATTATTATATTTTTAATACCAACAACATTCAGCTCCTCAGAACTGGATAGTTGCAATATTAATGCCACAGCCTGGGCAGAAGAAACCGCAGAGCGTGCTTCCAACCCTAAACTGAGGCACTGAATCTAACAGTTAAAGGCTGAGATAGGGCGAGGCCCGTCTCAAACCCCGCTGTCAGATTCACCCGCGATCCCCACGACACGCGCCGCCGCTCTGCCTCGACAGAAGCGGGACCCGAGCCGCGGGGAGCGCGAGCCGAACCACTCTCCTCAAAGAGTGATCGGCGGGAGCAGAGCGTTCTTATTGGAAAACGCTCGCAATGCTCACAATCAGCCCCCTCGAGAGCTGACCGGGCATGCTGTACTCCCAAACAAACAACACACAGATCGTGTGAATCCCCACCCGTGAAATAACGAGTACAGGGGGGAACACACACTTTCTGTAATGCTGCTCGCTTAGATATGTGAATACATATATATAGCCTTTTTTTTTTTTTTTGAAGTGAAAAACTCCTGCCTAGCAATCACTAAAGACAGACAAAAACACTGGGACAGATTCACACACAAATCGCTTGCTGAAGACAACAGAAGCTGTCGCCATTGTGTTCATGGGTGTGCTTTATAGTTTCCTGCTCGATGACGTCACTCGTGACGTTCCGTCTCGCCGTTGGCTGATTCCATACTATGCTTCAAGACGCACAACGCTAGAAGCGTTCCCGCAGCGTTTTCACGCAGCTCGACGTTCCTGATAGGGAACAAATATTCCTCTTCCGAGCAATTTTGTAAAGTAGTACACAGTAAATCTAAGAACAACAATCTTTCTACAGGAACTGTTGGACCATAAATACAGAAAAAAACCAAAATATAGCTTTCATAGACAGCTCTGATTTTTATTAATCTTCCTTTCACAACTTCATCAACAACGTAAGAAATTGGACTAAAACTCTTAGAACATAATACTGCAACTCCTGGACTTATTGAAGTAAATATGGCTTAAAACAGTTCAAATCCTCTTTCCCAGTGCGCTGCATTCCCTCGTCACTGTGTTTCTTGTAACAATAAAATATCAAGATTCTTCTGTTTCATTAGGTCATTTAACATTCCTCTTTTCTTAATATCTGTAACACATTCAGGGTTGCTAGACGAACTTCCCTCATGACAAAGAGGAGAGAAAACAGCAAAAAAACAAACAAAAAAACACTAATTAATGTAGAAAAAGAGCTTAACTTATTCAACAACATTCATAAGTTTCTCTACATTCCTCAGCAATTTTTTTTAAACGATAAACTTCTTTATTTGTGAAGCATCCTTCAGCTATTAAGTTCCTTGTTTTCTCAACAAACTGAGTTACATTAAGGACATGCTCGTGTACACACACCCCTCTCCTGGGGCCTCATTTATAACCGTTGCGTACGCACAAAACAGGCCCTGAAAGATGCGTACGCCACTTCCGACGCATAAGTTGTGATTTATAAAAATAAACTTGACGCGAAAATTTGCGCATCTGCACGCAAACTATGACCCATGCGTACGAACGTTTTGGAGACGGAGCAGTTTGGCGACACCGATGGTGAGCTGGAGTTAAATGTATTTTGGTCACTTTTAGACAGAAAATCTAAAGAAAATTATTAGGGCCGGGACTCGATTAAAAAAATTAATCTAATTAATTAGAGCCTTTGTAATTAATTAATCGAAATTAATCGCATTTTAATCGCATAAATATTTGACCTGAGAACAGTGTGAAGTAATTTTTTTCACATGGATTTTTAGTATACCATTGAATAATGACTGAATACATAAGCTTAAGCAACAAAATATTGTTTATTTTTGTTCAACCAAGTCCAGCAGACCAGTGCAATTTTTGCCATTAAATGTAGCAATAGCATATTTAGAAATATAGTAGGCCTACATTTTATAAATTCAGGTAGCCTATAGGTAGGAAGACCTTCTGTAAACTTTAAACGTTTCTGTAAACGTTTTTTAAGTTAAAAAAGGTTTCCAGGGTGACGCGTCAGGCTTGGCACGTGATTCACCACAGCCAAAATAGTGCTGCATGACAGATGTAGCGCTTTTATTTCTAAATATTAAAAAACTTGCTTACCATGTCATCAACTTTTTTCTTTTCCGATTCTCAAATATGTGTAAGTGAGTTTGTTTTGTTGTTTAAAAAATCTTTATAAATGATCTGTAACGTGAGATGGGCGCCGTGTTTGGGCCGCAGATCAGAGATTCCGATCTGTTGGAGTTATTAGCCTACAGCGCGTGAATTCATCAGTTTCTCCCGAAATACATGAAAGTAAGTGGCCGGTGAACTGGGAGAAAAATAGAGTTGACTTAATAGTTATTTACACTGTGTGTCTGATATGAATAAAAACCGTCGGCAAATATATTTTCTTGGGTTGTTATTGCTGCTTCCATAGACACCATTGTGTATTTTACAAACTATAAATGTGTTGTTTTGCTATAAATTATATGTAAATGTCTAAAACCTAAAATAAACATTATGTGAACAGTTGTGATCGCCTATGACAAGCGCTGAGCGCGTCCGTCTTTGGCTCAGCCACAGCGCGAAAGCACAGTCTGAATCTGGCAGTGATGTCACTTCACTGTACATTCGCTCCTCAGTGGTCAGCTGGTGCAGAGCGGGCCGAAATCACAATTGCTGATGAGATATAGGAAAATATCTAGTGGAAAATGAGAATGTTATTCATCCAGTGAGAAAGTTCCGTGGTGCAAAAATAAGCGATTAAAATCAGTTATCGCGTTAATTAACGCGTTAAAGTCTGTAATTAATTAATCTTAATTAACGCGTTAAAGTCCCGGCCCTAAAAATTATACATATGAAAGATAATACAAATATAATTTGACTCACCAAGCCTATCACTTGAAGCAAATATCCATCCCTTCTTAAATGTCCACGCCAGTGAGCGCGTTAAGGGCCCGTTAGTGAAACTGACGCATATATTGCCTATCTAACGGCATGATGAAGTAAAACCGTAAATCTTCATTATCAGTCCTATTCATAAATACAGTGCATGTTCACAATAACAGTCTAAATAAATAAAATAATGATTTAAACTATATTTTACTTTGTTTTACGCCATTCTCGTTAATGGAGTTATAGCTAGGCTACATTTAAACTAGCCTACATGAAATCATAGGCTACTGAGAAGTTACACATTTTTTTAATATATTCAATAAATTAAAATATTTGTTGTGGTTGCAATGCTTTTCAACACTTTTCCTCTAGCATGCTGTGTTTTAATGTTTTAACTACAGAGATAATTTGCTTATCATGATAATAGATTGTCTGAGAAAATTTTTTCGTGCAAATAATGCACAACAAGGTCTATCTGTTTCCATTAAAAAATACAAAATCAATTAAAAATACTATTTGGCCAGTGAAAAAAGATTGAGAAAAACTTTCTCTGAAATGTATTTTACACTATTTGATTTATTTATTCAAAAACAAGTCAAGGATAGGCTACTAAATGATTTTTATTAATGTAATGTGACGGCACATCCATATTTCATATTTTCCTAATGTCTTGTACCGTTAAACATGTCATCACGTGGATGAATAATCATATGCAAATGATATGCAGATGAGGATATGCATAGTAAAACGAGGCGTTATAAGCTCCATATATGGTTATTTCGGGGTGGAGACGCTTGTGCGCACAATCTTCCGTTGACTGGGATTTATAAAGTGAATTCTGCGCAGGTTCTGGCGTACGAACGGTTTTATAAGTCTGAATATTTTTTTGCGTACGCCATTTTTGGCTTTTCGGTGTACGTACACTTTTAGTAAGAATCCTACGCACAGTTTTATAAATGAGGCCCCTGGTCTTCGTTGGCTTGAGGAATAACTTTATCTCTTCAGCTTTATCACAGCTACGAACAGAGAAGTCACTCAAAGACAACACTGCAATCTGAGGATTCACTTTCGGTTTCATTATCATCGCTACCATATAAGTCAGCTTTCTTCACAGCTTTTTTTATTTTGAAACTTATCACTCATTTTTCTTTTTTGAGGTGTTTTGAAAATTTTTGTTCCTGTCTCCATTTCCAATTCCACACAATCAAATCCACTCTTTTTCTGTACAACTTGTGTTACATCAATTCCAGTAGTAGCACTTTCTCTTTCCTTTTCAGGAAGTTTTGAGTGTTTTACGTCAGATACCATATCCACTTTGTCTTTCTCTTCTGAATCTATACCTGTCACACCAACAGATTTTATTCCAGATATCTCCTTGGAATTAACCCCTTCAGTCCCCCTGTGATGGCCACCCTGTAACCCTGAGCTCAGTGAAACTACACCAGCCTCTCTACTCGGGCTTGGACTGGAAACCATGTCCCCTTTCTCAGTGACTTTCTTTTCTGGGCAGTTACGAATCAAATGTCCTGTTTTTCCACAACCAAAGCACTTTGTTTTAGCAGTTTATACAAGAATTATGAAATCAAAGTCATCAGCTCTAAAACTAAGTGAAAGATCCAATTCTTCATCATCAAGATACCCGTACAAATCGGGATTTTTTTTATTGGGGATACCAATTTTCCATAGCGTGATAAAGCTTCTGTTATTATCTCGTCGCTGAGAAAAGGGGGCACGTTTGATAAGGTGACTCTCTTAGAAGGGTGTGAGAGGGGAAGAACAGGAACAAACTCGCCACCAATCACAATCCCACGCTCTACTGCTTCAATCACCTTTTCAATGTTACTAAGAAAAATTACAGTAGCGTTATTCATTCGTGATGCGGATAGAATACATCCATGTCCTACAACTTCGCCAATCGCTAAGCAAATCTCTTCTATACTCGCCGCAAACACTACTTTCACTGCATGGCGTCGCGTGAGGGCTAAAAATAAAAAAAATCTCTCTCTCTCTCTATCTCTCTCTCTCTCTCTCTCTCTCTCTCTCTCTCAAACACAGCACAACAAACCTCATTGAAACACCACTGTAATATAAAGGTTCCCAAATCTTAAAACTCAAGAACAATTTTCCTAGTAAAACAAAAAGTGGCTTTAGCCTTTTACGTTCCAGAAAACAATGATAAATAGTTTCTCTGAACGCACAAAAAACACAACCTTCATTGACACTTGGGTTGGGTAAAGATCACCGTCCTTTGGATGCACAAACACAGCTTATTTAACATTGGTTCAATTGCCAGGGAATATAACACTCCAGAGAGAGCAAATCCCTGTCTTATACCTCTCCCAATTCCAAAAGGGACTCTCAAACCACCATTGATCTTCAGCACGCTCTCAATGTCTTTATATAGTACTTGAATCATTCCCCTAAAAGTGGACCCAAAGCCAAAAGCATCAAGCGTATTCCAGAGGTATTGATGCTCTATTCGATCAAAGGCTTTTTCTTGATCAATTGAAATAAAGCCTATGTCCAGATCAAGATAACCAGAGACATCCAACATATCTCTGATGAAAGTAATGTTATCCATAATGGACCTTCCGGGTATACAACAGGTCTGGTCAGGATGAATCACTTGCCCCATCACATCTATTGGCCAAAACCTTAGAAAACATCTTTAAGTCTGTACATAGTAAACTTACAGGTCGCCAATTCTTTATTTCCTGTAAGTCACCTTTCTTAGGCAACAAAGTGACCACTGCCCTCCTACAACTTAGAGCGAGGGAACCCACAGCCAGACTTTCATTTAAAACATCCAAGAGGTCCTTGCCCATCCCTCCCCAAAAGGCCTTGTAAAACTCCACGAGGGCCATCAATACCTGGTGCTTTACCAGTCTTCATGTCTTCTAAAGCATTTAAAAGCTCCTGCTCCGTAAGAGACTCATCAAGTTTGACAACATTGTCCTGTGCAATATTTGGCAAGCCATCATACAATTTGGCAGAAAGCTCCTCATTCTCTTCATATTCACTCCTTTATAACTTAACATAGAATTGTACAGTCCTTTTCCTAATACTTGCGGGCTCTTTCAATTCCTGCCCATTTTCTGTTCGAATAGAGTGAATAATCACCTCTGCCCATTTTTCCGTTCTTGGCCAAAAAAAAAGCCTTGATGCGGCATCCATTTGTGTGAGCATCTGTAGCGGGATCTAACCAGAGCCCCTTGTGTCTTTATACCTAGCAGGTCTGTAAGAAATTACTTTTTACACTTGAGAGCATCAAGACATTTTTGTTCCCCAGTAACTTAAAACAACTTTTGCAAGTCAATGATCTGAGTTTTGTCATTGAGTGCGTAATATCTCGAGAGACATTGAAAGCGTACTGTTGACATAATACTTTTGTTTCAACTGTCCCAAAATCCCACCACTGTCTGAAATCCTCAAAACAATTTTTCCTACTTTTAAAAATTCGGTAACACTTTATTTCGATAGTCCACTTTAGACATTCTACTAACTATAAGTAACTATTCAACTACATGTCAACTAACTGTCATTAGAGTATTAGTAGACTGTCAGCTTAATATCTGCTAACACTTTATTTTGTTGGTCCCCCAACAGACATTCAACTGACTATAAGTAACTTGGCGACTACAAGTCAACTTATTCTCCTAACCCGAACCCTAACACCTAACCATAACCTACCAGTCTACTGACAGTCTACTACAATATACTAATACTCTAATGAGAGTTAGTTGACATGTAGTTGAAAAGTTACTTATAATTAGTAGAACGTCTAAAGTGACTATCGAAATAAAGTGTAACCAAAAATTCCCCAAAAATTAAATAAAACACATCTCTAAAATTCCTTTCATTCAACAAAGATGCATTGAAATTCCAATAAGCACTCTTTATTTTAACATTTGCTATAAACACTTCACACAAAAGATAGATAGAAATAGAAATAGCCATAGAAATAGCGTTATCTCTGGAGTGTGTCCATGTGTACTGCCGATTGTTATTGTTACATTCTCTCCACACATCACATAAACTGTGTTTGAATCAATTCACGCATTACACGACTTGAAGCAGTGTGAGATCCAAATGATTCCTATCAAGAACATGATTTTCCGTACAGTTAAAATCCCTGTACAGTTAAAAGTTAAAAAAATAAAAAATATAATTTTATTATATTTGTTATTGTTCACTTTTATTTATCTACATATAGGTTTATATATGTCTATTCCTTTGGCAATATTGTGCTATTTTACACATTCATGCCAATAAAGCTCATTTGAATTGAATTGAATTAAGAGAGAGAGAGAGAGAGAGAGAGAGAGAGAGAGAGAGAGAGAGAGGGAGACTTTCAGAGATTGACCGTTCTTGTCATTCTCAGTGAGTTGAATAGAGTTGCGGGTCCGTTTCACTGTTCCGTGTGTGTGTGTGTGATGCCTCACGCCTCAGCCTGGCCTGATGAGCTTCCTGAGAGTTATTAATGTTGAGTCTGGCTCCTTTAAAAGCCTCTGTACGGATCCCGCCTCCCTCCGAGAGCCACAGCTCCTCCTGCGTGTGTAATCACAGGTACACGCTCCACAATGCCGTCAAACCCTTTTCTGTTTTTCACACCGAAAAGTGTGAATGCCGAACACGTATCTGGAACTCATCTCCTGGAGACGGAACAGTACAAGTGTAATTATCATTTAGTGTAATTACATTAACTTTCTGATGAACGGCTCACAGCTCGAGATCATGCCGTCTCTTCATCAGAATCCTCCAGTTTCTCCAAGCCAGATTCTGTTGGAGATACAGCAGTGTAGCCAAGCATGAAAACATTTAATTAAAGCCAGTGAAGTCGGTCACACATGTGTGATCAGGGGCCCAAGGGGCCCGATGGAGGAGCGATGCGGAGACACACTTTATTCCAAACACTGGGTAATGATACATGCCAATCCGCTCCTGTTTATATCAATGACAAAACTTCTGCTCACATAATAATAAATGAAAGTAGTCTCATCTATTCAAATGAAGTTTCACCATGCAGTGTGAATGAAGTTCTAAAGGACGATATTTAACTGGGATCTACAGACTTTCACTCCACCTTCCTGAATGCCTTTATTTCTATTTTATACAGTACAGATTGTTTCACTGCAGCTTCAGAGAAATAAACAGGAAAATATCTGTACGTTTACACCGCCGCCGACTAAGGCTGCAAAGAAGCTCTGGCCGCCCTGTCAAGGACGCTTGTCAAAAAGTACGGGGAAGCTTGTTGGCGCTTGTTGACGCTTGTTGGCGCTTGTTTGCGCTTGTTGACGCTTGTTGACACTTGTTGGCGCTTGTTTGCGCTTGTTGACGCTTGTTGGCGCTTGTTGACGCTTGTTGACGCTTGTTGACGCTTTTTGACGCTTGTTGGCGCTTGTTGACGCTTGTTGACGCTTGTTGACACTTGTTGGCGCTTGTTGGCGCTTGTTGGCGCTTTTTGACGCTTGTTGGCGCTTGGCGCTTGTTGACGCTTGTTGACGCTTGTTGGTGCTTGTTGACGCTTGTTGGCGCTTGTTGGCGCTTGACGCTTGTTGGCGCTTGTTGACGCTTGTTGACGCTTGTTGGTGCTTGTTGGCGCTTTTTGACGCTTGTTGGCGCTTGGCGCTTGTTGACGCTTGTTGACGCTTGTTGGTGCTTGTTGACGCTTGTTGGCGCTTGTTGGCGCTTGACGCTTGTTGGCGCTTGTTGGCGCTTGTTGGCGCTTGTTGGCGCTTGGCGCTTGTTGACGCTTGTTGACGCTTGTTGGTGCTTGTTGGCGCTTTTTGACGCTTGTTGGCGCTTGGCGCTTGTTGACGCTTGTTGACGCTTGTTGGTGCTTGTTGACGCTTGTTGGCGCTTGTTGGCGCTTGACGCTTGTTGGCGCTTGTTGGCGCTTGACGCTTGTTGGCGCTTGTTGACGCTTGTTGACGCTTTGGCGGCTCTGACGTAGCAGGGAGAAGAGAAGGGTCACAACACGAAATGTAGGCTAATAAACAGATAAAACTACCAATACATTATAAAGAAACCTTTTATAATGACAGCATTTCATAACTGTTTTTGTCACATTTGGTCGGGGGAAAAAAAGAATAATTAGCTATTATTATTATTATTATTTGCATTAGTGTAATTGGTCAAATCGTGTTACCGTGAGCAAACGAATTGCATTCCCGCTTAAAACGAGCGTTCGTTAATATTTCAAATAAAAGTTGCGCTCATTCTCAAATGTGTATCACTGGATCATTATGGATAATCACAAAGTTGTTGTGTTTGGTGCTGCTTTATTGTACGTTCATGACACCCTCCAGGACCGTTATCACCGGCTGGTGCAGCGCCTGCGGATAATGTTTTAATCGGAACTAATGTTTTGGTAGGAACGAAAGTTTACATCGTATGTTTCTCCGGAATCAGCCAGCGCGAAGCACGTCTATATTCAGATTGGTTGCTGCGTTTTGCCGCTGATTGCCGCTGAACCGGGTCATAGCTCATTACAATAAAGTTGAGCTACTTTCAGCTTTCTGATTGATGCCCAAAACGCGACGCCGAGGGCTGACGCTCCTTGAGCTGAGAGAAGCCAGCTTCCATTGAAAATGAATGACTTCCAGTAGCTTTGGAAGCTCAAGTCGGCGGCGGTGTGAACGTACAGTAATAATCAATGATGCAAACAGACTTTAATAACTCTAAAATGTGTCATAGTTCAGCACAGTCACAGAGTTGTGTGTGTGTGAGAGACGGCATCGCAGAGTTGTGTGTGTGAGAGACTGCATCGCAGAGTTGTGTGTGTTTGAGAGACGGCATCGCAGAGTTTTGTGTTTGAGAGACGGCGTCGCAGAGTTTTGTGTGTTTGATAGACGGCGTCGCAGAGTTGTGTGTGTGAGAGACGGCATCGCAGAGTTTTGTGTTTGAGAGACGGCGTCGCAGAGTTTTGTGTGTTTGAGAGACGGCGTCGCAGAGTTGTGTGTTTGAGAGACGGCGTCGCAGAGTTTTGTGTGTTTGAGAGACGGCGTCGCAGAGTTGTGTGTGTGAGAGACGGCATCGCAGAGTTGTGTGTGAGAGACGGCGTCGCAGAGTTGTGTGTGTGAGAGACGGCATCGAAGAGTTGTGTGTTTGAGAGACGGCATCGCAGAGTTGTGTGTGTGAGAGACGGCATCGCAGAGTTGTGTGTTTGAGAGACAGAATCGCAGAGTTGTGTGTGAGAGACGGCGTCGCAGAGTTGTGTGTGTGAGAGACGGCATCGCAGAGTTGTGTGTGTTTGAGAGACGGCGTCGCAGAGTTGTGTGTGTTTGAGAGACGGCGTCGCAGAGTTTTTGAAGAGTGTGCGTGTGTGAACGAGCTCGAGTGCGTAAGAAAGAGTCTATGATTGAATGGAAATAAAGCAAAAGAAATGAGAAATAGTCCTTAGATGCTCATCATTTATGATGATTTCCTGATCTCTTCAGCGATTGTACTATAGTAGTGAAGCCGCGAGTATCAGCGCTGTACGGGGAACACCAGTTTAGTTCTCATTTAAAAGTGTCTCGACTGACATGAGTAATCCAGCTTTCCAATACTAGAAATGGAAATCCTACAGTATTTAATGCTGGCAATAATATCATGGATATGTAGCCAACATGTCCAGTTGGACAACTTGATGAATCATTTTTGTGAATGAAATAAAAGATTTAATCTAAATGTAATCCTCTTTCTGAAGGGGATGTCAGATGTCACTGAAGCAGCCGGTGTTCCTCTCATCGTTCACTGTTTCACATCCGTGTGTTTGTCCAGATGTGTTTATCTTATTATCTTTCATGATCCTCTCTCTGGCTTAGATTGCGGCTTTCAGAACAAATTACCTGCGGTGTCTTGAAGATTATAATTTCATTGATTTTCCCTGTTGCTCTTGGCCTTTGAGCTCGTTATGATTTATCTGAGGAGTGTTGGAGGTGTTGATGTTGTTCATGATGACGGTGGTAAACGAGGGTTTCTGGTTTCTTCGTACTTGCCGCAGTACTTCTTATCATTACTCTTTCAGTTAAAACAGTTCATTGATGACTTTGTTTACTCTAGTTTTCTTCGTGTTTTCCATGTTTTTAGGTGAAGAAGCTAAATGAAAAATTGCATGTTCAAATTTTATTTCTGAAATGAAATATGTTGAAACCTAGTCTTGACAAACTGATCATCCATACTGAATCAATGTTTGAAATTCAAAAGGACTTTCTTAAACGCCTCCTTCTGTCCTCCTTCTGACTCACATTCTTCATGAACAATAAACTAGACCATTTAAAGAGTGAAAGCTTGTTTATATATTTAACTGTATGAGTCATAATTACAATGAAAGAGTCCAAATGTTGTGCAATTAAAAAAAGTCCCTCTCTTAGAGTAGCTGCTCTATTCATGGCTGTTTAATCCTTCGTTGCCTGAGCTCTATTGTCATAGTTTGGCTGTTTTTATTGTTTTCATTATCTAAATTATTGCTTTAACTTCCTCTGCTGCTTACAGTCTCATCAGTGACTCTCAGGCTCTTAGGTAAGAGTTTGTGTGTGTGTGTGTGTGTGTGTGTGTGTGTGTGTGTGTGTGTGTGTGTGTGTGTGTGTGTGTGTGTGCGCGTGTGTGTGTGTGTGTGAGTATGTATGTGCATGAGCATATGTGTGTGCATGTATGTGTGTGTGTGTGTGTGTGTGTGTGTGTGAGAGTGTGTGTTTACAGAAACGTAAGGGTGTGTGTAAAAGTGTGTGAGTGTTTCTCAGTTTTTCATGCGATCAGCGCGACTGAAGATGGATAGAAGTGCAGAAGTGTAAAAGTAGGAAGTGTAGAAGTGTAAAAGTGTAAAAGTAGAAGTGGATATCTCTTGAGATCGCTCGGCCATTATCATTTCTATGCCGACGATACGCAAATTTATATACACTCAAAACCAGGTGAGCGCTCTAACGTTGATTTACTTTCTGGCCGTATTACTGAAATAAAAACCTGGATGAGTAATAATTTTCTGTGTTTGAACAGTGATAAAACTGAATTTATGCTCATTGGTTCTCGTCATCAAACCTCCAAAGTTGGTTCTCTGTCTTTGACTCTGGATGTCTCTGTTTTGGGTATCCAGTAAAATGAGGAACCTTGGAGTTATTTTTGATGCTAATCTTTCATTTGATTCTTTCATTCAGAGTACTGTTAAAACATATTTCTTAGAAACATCGCTAGATTGCGGCCAATGTTAACTTTTCCCGTAGCTGAAAAGCTGATAAATTCCTTCGTCGTCTCTCGGATTGACTATTGTAACGCTCTTTTAGCCGGAGTTTCAAAATCTACACTACACATGCTTCAAAATTCTGCTGCTAGGATCTTAACTGGATCCAGAATATGCAACCATATCACTCCGGTTTTGGAATCCTTGCATTGGCTCCCAGTTAGGTTCCAAGTCGATTTTAAGATTATGATGCTTGCATGTAAGTCTTTGCACGGTCTGGCTCCAAATTATCTATCTGAACTGTTACACCCCTACACTCCGAATCGCAGATTGCGCTCCTCACAATCGAGCATGCTGGTGGTTCCTAAAACTCACTTAAAGTCTATGGGTGACAGGGCTTTTTCCTTCTATGCACCTGTCCTTTGGAATTCTCTGCCTCTTGAACTTAAGGGAAGCCCAGACTTATGCCACTTTTAAAGTTCAACTTAAGACATACTTTTTTAAACTTGCATTTACCTGTTGATGTGTTTGCTTTTTAACAATTGTCTATTGTGTGTACAGCGCTTTGAGAAGCTGCTTTTAAAGGCGCTTTATAAAATAAAGGTTATTATTATTATTATTAAGTGTAAAAGTGTAGAAGTGTAAAAGTAGAAGTGTAGAAGTGTAGAAGTATAAAAGTAGAAGTGTAGAAGTATAAAAGTAGAAGTGTAAAAGTAGAAGTTTAAAAGTGTGTAAGTGTAAAAGTAAAAGTAGAAGTGTAGAAGTGTAAAAGTGTAAAAGTAGAAGTGTAAAAGTAGAAGTGTAAAAGTAGAAGTGTAGAAGTATAAAAGTATAAGTGTAAATGTAAAAGTGTAAAGTGTAAAAGTAGAAGTGCAGAAGTGTAGAAGTGTAGAAGTAGAAGTGTAAAAGTGTAAAAGTAAAAGTGTAGAAGTATAAAAGTAGAAGTGCGGAAGTGTAGAAGTATAAAAGTGTAAAAGTAGAAGTGTAGAACTGTAGATGTGTAAAAGTAAAAGTGTAGAAGTGTAAAAGTAGAAGTGTAGAAGTAGAAGTGTAAAAGTGAAGAAGTGTAAAAGTAGAAGTGTAGAAGTATAAAAGTAGACGTGTAGAAGTGTAAAAGTGTAAAAGTGTAAAAGTAGAAGTGTAGAAGTATAAAAGTATAAAAGTAGAAGTGTAAAAGTAAAAGTGTAAAAGTGTAAAAGTAGAAGTGTAGAAGTGTAAAAGTAGAAGTGCAGAAGTGTAAAAGTGTAAAAGTGTAAAAAGTAGAAGTGTAGAAGTGTAGAAGTGTAGAAGTGTAAAAGTAGAAGTGTAGACGTATAAAAGTGTAAGTGTAAAAGTAGAAGTGTAGAATTGTAGAAGTGTAAGTGTAAAAGTAGAAGTGTAGAAGTGTAAAAGTAGAAGTGTAAAAGTAGAAGTGTAGAAGTGTAAAAGTGTAAGTGTAAAAGTAGAAGTGTAGAATTGTAGAAGTGTAGAGGTGTAAAAGTAGAAGTGTAGAAGTGTAAAAGTAGAAGTGTAGAAGTGTAAAAGTAGAAGTGTAAAAGTGCAGAAGTGTAGAAGTCTAAAAGTAGAAGTGTATAAGTGTAAAAGTAGAAGTGCAGAAGTGTAGAAGTGTAAAAGTAGAAGTAGAAGTGTAGAAATGTAAAAGTAGAAGTGTAGAAGTGTAAAAGTAGAAGTGTAAAAGTGTATAAGTGTAAAAGTAGAAGTGTAGAAGTGTAAAAGTCTAAAAGTAGAAGTGTATAAGTGTATAAGTGTAAAAGTAGAAGTGTAAAAGTGTAGAAGTGTAAAAGTATAAGTGTAAAAGTGTAAAAGTGTAAAAGTAGAAGTGTAAAAGTGTAGAAGTGTAAAAGTAGAAGTGTAAAAGTAAAAGTGTAGAAGTGTAAAAGTGTAGAAGTGTAAAAGTAGAAGTGCAGGAGTGTAGAAGTGTAAAAGTGTAGAAGTGTAGAAGTGTAAAAGTAGAAGTGTAGAAGTGTAAAAGTAGAAGTGTAAAAGTGTAGAAGTGTAAAAGTAGAAGTGTAGAAGTGTAAAAGTAGAAGTGTATAAGTGAAAAAGTGTAAAAGTAGAAGTGTAGAAGTGTAAAAGTGTAAAAGTGTAAAAGTGTAAAAGTGTAAAAGTAGAAGTGTAAAAGTGTAGAAGTGTAAAAGTAGAAGTGTAGAAGCATAAAAGTAGAAGTGCGGAAGTGTAGAAGTGTAGAAGTATAAAAGTGTAAAAGTAGAAGTGTAGAACTGTAGATGTGTAAAAGTAGAAGTGTAAAAGTGTAAAGTGTAAAAGTAGAAGTGTAAAAGTGTAAAAGTAGAAGTGTAAAAGTAAAAGTGTAGAAGTATAAAAGTAGAAGTGCAGAAGTGTAGAAGTGTAGAAGTAGCAGTGTAAAAGTGTAAAAGTAGAATTGTAAAAGTAAAAGTGTAGAAGTATAAAAGTAGAAGTGCGGAAGTGTAGAAGTGTAGAAGTATAAAAGTGTAAAAGTAGAAGTGTAGAACTGTAGATGTGTAAAAGTAGAAGTGTAGAAGTGTAAAAGTAGAAGTGTAGAAGTAGAAGTGTAAAAGTGAAGAAGTGTAAAAGTAGAAGTGTAGAAGTATAAAAGTAGAAGTGTAGAAGTGTAAAAGTGTAAAAGTGTAAAAGTAGAAGTGTAGAAGTATAAAAGTGTAAAAGTAGAAGTGTAAAAGTGTAGAAGTGTAAGAGTGTAAAAGTAGAAGTGTAGAAGTAGAAGTGTAGAAGTATAAAAGTATAAAAGTAGAAGTGTAGAAGTAGAAGTGTAGAAGTATAAAAGTATAAAAGTAGAAGTGTAGAAGTAGAAGTAGAAGTGTAAAAGTGAAGAAGTGTAAAAGTAGAAGTGTAGAAGTATAAAAGTAGAAGTGTAGAAGTGTAAAAGTGTAAAAGTCGAAGTGTAGAAGTATAAAAGTGTAAAAGTAGAAGTGTAAAAGTGTAGAAGTGTAAGAGTGTAAAAGTAGAAGTGTAGAAGTAGAAGTGTAGAAGTGTAGAAGTATAAAAGTATAAAAGTAGAAGTGTAGAAGTAGAAGTAGAAGTGTAGAAGTATAAAAGTGTAAAAGTAGAAGTGTAAAAGTGTAGAAGTGTAAAAGTGTAAAAGTAGAAGTGTAGAAGTAGAAGTGTAAAAGTGAAGAAGTGTAAAAGTAGAAGTATAAAAGTAGAAGTGTAAAAGTGTAAAAGTGTAAAAGTAGAAGTGTAGAAGTATAAAAGTGCAAAAGTAGAAGTGTAAAAGTGTAGAAGTGTAGAAGTATAAAAGTGTAAAAGTAGAAGTGTAGAAGTAGAAGTAGAAGTATAAAAGTGTAAAAGTAGAAGTGTAAAAGTGTTGAAGTGTAAAAGTAGTAGTGTAAAAGTGTAAAAGTAGAAGTGTAGAAGTAGAAGTGTAGAAGTATATAAGTGTAAAAGTAGAAGTGTAGAAGTAGAAGTAGAAGTGTGGAAGTATAAAAGTGTAAAAGTAGAAGTGTAGAAGTAGAAGTAGAAGTGTAGAAGTATATAAGTGTAAAAGTAGAAGTGTAGAAGTAGAAGTAGAAGTGTGGAAGTATAAAAGTGTAAAAGTAGAAGTGTAGAAGTAGAAGTAGAAGTGTAGAAGTATATAAGTGTAAAAGTAGAAGTGTAGAAGTAGAAGTAGAAGTGTGGAAGTATAAAAGTGTAAAAGTAGAAGTGTAAAAGTATAGAAGTGTAAAAGTAGAAGTGTAGAAGTGTAAAAGTGTAAAAGTAGAAGTGTAAAAGTAGAAGTAGAAGTGTAGAAGTGGTCGTCACTTTCTGCTCGTCTCTTTTGTTCATATAAAGGGCATCTGAGATGAGAAAATTGCATCTCCTGTTGAATATGTCAAGATTTTAATTTGATTTGCCCTTCTATTATAGAAACAAATTCTTATTCATGAACTCGTTCCTCTCGATGCATGACATCTCGTCCCTAAATCTCTGAGACAGATGATAATTACATTTGTGAGTTTTGGATTGATGTTTTTAATGTGGTACACACTCAATATCACACAAAGAAAGAAAGATGTTTGAAATCTGAGTTCCTCTCAGTTTTCATGACAGTTCTCAGATCAGGGAAAAGGAGGACAGTCAGGGCACGCTCACTCACACTTCCATGACATGCTCGTCTCATAGCCGATAATGTGTTGGAGAGGTCAGATATGATGTTCTCATGAGGTTTTCTGATCAACACTGGCCTTGAGAAGCAGTGTGGCGTTTCTTTATGAGACGTACAGCTGGTGTAAATCTCAGGAATGACTTTCATGATCAGAAGAATCATTTCATCCGCCTCCGTTTATTTCTCTCTCCTCTACTTCTGTCTCTGTTTCTGCAATAGGATTTTTCACACACAAGTCAAGTCGAATTAGCTTTATTTCTATAGATTATAGGAGATGGTGTTTGATGTTCACAGGAAAATAATGATCCATGACGCAAACAGAGTTGAATTCTGCTGTAAAGACAATAGTGTACCTGTTATCTCTGTCACCTACAACAAAAGTGCATGACATTATAAAATATGTATCACACATGGTTCAGAAGTATTTGTTGAATTTCATTGAAGTACCGTCTTAATATTATGGGACATTATATGACGAATCATTGGTGATAACCAGTACTTTTTTGGTTTTATAACAAAACTCATAGTTCCTAATGATATACTCATCTACAGTTATTATTATTATTGCATTTATTCTTGGATTGATGTTGGTTACACTTTATTCCGATGGTAAACTGTAGTCATTCTAACTGTAAGTAACTGCAGCTGCATGTAGGTTCGGGAATAAGTAACTTACAGTCAGTAGAATTAACTTTATGTTCGATTATTATGTCTTTTTTTTGTGTAATAATGGTTTTATTTTTTATTTTGATGTATACTATTTTCCATGTCCTATGTAATACACTGATGAGATTTGGGGGAACATTTGTATTTTTGGAACAAAAGGGGCAAAGCAAAGGCTTGAGACAAAAATCCTTAATTTTTTTGAGATTTCCAGGCCCTATTCATGGAAAGTAGCTTCAATCTCCACATATTTTAATTCAAAATACAGATGAATGAGGCGAGTTTGCTGGTGAAGCGTTTCATTCAGATCGTCACACTCTCTTGACATGCACATATTCATTAAAAAGGGAAAACATTTCTGCAAACTAAATCTACATAGTCCATATATCAGATATGCACTAGACTCAGAATACATCAGCAAACGAGCCCAATTAAAGGGCCGGTGTTTATTATGCAGAAGGATCAGGCTGAGCTCTCCTGACTACACTGAATCATCACAACACAAGCTCCTGTTTGATGAAGCCGGAGACTCTAGAACCCGGTTCCAGCTCTCCTCATCCTCCAGTCAAACACTGGCTCTGATGACGAATAAACCCCTGAAACATGTAAATCACACCGACAGCTTCTCCTGCACACTGAGGCCCGGATATACCAATCGATTTGATTAGTTAATATGTTAATGGCAGTGTGTGTCTGCGCTGCCGGGATCTTTAATTAATGTGAGTTATTACTCCACCGAGTGCCTATCACAGCAAGGGTTGGGTTTAGATGCTTGAGACGGCGATGCAGAGACAAAGAAAGCTCGTAAATAACAAGCTGTGCTTCTTTAACTGGCTTTGGTCACTGATGCATGTGTTCGTTCACTTGTGTTTGCATTCTCAAAGAGCTGGTGATTGTCCAGGTTTTACTTTTTTTAATGGTGATAAAATCACTCCAGTCACGTTATTCTTTAACAATTCTTTCCTTCAGGGTAAACAGGCTTTTTACATCAACATGTTTTCTTACGTGACTGTCCAAGGGAAAAGCCTTGAACTCTCAAAACTGGGTTCAGAATCTGCTCTTCTGTGCACATAAAGCACAACATCAGAAATTATCAGAATCTGTGTCTGTAATGTTCCTATGATCAGTGAAAAACTGAAAAGAAAAATATTTTACAACTGTAATTTCCAAGCCTGGAAAAGTCATGGAAAGCAATAACATTTTAATATGTCAGATCTCTGCCTTGTAAACGCCGCCTAATTACGGTCATTAACATGTAACAGAGCACCAGTCCAGTCCAAATCCTATATTTGAGGAAAGATAGTAAAGCCATGTAAACTCACTGGCCAGAAGAATGCGGTATAGCTGCGTCTCCAGTTTGGCCTCATTGGAATGAACAGCAGAGCTCTGGTAGACCTGTGTACTCATGCTCACAATCTAAATGAGGATCTGTGTGAACATGGACCGCTGTGCTGGAGTGAGTGTGAGTGTGTTTGTGGCGCTCGTCTCTCTCTCTGACAGCGTCTCGATCGCAGACGTGTCAGGCAGATCTGAAGTGGGCCTTATGGGTCTCTTTAATACAACAATACAAACTGTTACAATCCCAAAACCTGACCATGTTTGGAAACACATAAGCAGAGCTGCAGGAGCATGTGTTACGGCCAGCTCGTTTTAATATAAAAGAGGAATCAAACACCAATGTTCATTGGCAGAGCCGATCCGCCCTATACGCTCACTACGCAAGCTGCGTAGGGCCCCGCAAATTACTCAAGGCCCCGCCTTCCCCTCGTGTCATAGCGTGTCAATTAATGTTTAGCCTACAACATCTATGACAAAATGAAGCGAAACTATCCTTCTCGTCACGAAACGAGGAAAAAAAAACCCATGAGAGTGAATTGCGGGAACAACAATAAGGTAAACTTGTGTTCTCTCCTCTCCAAGTTTCAGCAAAGTAAAGTTTATGTGCATTTCTATTGTGTTTTTTCGGTATATTGCTATAAGCTGGGCAGGCAGTGCATCTCTTGCATCACTTTGTGCCTGACAAAAGTGAGAGTAAAATACAATTATTTATTACGTTTGTTTTTGATAAACGAAAAAGTGCAACAGTGTTTGTTTACTGCAGCTCGGAAAGATAACCGCGTCGCGCGAGTGTATCATGCGTTCATATGCGCGTGCACGAAATGAAACGTGCATTTTTCAAGCAGAAATATATGTGGAGACCAGACATAGGCTACTGCTGTACAATATATGGGCGTGAAGGATGGCACTCCTCATCAAAGTACACATTATACATACTTTTAAAACAAGAGACTTAGTATCTAGTCAATGTGTAGCCTAGTTAAAAACTCCAAACAACTGCACTAATTATGCAAGATGGAAAGCAATGTATTGACAATTTGACATTGATTGACTATTGATTTATAGGCTATATTGAATTTAAAATGTTGATTAGCTGGACATACTGGTCAATATGGATTCACATCCCTCAGTAAATAATAACCATAAATCAAGAATTGCTTCAACACACATGATAAAAAAGTATTTTATTTATTTTTACTATAGGGCCCCTTAGTAACATTTTTTTTTTATCTACCAATGTCTATTTTTGATATCAGGAATTAAATGTTCACTTGTACAAAAGTTAGATGTCATCACTCACAGGGATTATTGATATCTGCATCACTAGTTCACTAGTTAAATATTACAAGAGCCAAGCCATAGTATAATTTATATTTGAAAATGTATAAAAGGAAATTGGGAGTTAGTTTGTGATATTCTTCTAAATTTCTAGACAGTCCAAATAGACTGGTGTTGCCCATACTGATGCCGAAAATGCCCAGGCTGTAGAGAGAACCAAAGTTAATCCCAAAAGTCAAAGCTCAGGGTTTATAATTAATTATTTTCTTCTTATTTATGTTTACGATAATATTCACTTACTTAATAATATTCATTTCTTATCTTAATATTCTATAGAAAATACTATTTACTATTAATAAATATTGTTTGTTTAAACCTCATTCTGTTCTATATTGTTGTACTTATTCTTTGACTGTTTTGTGTAAAGGAGGGAGGATTGTATTGGGAGCACTGAAGTGTCAGGTGTGACTTTGTGGCAATGGCAAATGGGTTACATAGCTCACGGCGTCACGGCGTCACGGGCCAGGTAGAGGGTCCCTTAGCAGAATTTTGCTTAGGGCCCCAGGGAGGTCAGGATCGGCACTGTTCATTGGTTTACACGAGAACGCTCGTGGGTAAAAAACGTACAAATATTTTATCAGATGTGGCTTTCGTTGCGACGGTGGCAAAAAAGTGAAACACCCCCAGAGTGGAAATCTTAAAAACGCGTTCCTGTCTAAAGGGTAAAATCTGCTCACGGCGGCTCTCGTCGCGTACGCGTTTACGTCACAGGCGTGCGCCAATACAGGAAAATAACAACAAACATGTCGGATTATTTCCATACGTCGGACCTTCAAGTTGCCCTCGCAGCTCTGACAAACATACAAGAGTCTTCGGCCGTTGTACGAAATACTCTCAGATAGTATTATTGATTTTGTGCTATAGGGAGAAAAGTAGAAGGAAGGTTTTACGCAGGCGCGGACTTGGTGTTGTTGTGTGGCAGTGCTTCACACCGCCCCCTAGCTGCCTGGAGTGCACACTACATCGAATTTCACACAGTTTTGCATCACCATATGCACGCAGCCCATAACGCTCATCTAAACGCAGAATAAAAAGGGATAACGCAATGCAACGCCACTTTTGCATTTTCTCTTCAGATCGTTTCCGTGTAAACATAGCATAAATTATTTTATTCTCTTTAACAATTATAACAATATCCACAAATAACAAACATAAGTCTAGGGAAAACAAATAACAAAGAAAAAATAAGCACAATAAC
Source organism: Semotilus atromaculatus (assembly GCA_031834385.1). Classification (NCBI taxonomy): domain Eukaryota; kingdom Metazoa; phylum Chordata; class Actinopteri; order Cypriniformes; family Leuciscidae; genus Semotilus; species Semotilus atromaculatus. The sequence continues at coordinate 407,923 of JAULUF010000014.1, forward strand.
TAACTAAATGAAAGCAAGCTACGTTTAAGAAACGTATAAGAAAGAAAATAAATGAGATGATCCAGAGCAGAGAGAGTGCTAACCCAAACCCTTAAATACTCTCATATAACCCAAACCCTTATGTACTCTCATATGACCCGACCCAAACCCTTATGTACTCTCATATGACCCAAACCCTTATGTACTCTCATATGACCCAAACCCTTATATACTCTCAAATAACCCAAACCCTTATGTACTCTTATATAACCCAAACACTTATGTACTCTTATATAACCCAAACCCTTATATGCTCTTATATAACCCAAACCCTTATGTACTCTCATATAACCCAAACCCTTATATGCTCTCATATAACCCAAACCCTTAAATACTCTCATATAACCCAAACCCTTATGTACTCTCATATGACCCAAACCCTTATGTACTCTCATATGACCCAAACCCTTATATACTCTCAAATAACCCAAACCCTTATATACTCTTATATAACCCAAACCCTTATGTACTCTTATATAACCCAAACCCTTATATGCTCTTATATAACCCAAACCCTTATATGCTCTTATATAACCCAAACCCTTATGTACTCTCATATGACCCAAACCCTTATGTACTCTCATATGACCCAAACCCTTATGTACTCTCATATGACCCAAACCCTTATGTACTCTCATATGACCCAAACCCTTATATACTCTCAAATAACCCAAACCCTTATATGCTCTTATATAACCCAAACCCTTATGTACTCTCATATGACCCAAACCCTTATGTACTCTCATATGACCCAAACCCTTATGTACTCTCATATGACCCAAACCCTTATGTACTCTCATATGACCCAAACCCTTATATACTCTCAAATAACCCAAACCCTTATATGCTCTTATATAACCCAAACCCTTATATACTCTTATATAACCCAAACCCTTATGTACTCTTATATAACCCAAACCCTTATATGCTCTTATATAACCCAAACCCTTCTATGCTCTTATATAACCCAAACCCTTATATGCTCTTATATAACCCAAACCCTTATATACTCTTATATAACCCAAACCCTTATATGCTCTTATATAACCCAAACCCTTATATACTCTTGTATAACCCAAACCCTTATATGCTCTTATATAACCCAAACCCTTATATACTCTTAAATAACCCAAACCCTTATGTACTCTCATATAACCCAAACCCTTAAATACTCTCATATAACCCAAACCCTTATGTACTCTCATTTGACCCAAACCCTTATGTACTCTTATATAACCCAAACCCTATATACTCTTATATAACCCAAACTCAAACTCCCAGTCTGCCACCACTGGGCTCAGGGCCGTAACACTCAGGCGCTAGGACAGCTTTCCTGTTATACACCATATTTGCAATGCAGAAGTACGACCGAGTGTCCATTCTTATGATGAAAATAAGTTTGAGATTGTGGCTTAGTGTTCTGTGCTCAACAAATCTGGCTTGCAACTTTACCAGATCCCAGTTCCATTCATAGAAATGGACAAAAGGCCCCAGAATGATACAGGAGCAATTAAAGCAGCCGCATTTGTGCTTCCGTGGCTTAGTGGTTCTGTCAGTGACAGACTGTACTTTTACACCTAACAGAGCATCAAACTCTTCCACATTACAAGAAAAACACAATGAAGAAAGTGATTCATCAGTGATTCCTGCGAGTTTCTCTTGCATTACTCCCAGAATGAGCCGCCTCTGACGACCGATGCAGAAGGTCGGTGAAGCTGAGGATGATGGGTGAAAAAGCTGATGTGTGATCAGTATGGTGGATGAAAGCGGCACATTACGGTTTGCATCTTTTCATCTCTTTCCTTTCAAGGAGCTTCTCTCTCTCTGTCCCTCGACAGTGACGGTGTTGGTGAAGCTGAAAGCTGGGAAAGAACTCACAAGGTCTGGGATTTAATATATAATCAGTGATGTTGTATGGCTGGATGCGGATAACAGAAAGTCAGAAATTGAATTTCTCCACCTCAGATTTGCTGCGTCTCACAGTGAATACTGAAGTCAGCGTCGATCCTGCCGATTACAGGCCTCTCAGAAATGAAAACCCAACAAAGAGACGGAGAACAATAAAGACATTTCACTCATAAACGACCTGCTTTGTATTTGTTGATTTCGGGTAAAGATGTTTGTTAAGAATGCACAGTTATTTCTTACTTTTGTTTCCCCCAAAGTTATTCAATGTTATTCATGTTCACAGCAATAATTGCAGCGCATTTGTAAAGGCATTCATGCGGTTGACGTGTTTCTTTCAGCGATTCTCTCTTGCAAAACGCGTGATGATTCATCCTGTCCTAATGCATTCGGGCTGAACTCGAGCTCGAACTCGGACATAATCTCAGTATGTTGTGTGCGAGTGGCCGCTGTGATGACGCTTCACTCACTGTTCCTCCTGGTTGTGTCTTCCAGGGGAGAAGCAGTGGCCGGTTCGCTCTCAGAGTCACCATGGTAGGAACGCTGCTTGTGTGTGGTTGAGTGTTTCTTCCCTCGGCCTCTGTCTGTGTTCGTGCTGGATGTGTGTGTGTGTCTGTGTAAGTCATGTAGCTCTGTGGACGATGGTTGATTAGATGCTTTCTTGCATTCTTCTCCTGCTTCTCCTGCATCCCTGTAGTGTCTTTGTTCCTCTGGATCCCCTGTTCCTCCAGTGCCTCCGCCCGACAGAGGAGCACACATGCTAGCGCAGGGATAAAGACAGTTTTGAATGATGTTACTTCTTATTAATTAAAGAAGACATCAGAAAAATCTGTGCTTATCTCTGCGGGCGACGTGATGATGCTCCTCGCAAAAGAAGATCTTCTGCCGGCATCCCCGAACCTGGTATGTGCGAGCCAACACGGGTGTTTTTCTGTCTTTCTACATGTTTTCTTTGTGTTGTTTTTCATGTGAGGTACATTTATGAGAAGAAAAACCTAATAAAACACATTTGAAATGCTCTAGGTCTCTGGCATGCTGTTTAGTATGGAGTGAACGTGTCTGGGTCAGTGTCCATGAAATTACTGGAGTGTCTGTGATATTGCTAAATGATCCAGTGCTTTTCCATCTTATCCCCAGAGAGAAGTTGTATAGTCACTCTATCAGCATGTGTTTGTCAGTGCGTGCACGGCTCTTTAAAAGCAAATACGCAATGTTTATTTATTGTTGCATCAAGAGCCGAAGGTTACTGTGCCCCAGAATCCTCAAGTTACAGATAAAGAGCTCTCTGTTGAAGCTGATCTTCATTAGATGCTCAGCATGATCCCACGACAGCTCGAGCCGTGGGCAACTGCATTCTCATACATGTAGGACTACTGTGACATTTCACAATTAAATGTTAACCGTTTTTGTCAGTGGTTAAATGCCAGACCCCAGTTGCTTTCCGGCTCTGCCTTTGTCTAAACCAGGAGAAGGGCGAGCCATCGGTCCATCCAGGGGTTTCAGTGTCAGTTCCACGGCCTCTATATCTCCGTCCCGGCTCCGGACAACACTCTTTTGAAACAGTTCCATCGGGGCAGACGTATTACTTTGTAAAAGAAAGAAAAACCCCTAAACAATCAAAATAGTCTTCAAAGATGAGAACCCAGAGAGCCAAAACCGTGATCTCTAAGAGTTTCTGCCAAAAAAATGACCTAGAAAAGTAAATATTTCTCCCAACTGGATATGAATATGAAAAGGTTGGAGCAGATGGTTTAACAGGCTATTTTTATTTTACACATTTAGACATCTTTGTGTATGGCACATAAAAGCCTTGGGACTGAGAAACAGGTTTACCTCTTATCTTAAGAAAAGTATGGACCATTTTTGTATTTTGCTACTAAAAACAAACAATGTGCATAATCTAATAATCAAAACTCTCATCATGAGGAGAAAACTAAGTTTTGGTCTTCCCTTGCCATCGCTAAATCATTTTCCAAATTCTAACATCGTTTATTATGAACTGCTGATCAATAATGCTAAATGTACGGGAAAAAAGATTCCAAACATTACCTGGTCTCAAACCTGGTTTAGTTGAACGGTCAGCATTATCTATAATAACTGTATTATCTGCATTCTCATTTTCTGCATTGTTTTAGCGAAAGTACATAATAGCGAAAGTGCTCACGTGTGTCTGCTACTGTTAAGATAACCGCGCCGCCTGAGAGAGAAGCAACACACGGGCGTGAAGGAAGCACCTTTAGCTCTAGAAAAAATATTATAGATATAGCTCTGAAAGATCATTATCATAAACAACCCTGAGTGCTTGTGATGGCGCTGTAATCTGTACTCTGTAGAAGCGGTAAACTGATGTGGAGTAGTGTTGTTTTTGACGGCCTATTTTAATTCCAGTTTTAGTCTAGTCTCTGTCAAGCTGTCATTTTAGTTTTTGTTAGTTTTAGTCACGTTCATACTCTTTTTAGTCTAGTTTTAGTCTACGAAAACTGAAGACTTTTAGTCATTGAAAATTTGATTTTAGTCTCTTTTAAGTAGTAAAGCAATTCTATTTAACCCAGTCAATACAGTATTTCAAACAAGGTTATCTGACTATATTTAGGGCTGTGACGGTGGCAGTCGGTGTTAATGGACCAATTTCTACTTGATGTAAAATGGCCTGAAGAGCAAATTTTATCCTCCACATGGGCGAGACATTTAGGCAATGTTTGATATTGTGCTACTAGAGAAAGTGAAACTAAAAATTACCCGGGCGTGTAAAACGCGCTTTAGCCTACAACTACACTTGACGCGACTTACCAATTTGACATCCAAGTACAAATGTAGGCTATCTGTCCTACAGCGTTTTTCTACTTTACCACAGTAAAGAATAGAATATAATAGGTCTACTTAAAAGCTAACCAATGAAAAACTTTTATAATCCCCTTAGAAAACGGGTGAGACGTGAGTGAAGATTTGGGAAAAGAAACATCCATGCAGGGATGAGTCACGATTTTTGAATATTCGATTAGTTTATTTAATTATAGAATACCGAATAGGTTGTGCGATTGTTTTCGGTGCTGATGCTCGGTGTTGAAACTTTGACGCGTTCGTGTAACCGGAGGGTGACTGCCAATAACGCACATAACAGCTGTCACAAAGAAGCGGCAAAAGTAATGATTATGAATGTGTCAAATATATCAATGAGATATTTTAATGGAATAACTAATGGAATAAAATAGTTACATTCGCTGATAATCGGGTGACCAGATCGCAAACCGGAATTCAAAGCCGACAAAGCTCATGGGCTCACGCACAACTCTCTCATTCGTCGTGACGTTATAACATTTCGTCTCGTCTTGTTTTGGTCAACGAAAATGAAGAGACATTTAGTCCCGTTTTTATTCGTCAACAATATTGCATTATACATTTAATTTTAGTCATTGTCACATGACCAGCATTTACGTTGCGTCTCGTCTCGTTTTCGTCAGTTGATAAGGTTTCGTCGACGAAGTTATATCGTCATAATTTTTGTTGACGAAAGCAACACTACTGTGGAGTACAGCGCTAGCCGCTCTCGACGAGTCCCAGTCCCGCCGGCCCGTCGTTAGTCCCCGACCCGCTCCTCCGTCACCAGGAGACAGAGACCAACAGAGGAACTCGTCAAGCAGATGTGTCTGTCTTTGACCTGACCTGAGGTTTGTCAGGATGTTTGAGGAGCGTGTTGTTGGCGCTGGACGAGACGCTAGCGCTAGCGGCCACACAGCTGCTCGTCACATGTTCTCGCATCACCCTCTGTACTCGCTTTTTACTTGATTTCCACAATAAGAGGACATCTTAACAAATTATCTTTTTATTCCAGGATTCAGCTTTATCGGGATCGTTTAATATCACATCTCATGAGACGTATTATATTACTACTTATGTTATCGACAGATGTATTACGCGGCTTTTGCTGTAATCCTGGAGTCTGGAGATGAAGTGAGCCCACTGAGTTCGGGTGTACATGCGAGGACAACAGATGAGGGGGATACATTTCATTCTCTGGAGGAAAGGGAAGAGAAATGTCAAACTACTGAATCATTGCTTGGCCATCTGGACATTACTATGCAAACTGGGATGAGTGCTGTTATATTAGATGTGAAACAGGAGTGTGTGCAAAGTGAAGATTCATCAGCTGTAGGCACTGTGCTGGATCGCTTTCAAAAGGCCAGATCAACAACATTTGTGGCGTCTGATTCACACAAAGTAAATTTCATCACCAAGCATGGAGGATATTAAAAATGATGCACAGCTTATGACTAGCCTACTAAAAGCGACCGCACTGCTGTTAATGTCACCGAGTCGCTCAAGATAACAGTTATTCTCTGAAATCATCAGCTTTTAAGCTAACGTATCATGGGTTATTTTATATTCTCATAAACCAGACAAAGCAACCTGCCGTCTGGTTCAAAGACATAAAACTCAGCAGAATAAAAGATACAGTTTCACCCACTGGAGTTTGATGTCAGTGAAGACCTCAGAGCTTTAGAGTTCCTTCATTAGCCTCGCCTTGACGAGCGGAGACCGGGACCGCATCGCGTGTGGCTCAGACCTCCGCACGGACACTAAACGCCTTCTCAAAAGAAACTAATTAGTCCCCAGATTAAAGCAGGATCATTGAACTGGACGAGCTTCTTATTAATTAGGACTCAGGACTCTGGCTTTTATCAGCGCCGCTGTGAACGCTCTGGACTCGAGACGGTACGGGACACGTCGGCCTCCTAAGCGGCCCTTAACTTTTACTTTGTCAGTTTTAATTTAATTTGTCAGTTTTAGTAGTTGTCGAGAGTGCAGAGCGGGTCACCGTCCCACGATCCTGCTGCTTTAATCTAGCGTGGATATACAAAGGAACATGTACAGTATATCCTCCTGAGACCCAGAGAAAAAAGTTTTTTGAATTTAGTTTTTTTTCATGTCATCACATTGTTTAGAGCAGTGGTTCTCAACTCCAGTCCTCGGGACCCACTGCTCTGCACATTTTGTGTGTCTCCCTTATTTAACACACCTGATTCAGATCATCAGCTCGTTTGGAGAGACTCCATGAACTGAACTGAGTGTGTCGGAGAAGAGAGACATACAAAATGTGCAGAGCAGTGGTTCCCGAGGACTGGAGTTGAGAACCACTGGTTTAGAGCATAAGAAACAAATGGTAAAAAAAAAAACATTTTTGAAAAATAATATTATATTCATATGTTATGCTATGTCCTCTGTAGTGGACATCAGGACTCAGTTGTTTAAAAAATAAAATGACATGAAATTATATATATAGGCATAAACAATGGGATTTTTTTTTCAATCACCAATAAAATTGGGGGTTTCAGGATGTTTTTTAACCAAAATTTTTATAAAGATGATTCTCAACTATATTATGAAAGATATAACGGAATTAAAGGAGAACTCCAGCGCAAAATGAACCTTTGGTCTAATTACACATTGTTACCTAGTCAACCGTTATCTGAGATTTGTTTTCATAATTATCGAATGTAAATAGTTTTATCTCTAAAAACAGTTTAGACTATAACGCTAGTATAACGCTAGTAAATAGGGCATAGAGTAATGACAAATAAAAATCGCTTGTTAATACCACTAACAAAGCTCAAAATAGCCCCACACTAACACGGTAGCATAATAAGGGTCCCTACCTTCAAACCGAAGCATTGAGAACTTTGTCAGTGTCCAGACAGTTTAATAAGAAGAGATTTTATACATAGAGTCAGCTTCGCGAATACAGGCAGAAGCCATCTTTGAAAAACAGTCTCTACCAGTCGATCTACGAACGCCGATCCAAGTGCGCTGAATTGTGTAGAATCTCATATGGTCCGTTGTTTCCGGAAGAAAGCACTGAGCGCATAAGAGAAGCACTGAACGCAACAGAGAAAATAAATAAATAAAAATAATTTAATCACATCTCACCAGCGCACTTGGTAACTTTGTGAGATGTTGGTTTATGAAATACAATTTGAAAAATAGTCCGATTTAAATTATTATTACAATATATTATCATATTTCCATAAGAGTGCTACATTTGGTCACTAAATTAATGTCAGACATTTTTAAAGACCAAGGAGAAGTTGTTTTCATGGTGAAACCTCCAAACATTTGGTCTTTCTGAAAAGCCCTGAATGTGCTCTTTACAGGACACCCAGGTGTGACATGTGCCATGTATGGTGTCAGAGAAATTAACTAAAATATAATGTCCACTACAGTGGACAAAAGTCTATTCATGGGTCCCAGGAGGATATTACAGCATCATCACCGGATTCTCAGCCGGCGTCCGTGAAACTCCTGCAGGAGCCAGAGAACAGAGACACCACCGCTCAAAACTTTGGAGATTTGTAAGATTTATCTAAAACACTTTTATTCAGCAGACACACGTTAAATGGATCAAAATTGACAGTAAAGACATTCGTGAAATTTCAAAAAAATTATGTTCTATTGAACTTTCTATTCATCAAACAATCCTGCAATAAGAAACGTATGACGGTTCCCACATAAATCTGAAGCAGCAAAACTGTTTTCAACACTGATAATAATCAGAAACGTTTCTGAAGGATCAAATCATCATATTATCCTGATTTCTGAAGGATCATGTGACACTGAAGACTGGAGTAATGATGCTGAACATTCAGCTTTGATCACAGGAATAAATTACATTTGACTATATATTCATAGAGACATTATAATAATATTTCACTGTTTTTACTGTATTTTTGGAGAGCAGAATAGACTGTTTAAAAACGTTAACAAATCTCACCTTCCCTAAACTTTTGAACTGTAGTGCATAAGAAACGTATAGAATTTTCTTTGAAATGATTAAATATTTTCTACAAACATATCTAAATCTATTACTTTAATGATGTTTTATGTTATTAACGAACATTATTGTAAAGTGTTCTTACTGTAGTTAAAACAGGTTGAAAAACCCTGTTGCAGACAAACACAGTTGCGTCAGTACTGTATATACAGGTACAGTAACAGTATATACAGGTACAGTAACAGTACATATACAGTAACAGTATATACAAATACAGTAACAGTATATACAGGTACAGTAACAGTAGATACATGTACAGTAACAGTAGATACAGGTACAGTAACAGTATATACAGGTACAGTAACAGTATGGTAAAGTAACAGTATATACAGGTACAGTAACAGAGAGAGTCGTTTTTGGGGTCTAAGCAGCGATTGACTCCATTCTTTCGAAGCGGGGTCTTCACTCATCTGAGCTCCATGACAGATGTAAAGGGATGTTAAACTAGTCACTCTAATGCATTTTTAAACAGGCACAACAGCAGATATCCAGACGAGCGCGACGCTTCGCTCACTCTAGTTTACATCCATTTATCAGGCCGTTTCACAAGGACATCTCTACCAGCTCACCGTCCATCACTGCTCAGGTCTGCTGTGGACCATCACACACACACTCACACACACACACACACACGCGCACACACACACTCACACACACACACACACGCACTTACACACACACACACACGCGCGCACGCACACACACACACACACACACACACACACACACACACGCGCACTCACACACACACAGTGTTGATTAAGAGTGCAGAAGTGCTCATGGGTGCCATCAGGATCTGCTCCCTATTTAATGTTGTAATTAGATATATGAACCAAGCACATATTGGAGTCTGCGTACTCTCGTCCATGTAGTGTGTGTTGCTTATTAATGTGCTTCCTTTTTTTTGCTAAAGGCCATTTTCCCCACACGCTCTGGATTATAGTCGATCATGCTTACCTTTATTTTGCAATCAAATCAGACTTATCATTGCTTTTTCTGCAGGAGTCCATCAACATAATTACAATCATCTCGGTCTCGGTAGCCCAACGCGAACACCGAAAAATGGTAAGGAACCATCTTAAAGAATAATCTTGTCGAGTGCTTGTGTTTGCATGCCTACAAGATCAACTGGTTCTATGAACAGCTCAATGGCATTGGCCATCTTCATCATCATCATCATCACCATCTTTAAGAAAACCCCGAGAACCTTGAGTTAATGTTGTCGAGGAGGCGGTGCTGGCGGTGAGGTCTCCCGCTGTAACGAGCAGAAACGGCTCGTTAGCACTGATTAAATCACCGCCGTCAGTGAAGCGCTCGAGTCGGACTGTTGGTGGAGGATGGAGTCGCTTCCCACCCAACATTCCCAGTGATCCCAGTGGATCTGTGCCTTTGACCTAGCCTGGCACGGCCTCACAGAGCCGCTGATCACGCAGGCCCTTAAATCAAATAACACACACACACACATTATATAGTATCACTACATTTAGTTTACACACTGCCGTTTTTTACATAAATCAATACTTTTATTGTCTCTAATAAAAGTTTTACTGTCTTTAATAAATTATGTTTGACTATATATTCACATAGAAAACAGCTGTTTTACATTATAATAATATTTCACTATTTTACTGTTTTTTGATCAAATAAATAGACTTTAACATTAGTGTAGTGTATATGGTAAATAACGGTAGTGTAAATGGTAAATAACGGTGGTGTATATGGTAAATAACGGTAGTGTATGTGGGTAGTGTAAATGGTAAATAATGGTAGTGTATATGGTAAATAACGGATAGCGGTAGTGTATATGGTAAATAACGGTAGTGTATATGGTAAATAACAGTAGTGTATATGGTAAATACTGGTAGTGTATATGGGTAGTGTATATGGTAAATAACAGTAGTGTATATGGTAAATAACGGTAGTGTATATGGTAAATAACGGTAGTGTATAGGGTAAATAACGGTAGTGTATATGGTAAATAACAGTAGTGTATATGGTAAATAACGGTAGTGTATATGGTATAATATAGTCTTCCTGAATATACAGTGGCACGTCCTAATTTTGCAGAGTTTCTGTGTTAAACATATTTTGTTAATCCCAGAACATTCCTATCAGAAAACTAACCCTATCCATAACTTATCCATAACTTATCCATAATATAGAGGGAAATGATGTGTGAATAACACTGATTGTGAGACTAGACTGACATAAACTGTAAACTTGTCTCTCAAATCTGATTGGTCGTTTGGGAAGTTGATCTAGGAACATGTTGCACTGGTGAGATCGGGTTCTGGTCCACAACAGAGAAATGCTGGAACACGGTGGGATTTTGGACAATATATGAATCCTTATCATTTTGTGATAACTTCGCATTGATAAAGGACAACCTGAATTGCGACAATATATTTTGTAAAACAAGAAATTCATAACATAGACAATCAATCAATCAATCAATCAATCTATCAATCATATCAATGAATATGAATCAATCAAACTATATGATCGAAAAGAAAATCATTATTGTTGGTCTTCATTGATAATTTCCACTAGAATCCATTTACATGAAATGAATGATGGTTTATGCTGATATTGTCCAGAAGCGCCCTTTGAGTGTAGGGCGAGTGGAGGACGTGTGTTGTGTGTATGCAGTGAATGAAGGCGTATTGAGACGGTAACACACCCTTCAGTCTCTAACATCACATCATTCCTGAATTCTCTGGCTGGACGGCGTCCTCTACGGCTGCTGCAAACACTCACTCCCACAGAACGCCTAAATGCCATTTCACGATGCCTCATCATTACAAGAGCGCCAAAAAACCAAGCATCCCGACTCTATTTCATTTGCTCTTATTGAACTGCGTTCTTTTTCCCTTGAACTGACCAGCTCACAGATCTCTGAGGCACGGTAAGTTATCTTCGCAACATCATTGATTCTCTCTCTTTCCTTCTCCTCCTCCTCCCTCCAGTGAAGATGAATGTTTTCCCCTTCACATCCACCAACCGCTGAACCCAATGCATGAGCTGAGCGAGTGTGACTGCAGTTGTGTAAGCGCTGCTCGTCCTCCGTCGTCTGTGTTGTTGCGTCTCATTCTGCTGCGCTGGTCACGACTCTATTTATAAACTGGGCCTGATCCTCGACCTGAGGCTCAGACTGGCGTGACGGGCACGAGGAGCCACACACACATCACATCGATCACATCACATCCGTCACCGCAGCGACTGGTCCGCGGTTATAGCCACTAAATCCCAGTCCAGAAGTTCCCATCATCCCTCCACACAGTAATGTCTTCAACATGTCAAGTGTGTGCTGAGACGTTTATGAATGTGTGATTGTGACTGCCCAGTTAAAGATGCGATGGTGTGTTTTGTCTTGCCCGCAGAAAGCACCCGGATGAACAGTATCCTCACCTCACAGACCGAGCCGTACGATCTGTCCTTCTCTCGCTCCTTCCAGAGCCTCTCTCATCTCCCCCCTTCATACGAATCGGCTGTGAAAGCTGACCTCAACAAATACTCCTCGCTCAAGAAACTAAGTATGTGCCAGTCTAATGTCCTCAGCTCTGATAATGCTCTTTCTTTAGGGTCTAAAACCTCGAGAGTCCAGCCCTCAAACACTGCTGTTTATTTCATTACATCTTCAGTCAAGGCTCAGTTTGTTAACATCAGTTACATATAGAAATAAAGTCTCAATTGTGAAAAATAAAGTCAAAATTACAACTACAATTTACTATTCACAATGTCATTTATTTGACATTTTTATTTCATTCAGTTTTGTTAATAAAATAAGTTTCCATTTGTATGGATGTAATGAATAAGATCACAATTAACAGTTATGAGCATCAAATAATTTTCAATTTAATTCTAATTATATTTCTTGTAACACTTACTCTAGTAACGTTCAGTTTGTTGACGTTCGTTAATGCAACAATGAACAGCACTTTTACAGCATTCATCCATTTAGGTCAATGTTAATTAACAGTGATAAAAGTAGATTTATTTATAAATTTACATTAAACTAGATCAAAAATTCCTGAAACCATGGTTCATTCAGGTACTGTATTTCAGTGGATTTTTCAAGATTTTTCAGAAAGTGTAAATCTAGAGAGCTAATGATAGTCTGTCCGCATGGGAGATTCAACATTATATCAATGCAAAATCGACGGTGTAATCATCAGTTATCAACTTTCCAGCACGATTCATTGTTGATTCCTGTGTAAATGCATTTACGCATCTATGTAAACACTGTACATTTGCTGTGGCTTCTATAGGCCGAGTAAAAGCAGCATGGGAAACGTGACGGTACGTAACGCATGTCTCGCCGTGGAGATCAGAGCCTTCGCTTCATCCCACCGGATCTTCCTCAACAGCGGCCATTATCCGCTCGCACGGCTCGATCTGAATCTGATATCTCTGAGTAAAGCTTTCTCGTGGCCTCAGCCCTATCGTATTGATTCAGCTAGTGGCAGGTTCTTTTGCTGTGTAATAAGGTCTCAGCTCATTATATTCCCTAAGTGAAGAGTAAATTCCCCTGAGGCTTGTGTAATTGCATAAAGAACGCTCCAGATCTCTCCCGGCCCTGAACCCTGGGAAACTGACAGGCCTCCTCATCTGCAGTTCTCCCGCGTCCGCGAGCTTCTACCAGCGAAAACATGCAATCATTCACTAAAGTATTCATGGCAGCAGAGCCTCCTTCTGCGCGAGTCTCGATAAGCCTCTGAAGCAGGGTATTTCTCGTAGGCTGAAGCCGAAAGGCTTAGTTTCTTTCAGCGCTTCGTCGAGTTTTGCTCTGACAGATCATGTTGGATGCAGCGTTTCTGTTAATAACATCCCGAGCATCTTCCTCCTCCTGCTCCTCCTCCTCTTCAGATGTTTGTTTTGCTAATATCCACAAACCTTCAAAAAGAGACTCCTTTATGAAGAAAGATTAATTGAATCTGTAATCACCATAAACCGATTATGTGCCATTAATTCCCCCTAATAACACAGTGTTGGTCCTTTCGGCGAGTGTGAGATAAATGGTGCTATTGAGCTCTTTTATCTCCTAACAAACTCAATCTCATCCCCTCAAGAGACGCTGTTTCAAATGTCCCACAAATATGACTGCCACTTCCTCGGGCTGTGAATTATTGTGCACTTTTTTATTTTTCTCAAACCTCTCATCACAGTTATTCGATTAATTCTCACTTAAAGGAAGATTTGTGGCTGTAATTTTGTTTGATACACTCCTTTATTGCATTCACTTCGATATGACTGGGCTCTAAATGTGTGGAGAAATCTATCAAGTGTAACTGATATCTCAAGGACATCAGCCTCCCCAGATTGTATTCATTACACCTCGAGCAGAGGATAATTTCATTATTTCCAGTTCCAATCATTACAGTAGAGCCCGGACCGTCCCGGACGAGCGTGTCCTGAATCTCTGCAGCTGTGATGCACCATCAATCCTTTACACAAAAGAAAGTCTCTGCTTTAAAGTATCTTATTGACTATTAACCAATTCGAACTGGTCAATCGCCATGCGCTGTAGTATTTTGAAAGTTTTAGTCGATTTCACACATTTTAGTTGGGCAATAGTTCAACAAGCCTACGAGAGAACACATTTTACACGCTAATTAATGTAAGAATAAATGACTTACTGGCAGCAATGATATCAATCGCATTCTCCTTCTTCTGAGGTATATTCAAGGCTTCTTCCAAACTCGATAAACAGCAGATGGATCTGAAGTCTGGTGTGTGTCGAGGGCATGGAGGCGTTTACAGGTGTGCGTGCCTCGAGGACGATTACCCTATCAATATCTTCTGCAGAAGGGAAAGATTGTCTTGTTGGTTTCTTACAGATCACATAAAAAGAGAATATTTGTTTTCGATAAAAGTAGACACTTCAATCTTTCTAAAGACTTATCTCTCATGTCTGTGTGGCAAGTATTCGCTGAGTTTCGGTTCATTTTTGTGACGCGTTTCTGAAAGTAGTTCACAGAGACTGAGACGGCAGAAAGTGCACCCTGTTTGTTTCCTTGGTAGGTGCTGAGCGTGCTTAGTAAATTATCCTTGTAGTGAAAATGGCAGGTTTCTGGACAAACCAGAAGACAATTATAGAGAAAGAGCAAGGAGATTCTTGCGACAGCGTACTGGACAAAGTTTGAGCTCGCACAAGTAATATCTGAGCGAGAGAGTCGTATTTGAGAGAGCGGAGAGAGTCGTTACACGGATACACTCTCGGGTTACAATAGTGCGCTCTCGTCATGTAACGCCATAGAAACCGCCTCAAATGAACTATAAAGGGTGGAACCATTTTGTATTTAGAGTCTTTACAGTTGTCATAAAGAGACGACAAGAAAGTCGTGACTGAAAGCTGCAATCTGCAATCTTTTAGTTTTATTTGTTGGAAAACATCTCATGTTTTCCGTCGGTCCTCGAGTTTGTCGTTTGTCTGTGTGGTGGGAATAGGCCTTTACAGTTTCAAATGATGTATTACTCATTACTGTATGACAAAAAATGTAGTTTTTGAAGTTCTTTCGCTGTTTTCAGAAAAAAAATGCAAGTGATTAAAATCCGATCGTTATTACGTTTTATTAACGAGGCCTCAGGAACCTGCATTGGCAAGTTACCTTGTTTTCTGGTTGACTTGAATACTCTGCCACTTACACTGCTTGTGCTTTCCCACAGCGGATAAGGACGTTGACGACTACTACACCAGGAAGAGGAATCTCCCAGACCTGGCGGCTCGAGGAACTCTTCCTTTGCACATGATGAAGATGAACCAGGACCCCCCGAGCAGCCAGCCGCCGCAGCCAGCTCCCCGCCAGCGCCCCCGCCGGGTCCAGAGGGCCATGTCCCAGGACCGAGTGCTGTCCCCCGAACGCAGCCAGGAGCTCGACTACCCCACGTCCCCCTACGCCATCTCCCCGTACGGCGGGCGGATCCTCTCCGACGAGCAGCTGCTGTCGGCCGAGCGCCTGCGCTCCCACGAGCGGCTCATCTCGCAGGAACGCCACTACTCGCAGGAGCGCATCCACGCGCAGGACCGGCTCCACTCTCAGGAACGCCTGCATTCCCAGGACCGCCTCTATTCCCAGGACCGCCTCTACTCGCAGGATCCACTCATCTCTCCCGACAAGATGATGTCCATCAAGCGCTCCGGGTTCCACAACGACAAGTCCATGTCCAGAGCCATATCGCACACGGACGTGTTCATGCCCACCACGCCCCTCCTGGACCGGTATAAGATGACCAAAATGCACTCCCATCCCAGTGCCTCGAACAACACGCCACAGAACACTTCCACCATGAACCAGACGGCCTCCAAGAGGCAGGCCTTCGCCTCGCGCCGCACGCAGACGGTGGAGCAGCTCCACTACGTCCCGCAGCACCACCACCACTACCGCACCGGGAGCAAGACCGAAGTAACTGTTTAACCGACAGAAGCGAACACTCGAGTCAGATCCGGCCCCTGCACCAGCCGCTCGAGATCCACACCCACACCCTTCTGTGTGCATTCCCAATCAGTTGTATGTGTTTGTTTATCACTAACGAGGAAGGACTTCTGCATTCGTAAGGGCTTTGCATGGGGATTCGCAGACTGCGTCAGAAGAAAGAACGTATGATGAAAGGTATGGACATGGAACAGAACTGTATAAATTTATATATAAATACACACTATATATATATATATATATATATATATATAATTATATATAAATACAAATACTGTTTGTACTTCCGGTCCTAGTCAATAGCTTTAGAAGTTCTTATGATGTTCGCGCACTTCTTTTGGTGCCTCTACGAAAACTTTCCATTTCAACAACGAAGTGGTTTTGTGGGTTAAAAAGCACAATCAAGTAAAAGTTGAGTTTGGTTTTGTTCATTCGCTCTGTGGGTGATGGCTAGCATATATCAGTTTGTTCTTCAATTAATGGCCATTCATGATTTTGTGAAGATGATTGTAAATAAGCTCTTTTAGCACCAGTAACTGGACGAGTCTGTTCTGGTTGGCATTTGTATTATTGTAGTTTGATTTTTAGAGATTCAAGACTTCTTCAGAACTATAGAGAACCCACTAACCCAGTGTTGGACCATTTAAAGTAATATGATACTGTATGTGTGTCTGTTCAAATGTGTTTGTAGAATGAGAATCGGGAGAATGTTGCTGAAAAATATGTTGATTTCTGGCTGTAGACTGTATTGCAGTGACTCACAAGACAAATGAGTATATTATGCTTGTTGTAGTAGCTTCAAATAAACCGTCCTTATTTTTCTAAACATTAACATATATGTGAAAAAAGTTCATGTGCCTCAAAAAACACTGAAATATTAAAGAGCTCCAATCTAATAGTCCATGAAATCTGGGTGGCTATATTCAGATGAATTGAGAAAAACACAAAGATGCATTCTTTTTAAAAAAAAATTTTTTTTTAAAGCAACATTTTTAACAAAAATCATGTTTTTATCCACGACTCTGTCCGGATGAGATTCAGAAGGATGATCATAAACACAGATGGAGCAGATCGAGTCCATAAACACATCAGAGCTGTCGTTGATTTAATGCTGTTTAATGTTTGATGATTGCGTTATAATTTACATGTGCGTCAGCAATGATTCTATCACTTGCTTTACCTGTCCTCACCTGTGTTTTGATCCGAGATTCTGTCCTCTGTCAGAAGATCAACAGTGAAAACATGGATTGCCGTCGGTGGCGGGGAAAGAGTTCACAAGGAAAAAATTACAAACAAGCATCATAAACGTCTCATCGAAGCCGATTCTTGCACAATATTCCAAACTGATTGCTTCGTGTGATCGCTTTGTTGAAGAACATGTTCATTTGAGTTCATGAGAGAAGTAACGATGTCTGGTTTGTGAACAAAATGTTATTTTGAATAATTCTTTCCCCTCAAAGAATGAATCGAACTAGTTATAAACAAACGTGCTGAATGATTCATAGTTTCGCAGTATGGAGATGCTGGAAAACTTGCATTGGAAAAGAGTGGCCGGCACATTATTCAGGATTCCTCCTTTTGTGTTCAAGGAGTAAATACAATCACAGGTGAGGAGCGACATCCCAGCAAACACAGAGCGTTCCCCTAACGTTCCCGATGGTTCCCATGTGTTTATTTTTTTGGGAACCAAACAAGAACGTTCTAGGAACGTTCCCTGTAGGTTATTTTTAGGTTAAATTTTTATAACTTTAAGGGAACGTTCTATGAATGTTCTGGGAACCAAAAACTAACGTTCACAGAACCTAAAATTGTTTGCTGGGATGAGGCAAACTCCTCTCCGGTGAACTCTCTCTTTCCCCGTATCACCAGCGCTTCTTCAGGCCACTGCTACATGACAACCTTGCCTCAAAGTTTCAGGAAAGCAGTTATTCACTTTTAAATGTTTTTTTGTTATAGCCTATTTACAAATCATGTTACAGTTTAACTTCGGAAACACTTGTGTAAAATAGTCTGAGAGAAAAAGAAATGCAATACTTACACCTAGAAATCGGCTGTCTTCCAGCAGAGAAGCCAATGTATCTGAGAACTAACCAACCAAATGTGGTTCAGCGACTCTGTGAAATATTGGGTTATTTTATCATTTTTTTGGACATGTGAATTAATACCCGCTGCTAGAAACCTCCTTTAAATTCATTGAACTTCAGGGGTGAAAATGCAATTCTCACACACAAACAAAGCCTTTTGCATTTGCATTTCTTTATTTGCAAAAGCTTTATGGGAGAGACGCATCTGATCCTCGTACCTCTTCTTCCCTATCAGCATTTAGATGAAAATATGACACTTAAATGGAGTCTGTGTCGCAGATTGGCAGTAAAACCAGACACTAAAACTTCCTCTGTGTGCAAATGGCCGTCGCCTAAAACATCGCTCACATATGAAATAATGAAAAGCCCTCAGGTCCTGCTCCTGAGAGCACGTCTCGCTCTGCTCTGCTGTAATGTCGAGGCGTACGGCTGTGTGAATCTGCAGCATTAGTCCTCCATTATTTAGCATCTGTCAGTCAGAACGCAGAGTGCTAAAACCAGAGATGTGTTTTAACCGCATGCTTCTAAAAAATGCATTTCTGTTCAGTTTAGGCTTCAGATGTGCTGTACAACACACTGACGTTCCATCATTCTCTTAAGGACTCTCACAAGGCTTGAATACATCACATACATCTTCATATTCCACACAGCACTTGTGAATAATATAGGCAATGGTGCATTTCTAAAGCTTTTAAAGAAAAAGAAGAGGCTCCAAGCGCTTCCATTAAGTTTACATTTTGCTCTTGTCTCAAATTAGCATATTTCAGAAAGCCAAAGTGAAGAAACGCCACGATCCTCTGGAAATTAGCATACAGCCTGCTTTAATATTACATATACTGCGCCATCGAGGCTCTGGAGTCAGCCATTCCTCCAGACTGACCTGTAGCCTAGCAACAGCGCCGGAACACGGGAGCTCCTTCTTTACATTCAGAGCAGGAACTGGAGCTTTACCAGCGGCTCTGACGCGCGCGCGTGTGTGTGTGCGTGCGTGCGTGCGTGCGTGCGTGCGTGCGTGCGTGCGTGTGTGTGTGTGACAGATCCAGATGCTTTACTAAAGATCTACCGTCCTGCTCTGAAAGCTCTTTTGCACTCGTGTATATTATACAGTGTGTCACAAAATGTCTTCATCTTCGACACACAAAGCTCTAATATGACTTAAAATATTTCTGTCTTTCTTTTCAATTAAGAAGGAAGTGTCCGCTTTGGAACAGCCTGGCGTTACCCGTGGAACCGATGTCCAACTCTGTTTACATTATCAAATAAATAAATAAAAAAGTGGTACAAACAAAAGCAGGTTTGTGAACACTGATGGTTGTATGGTCTCAGTTTTCTCTTATTATTGTTAATTATTAATATTATTTAATATGAATAAAATTATTTAGTTGTTATTGTTTTATTGCTGTTAAAAAAAGCCTAGCAGGGCCTGCGGCTCTAAATTAGCCTTTGGCTGGAAACCTCTATGTGGAGCATCGGCCGCTTGAAATTGTCCCTGCTAAATAAACTAATCATAAATAAATAAATAAATATAGTGCAAATGTTTTGTGACACTTTGAGTGTCTGGTTTGAGATGTGAGATCAGTGAGCTCCAGTTAGCCGAGCGTTCTCTGGTTAGCACTGACTGACAGCGGTTCTGGCGCTGTATAATGAGCCGACTCCTGACCAACTCCATCAATCTCTTTCACCAATTTACCGTTTGTTTAATCATGGATGGCTGCCAACAAAACTCTGACATTCTTATCTCCTCCTCTGATACCCACAATCAATACTAAAGCAATATGAGCAGAAAAGCAAATGTTCTTCTAATGCTTCTGAAATGCACCAGAAAAGATTCCAGAGCCGATGGGATCTTCAGCTCAGTCTCAACCGTTCACATCTATCCTCTTTAAACCGTTTGGTTTTACGATGACCAGCGTGTAAACATTCTCAACTCAAAGTGTGTGACCCTTTAATAGAGTATTCAGTGGCGCTGATCTCGCAGAACTCCGGAGCCGCTCCCTTCACCAGCGCAGTCTGAGGCCAGGGCTGATCGAGTCTAACTCCAGAGCCGCTCGTCTTCACCAGTGCAGTCTGAGGCCAGGGCTGATCGAGTCTAACTCCAGAGCCGCTCGTCTTCACCAGTGCAGTCTGAGGCCAGGGCTGATCGAGTCTAACTCCGGAGCCGCTCGTCTTCACCAGTGCAGTCTGAGGCCAGGGCTGATCGAGTCTGACTCCGGAGCCGCTCCCTTCACCAGCGCAGTCTGAGGCCAGGGCTGATCGAGTCTGACTCCGGAGCCGCTCCCTTCACCAGCGCAGTCTGAGGCCAGGGCTGATCGAGTCTAACTCCAGAGCCGCTCGTCTTCACCAGTGCAGTCTGAGGCCAGGGCTGATCGAGTCTAACTCCAGAGCCGCTCGTCTTCACCAGCGCAGTCTGAGGCCAGGGCTGATCGAGTCTGACTCACGAGCCGCTCGTCTTCACCAGTGCAGTCTGAGGCCAGGGCTGATCGAGTCTGACTCCAGAGCCGCTCGTCTTCACCAGTGCAGTCTGAGGCCAGGGCTGATCGAGTCTAACTCCAGAGCTGCTCGTCTTCACCAGTGCAGTCTGAGGCCAGGGCTGATCGAGTCTGACTCCAGAGCCGCTCGTCTTCACCAGTGCAGTCTGAGGCCAGGGCTGATCGAGTCTGACTCCAGAGCCGCTCGTCTTCACCAGCGCAGTCTGAGGCCAGGGCTGATCGAGTCTGACTCCAGAGCCGCTCGTCTTCACCAGTGCAGTCTGAGGCCAGGGCTGATCGAGTCTGACTCCAGAGCCGCTCGTCTTCACCAGCGCAGTCTGAGGCCAGGGCTGATCGAGTCTGACTCCAGAGCCGCTCGTCTTCACCAGTGCAGTCTGAGGCCAGGGCTGATCGAGTCTGACTCCAGAGCCGCTCGTCTTCACCAGCGCAGTCTGAGGCCAGGGCTGATCGAGTCTGACTCCAGAGCCGCTCGTCTTCACCAGTGCAGTCTGAGGCCAGGGCTGATCGAGTCTGACTCCAGAGCCGCTCGTCTTCACCAGCGCAGTCTGAGGCCAGGGCTGATCGAGTCTGACTCCAGAGCCGCTCGTCTTCACCAGTGCAGTCTGAGGCCAGGGCTGATCGAGTCTGACTCCAGAGCCGCTCGTCTTCACCAGTGCAGTCTGAGGCCAGGGCTGATCGAGTCTGACTCCAGAGCCGCTCGTCTTCACCAGCGCAGTCTGAGGCCAGGGCTGATCGAGTCTAACTCCTGAGCCGCTCGTCTTCACCAGTGCAGTCTGAAGCCAGGGCTGATCGAGTCTGACTCCTGAGCTTTGATTGGACGGTTCTGATGGGGATGTGTTCATGAACACGCATCACTGAGCCGTTTCAGCAGCTTCTGCTCTGCTTTAGCTGGAGATCACGGCACATTAATGAACAGTTTTAGAAATCCAGGTAAATCCAAAGGTTCACACACTTCTTTTCTGCACATGTAGAAGAAAACTCTTCATAAAGCATTTCTGATGCAGCGTTTCACTGATGCCGGAAACCTTAAACCTCACGCTTTTCTTTGAGGCCTTACGAGAAACGCAAATCTAGTTAAAATGTGAAATTCTGAGAACAAAGCGCTCGACCGCTACGGCTTCAATAAGCGAGTCGCACATTAATCATATTTAACTGATGTGAACACAAACAAATGGAGAAGCAGGTTCCCCTTACATTTTGTGTCTGTTTGTACAAATGGTTGATATTTATTTCTCAATCGTATTAGTCTTATATGCCCACACTGGAGCACGAGTGAGGAACAAGCACAGAGTCTTAGTAATTGGATTCTGGATAGATGTATTGCTTTCTGCACATCTTCAGTTTCCCCGTGGCCTGTTCCACAGTGTGTTCAATAACAGAGATCCGTGACCCTGGAGCGTTCCCCGGCTGACGCCTCGCCTCAGCGTTGAGAGGGATAGCTCTAACACAGGCTTGTAGAACAGAACTCAAGCAAATCTAGCAAAGTTAAACTCTGATATGAAACAGGAGAATTTAGTCAAAGTGCTTTAGTTGGACTTCACAGCACATGTCTGTGCAAACATCGCACTGGATCGTCACAACATCACAACTAATGATGAAAATATATTATATACTACTGATATAAAAACTCATATATTATATAATATAAATACTGGATTCCTCTTAACTCCTGAAATAGGCCGTGTTCATGTCAGATCTGCAGCAGCGCGACGCCGGCGAGGGTCCGCTTGGACGGGCTGTCTTCAGGTCTTTGGTCTTCAGGTCTTTGGTCTTCAGGTCTTCAGGTCTTCAGGTCTTTGGTCTTCAGGTCTTTGGTCTTCAGGTCTTTGGTCTTCAGGTCTTCAGGTCTTCAGGTCTTTGGTCTTCAGGTCTTCAGGTCTTTGGTCTTCAGGTCTTTGGTCTTCAGGTCTTCAGGTCTTCAGATCTTCAGGTCTTCAGGTCTTTGGTCTTCAGGTCTTCAGGTCTTCAGGTCTTCAGGTCTTCAGGTCTTTGGTCTTCAGGTCTTTGGTCTTCAGTAGTGTTTATTTCGTCAGATGAGACGAGACTAAATATGTTCGTCAATGACCTTTTTTTCCATGACTAAGACGAGACGGTGCCGAGACTGCACCAATGTCCAAAAACGCTGACTAAGACTAAATTAACATGCATTATTGTTGACGAAAAAAGATGAGACTAAAATGTTTTGCATAAAATAAAAACTAAGATAAAATCTCTCTTCATTTTCGTCTACAATCGTCTCTACTTTTTCATCATGAGAGAATATTCAGCTGTTACGCCTTCAAAATATTCCGAATGAGTTCGTACTGTTGCTCAAGTGACGGTTACAGGGCCCATCCTCCTGTGGCTGACACACGAAACTACATGGAGCAAGAACACAACAACCATAGACCGTGGCGAAGGCGAACACCTGCTCACATATATGTGTTTTTGTGAAACGGATATAAATCCGATCTTCAATTCCCTCGCTATATGCAGATTTACTGGAGTGCACGTCACCGAAAGCAACAGATTTGAGCTGCATTTTATTGATCATCAGCTAAAATTTCTAAATCAAAGACCGCAATAAGAGAGAGCGGCAACAGCCCTGGTAAGATCAATTTGTTTCTTTACTTTTAATGAAGATGATTGTGTGTTAAGCGTCTGCAACTTTCTCTTTGATTTGCGATAGTTTGCACGTTGGCTTGATGAATAGATGCTCAGCTGCGGTAAATCGTGTTGCAGTAGCGTCGTTATATCTGACTATCACTCTGAATAGAAAAATTTGACAAAAGGCAACCAAAAACAGTTTTAAAAATCTTTGTCTTTGTAATTTGTCAGTCTGAGTCTGTTGGGCCCCAGCTTTTGAATTGTGTTGGTTCAAAATAAAATAGGCTACGGTAACACTTTATTTTGATGGTCCCTTTTGAACATTCTGTTGACTATAAGTAACTTTGCAACTCTATGTCAACTAACTCTCATTGGAGTATTAGTAGACTGTCTGCTTACAGTTTTTTACGATTGCTATGACAGATTTTTCAATACTTTTAACAATTTTCCAAAACTCTTAACACAGTTAGCACTACATCCTTCTGTGTAAGCTATACTATTAACACATTTCTTGTTGCTTTAACACAAAATGCATTCAATTAACACAAATTTAAAATGCTTGAACTTTAACACACAAGCTCAAACAAGACCAAAACAATGGATTTTTACAGCCAAATTGACCAATGCTTTAACACTGTATGTCAGAACAGATAACACCATGTTCATAACCTAATCGTACAGGCTAAAGTCAAGGTGAACCGCTGCTTATATTGTGAATTGAAACACAAATATATCCCCTGTATTTTATTCTATTGTTACTGAAAAACAGCTGATTGAATTATGCAAATATATAAATCACTGATTCCCATCTAGGAAACACACTCAGGTGTCGAGGTTCTGTCAATCGCATGACCATATGGTATACTGTAACCGTACACTATAAAGCACTCTGAGATGGGGCTTTTTTATTGAATTTCTGTAGCAAAAGACATAAACCCAACAAAACAAAAATGTAGAGAGGCTTCAAAAGAAACTGCAGTGCAAAACACAATCTATGATCAATACAATATACTGTCTGTTGTATAAGGGCAGACCTGACACAGATAACATAATGCAGTTTCTGTAATCCCATCTGATGTTAGTGTTTCTTTTCTTTCTTTCTTTTTTAACAGACAGACATACAGACCAAAATAGTGCCGTAACGAACAATCTAGTAATTCCATAATTCCAGAGGTGAAATAAAAGTGTGTAAATGTATAGGTGTGTGTGGGTGGGTGGGTGTATGTGTGTGTGTATGCATAAGCAAAGTAACCATTTATTATGTATTACCATCATCACCAATATCACCACCACCACTCCTCACCACCACCATACTGCCAACATTGTATTAGTCCATTTTTATTTTTTATTCTTATTTCTATCTTTTCTCCTATGTAACAATTACCATTGTCAGCATGATGTTAGTGTTTCTATGACATTGTGTTATGATTGACTAAATCTTCCTGTTGGACAAGAACATATTGTTAGTGTTTTGAAACAATTATTTGATTTTGAGACATGTTTGCAGTGTTTTGGTTGACAAAGTGTATTGTTGCTAGTGTATTATTTTATTTTGAAAATTAGTGTTGGAGTTTAGCTTACAATGTGTGATTTTGAGCATGAAATGAACTGTTATGCCAATTGTGTGGTAGGTGTGTTGGTGTGTTAAGAGTTTAGGAAATTTGTTAAAAGTATTGAACAAATTGTCATAGCGATTGTAAAAAACTGTAACATCTGCATATACTTTATTGTGATGCTCCTCCAACAGACACTCTACTGACTATAAGTAACTTTTCAATTACATGTCAACTTAATCTAACCCTAACCCTACCAGTCTATTAATGCTCTACTAACACTCTAATGAGAGTTAGTAGACATGTAGGAGCAACGCTACTTATAGTCAACAGAATGTGTTAAAGGGACCATCAAAATAAAGTGAAACCACACTATTTGACTGAAATTGGTTATCTCTTTTTTTAAAAAAAGACAAATGTTTTGACTTAAACATATCTAAGACAGGCCTATATTGAGTTTTCTTTTGACTAAAACTAGACTAAAATGACGAGACTTTTAGTCGACTAAAACTTGACTAACAAAAAAAGATATGTGAATGACTAAATATGACTAAAACTAACAAGGACATTTGGGACAAGACTAAAGACTAAATTAAAAATAGGTGACAAAATTAACACTAGTCTTCAGGTCCACACGTAGGCGGGCCGCATCGCTGGGTCTTGCAGATGGGCACTGGTACAGGCTGGGTTAGGTCCTGCTCGACCACCGGGATGAAGATCACAGGCATCGCAGGCGTCAGCTCCTTCAGACGGGCGTCAACCATGATCCCAGCCTGCAGGACACACAAGCACACACACACACAAGCACACACACACACAAACACACACACACGCACGCACGCACGCACGCACGCGCACACGCACACGCACACACACAAACACACGCACACACACGCACACACACACATGCACACACACATACACACACATGTACACACGCACACACACACACGCGTACACACACACACGTACACACACATGTACACATACACAAACACACACACGTACACACACACATCAGCACTTCAGATTTACAAACATTTCAGTAATAATTCTCTATGATAAATCACCAATTAAACTATTTCATAATGTGCATTTAAATAATGTCACGTCATAATGTCATATACTGTATATTCATATGTGTATTTACATGAAGTACAGATCTTTTAAAAATCAGCATGAAATGGAAATTGTGATTGACTTTTCTACACTATTGTGATGAATATCCGAGTGAAATGTCTGATAAAAAGATTACGAGGGAACATACATAAAAGCATTTATGATCTTTCATATTTCACTGCAATATTCCATTAAAAATTCCAATCAGATTTTAAAGTTGTGATCGGCTTCATAAAGTTTGTTAATGACACAGATTGAATGTGATCCAGTTTCTGTAGGCCTCAGAACGCCAGAGTGAAGCTGTGTACAGTAAGTACAGTACACTAAGTACAGTACAGTAAGTACAGTACAGTAGGAGTGTGCATCTACACTGAGGGTTAATCTGAGTCTCTGAACGAAGAACTTCACAGTTAAAATCGGTTAATTAAACCTGACCGAAGATAGCAGAGTATTAAAGAGACGAATGCAAATAATGTTGACATTGCGGCATCGGTTTATGATTCCTCCTCACATGAACACTAATTGTCTCGTGGCCGCAGGGAAAGTTTATGGTGCTTTTGAACAGTGATAGTTTTACGAGTCTGAGTGAATAGTCCCTGACACGCGCACAGCTCCACTGGTGGGATGGACTGTAGAACACCTGGGCTGGGGACACAACTATAGGACAGGCCTGTGTGACGTCCTCATAAACATGAGGCTTTATCCTCATCACGAGTGCTGGACACACACTATCCTCATCACGAGTGCTGGACACACACTATACTCATCACGAGTGCTGGACACACACTATCCTCATCACGAGTGCTGGACACACACTATCCTCATCACGAGTGCTGGACACACACTATACTCATCACGAGTGCTGGACACACACTTATCCTCATCAGGAGTGCTGGACACACACTATCCTCATCACGAGTGCTGGACACACACTATCCTCATCACGAGTGCTGGACACACACTATCCTTATCACGATTGCATCACGAGTGCTGGACACACACTATCCTCATCACGAGTGCTGGACACACACTATCCTCATCACGAGTGCGGGACACACACTATCCTCATCACGAGTGCTGGACACACACTATCCTCATCACGAGTGCTGGACACACACTATACTCATCACGAGTGCTGGACACACACTATCCTTATCACGATTGCATCACGAGTGCTGGACACACACTATCCTCATCACGAGTGCTGGACACACACTATCCTCATCACGAGTGCTGGACACACACTATCCTCATCACGAGTGCTGGACACACACTTATCCTCATCAGGAGTGCTGGACACACACTATCCTCATCACGAGTGCTGGACACACACTATCCTCATCACGAGTGCTGGACACACACTATCCTTATCACGATTGCATCACGAGTGCTGGACACACACTATCCTCATCACGAGTGCTGGACACACACTATCCTCATCACGAGTGCGGGACACACACTATCCTCATCACGAGTGCTGGACACACACTATCCTCATCACGAGTGCTGGACACACACTATCCTTATCACGATTGCATCACGAGTGCTGGACACACACTATCCTCATCACGAGTGCTGGACACACACTATCCTTATCACGATTGCATCACGAGTGCTGGACACACACTATCCTCATCACGAGTGCTGGACACACACTATCCTCCTCACGAGTGCTGGACACACACTATCCTCATCACGAGTGCTGGACACACACTATCCTCATCACGAGTGCGGGACACACACTATCCTCATCACGAGTGCTGCATCACGAGTGCTGGACACACACTATCCTCATCACGAGTGCTGGACACACACTATCCTCCTCATGAGTGCTGGACACACACTATCCTCATCACGAGTGCTGGACACACACTATCCTCATCACGAGTGCTGGACACACACTATCCTCCTCACGAGTGCTAGACACACACTATCCTCATCACGAGTGCTGGACACACACTATCCTCATCACGAGTGCTGGACACACACTATCCTCATCACGAGTGCTGGACACACACTATCCTCATCACGAGTGCTGGACACACACTATCCTCATCACGAGTGCTGGACACACACTATCCTCATCACGAGTGCGGGACACACACTATCCTCATCACGAGTGCTGGACACACACTATCATCATCACGAGTGCTGGACACACACTATCCTCATCACGAGTGCTGGACACACACTATCCTCATCACGAGTGCTGGACACACACTATCCTCCTCACGAGTGCTGGACACACACTATCCTCATCACGAGTGCTGGACACACACTATCCTCATCACGAGTGCTGGACACACACTATCCTCATCACGAGTGCTGGACACACACTATCCTCCTCACGAGTGCTGGACACACACCATCCTCCTCACGAGTGCTGGACACACACTATCCTCATCACGAGTGCTGGACACACACTATCCTCATCACGAGTGCTGGACACACACTATCATCATCACGAGTGCGGGACACACACTATCCTCATCACGAGTGCTGGACACACACTATCCTCCTCACGAGTGCTGGACACACACTATCCTCATCACGAGTGCTGGACACACACTATCCTCCTCACGAATGCTGGACACACACTATCCTCATCACGAGTGCTGGACACACACTATCCTCATCACGAGTGCTGGACACACACTATCCTCATCACGAGTGCTGGACACACACTATCCTCATCACGAGTGCTGGACACACACTATCCTCATCACGAGTGCTGGACACACACTATCCTCATCACGAGTGCTGGACACACACTATCCTCATCACGAGTGCTGGACACACACTATCCTCATCACGAGTGCTGGACACACACTATCCTCATCACGAGTGCTGGACACACACTATCCTCATCACGAGTGCTGGACACACACTATCCTCATCACGAGTGCTGGACACACACTATCCTCCTCACGAGTGCTGGACACACACTATCCTCCTCACGAGTGCTGGACACACCCTATCCTCATCACGAGTGCTGGACACACACTATCCTCATCACGAGTGCTGGACACACACTATCCTCATCACGAGTGCTGGACACACCCTATCCTCATCACGAGTGCTGGACACACACTATCCTCATCACGAGTGCTGGACACACACTATCCTCATCACCTCATCACGAGTGCTGGACACACACTATCCTCATCACGAGTGCTGGACACACACTATCCTCATCACGAGTGCTGGACACACACTATCCTCATCAAGAGTGCTGGACACACACTATCCTCATCACGAGTGCTGGACACACACTATCCTCATCACGAGTGCTGGACACACACTATCCTCATCACGAGTGCTGGACACACACTATCCTCATCACGAGTGCTGGACACACACTATCCTCATCACGAGTGCTGGACACACACTATCCTCATCACGAGTGCTGGACACACACTATCCTCCTCACGAGTGCTGGACACACACTATCCTCATCACGAGTGCTGGACACACCCTATCCTCATCACGGGTGCTGGACACACACTATCCTCATCACGAGTGCTGGACACACCCTATCCTCATCACGAGTGCTGGACACACACTATCCTCATCACGAGTGCTGGACACACACTATCCTCATCACGAGTGCTTGACACACACGCTGAACCTCTGTTAGAGTTCATGGAAGATGTGCGCCGTAAAACAGTGATTAAAATCTCCCTGCGTAATTAAAACAGGCTTTTAGAGAGACTCCCAGAGAGCCGCATTCCTTTACATTCATTAGAGCACTAATGGTGCAAACACACTCGTCTGTGCGGGTCCGTGTGTGTGTGTGTGTGTGTGTGTGTGTGTGTGTGTGTTAAACTGTAGAGACAGGTCTCAGAAACCATCACAATCAACTCCTTTCACCAAATCAACAGGTGAATAACGGAACAGCGCTCGTTTCCATCAGCGGCGCTCATTAGCCTCGCTCTGGGCGGCTGAACTCCTCCCGGCTCTTCTCGGTCCAGGAGACACTCGTTGCCGGACTGTGGACGGCGTGATGGCCGTGAGGAAGGACTGCGGGTTGGAGAAGCCGGCGAGCCACACACCGCAACAAAATATTGTTGATTACTTACAAAGTACTAAATGGTTTAGCTCTGCAGTACTTGAGCGAGCTCTTAACGCATTATAGTCCTTCACGTCTATTGCGATCTCAAAATTCCGGCCAGTTAATAATACCTAGAATATCTAAATCGACTGCTGACGGTAGATCCTTTTCCTATTTAGCACCAAAACTCTGGAATAGTCTTCCTATCATTGTCCGGGAAGCAGACACACTCTGTCAGTTCAAAGCTCGATTAAAGACACATCTCTTTGCCCTAGCATACACATAATACAGACTTCTATAACTCAATGTTAGGCTGCATAGATTAGGTCAGCCGGAACTGGGAACACTTCCCTTAAATCCTGATGTACTGGTTACATCATAAGAAGAATGGCATCTACGCTAATTTGAGTGTCTCTGTTTATCCCGAGGTTTTCCCGCAGCCTACCGGATCCAGATCTGGGGCCGTATTCACGAAGAATTTTAAGGCTAAAAGTAGCTCCTAACTGGTGAATTTAGGAGCAACTCCTAAAAATAATGGGCGTGTCACTCCTAACTTTAGGACTCCTAATTTTTTTAATTTTTTAACTTTTCTAATTTTTTTTAAACGCTTAGTTTTGCTTGATATCCCAGTGCCAAATTTTCCTTTTATTATGTTTTTTTTTTCTAGCACCAATTAACTGGGCCAGCAGCAGTAACTGATCCTGCGTCCAGTTGGGCTTTCTTTTCCGTTTTGGCGAGTTCATAATCCACTGTCATTTACGGGGGGGGACGGGTGGGACATGTCCCCAGCACTTTTGAAACATCTCGCGGCACAGATGAACCAATACAAATAAAAAATCGTCCCGGGTTACGTATGTAACCCTAGTTCCCCGAAGGGACTACCGCTGCGTGTAATCACAGTGGGAACGCCCCCCAGCGTAGCGCGTCTGAATATATGAATGAAATCAGTCAATGGAGAGAATGAGCGTACGGCGAGTGACGTCATCGACCAGGAAGCTATAAATATCCCCTGAATACACAAGCCGCCAGCTTCTAAAGTTACTGAAGCAAGCGACCCAAGGGGATGCCGAGAGTATGGCAGGACACGCAGCGTCCGTCCCTTCGGGGAACTAGGGTTACATACGTAACCCGGGACGTTCCCCTTCAGGGACTACCGCTGCGTGTAATCGCAGTGGGAACGCAATACCCACATCCCCATACGACCAAATCCCCGTTGTGTGTCATAAGGAGCCACCAACCGACGAGAGAACCTGAGCCCCGGGAGTGGAGCTAAGGTCAAGGGAATAAAACCTGACGAAAGTGTGCGGTGAGGACCAGCCTGCCGCATCACAAACCTAATTATACCCAAGACTTCAGTCATAAATTAGTATTAATATTAATAGCATCACTGGTTGCATCGTTGCTAACTTACTGTCCATCTGTTAAAATGGCGAATATATCAGATGTATATCTACCTTTTGGTGCAGATGAGAACAGATTTGAGATGCTCGTGGTGCAGTCTGAATTAGAAGCTGTTGAGATACAGATCCGTGACCTTTTAGAGAGACAAGCTGAGCTGAGAGACCGGCGTTTAGCTCTTGAAACATCACGCACCGATGCACACGGATCGGTGATTAACGTTAGTAACCCGCTGACCCTCGCCGCGTCTACTCCGTGCGTTTCTCAGCATTGGTCCCGAGCGTCCAGGTCCCGATCAGCCATGGTTTCATTCACTCCGGCTCCGACACAACACCACGAAGCCTGGGTGGTTCCGCGGAAGCCGCGAGCCAGGACCAGAATCTTTTCGCCCCTTCCGGTTTTCGAGATCTCCACTCAGAACCGCTTCTCCTCTCTTCGCGAAATGGAACGCGATGCTGTGATCATCGGCGATTCCACCGTCCAACACGTCCACGCTACGTTAGGTAAAAGTAAGGTGCACAGTCATTGCTTTCCTGGTGCTCGTGTTCTTGATATCGCTGCGCGGGTACCTGAGATCTTGAACGGTGACGAGCGCGTCGGAGCTGTTGTGTTGCACGGGGGAGCTAACGACACTAGGCTGCGACAGACAGAGGTTCTGAAGAAAGACTTCAGGAGCCTGATCGAAACGGTTCGCAGCACATCGCCTGAAACATCGATCATTGTGTCTGGACCGCTTCCCACGTACCGACGAGGGCATGAAAAGTTCAGTAGATTATTCGCGCTAAATGAATGGTTAATGTCATGGTGCAATGAGCAGAAACTGCTCTTTGTAAATAATTGGAATCTGTTCTGGGAGCGACCGAGGCTCTTCCACGCTGATGGCTTACACCCAAGTAGAATCGGGGCAGATCTTCTGTCGGATAACATCTCTAAGATGTTAAACACCGTTTGACTAGTAACCAAAAATCCAAATCACAGTCTCTGCTGCACCAATTTAATTTATATTAATACTAGTGTAGAACATTGCATAGAAACTGTGTCTATTCCTCGTTTACTGAGATCAAATAATAAATCTACTGCGGGATCTAGAAAAAATCTAATTGTTATAAAAAAAAAAAACACGCTATTAGTGAACAAAAACAATTTCTAAAGCTAGGTCTTCTTAACATTAGATCGCTCACACCTAAGGCGGTTATTATAAATGAAATGGTCACAGATAATAATTTCGATGTACTGTGCCTTACTGAAACCTGGCTTAAACCAAATGATTATTTCGGTCTAAATGAGTCTACTCCGCCAGGATACTGTTATAAGCATGAGCCCCGTCTAATCGGTCGTGGCGGCGGTGTTGCAACAATCTACAGGGATATCCTTAATGTTACTCAGAAAACTCGTCATAGGTTTAATTCGTTTGAAGTACTTGTGCTAAATGTTACGCTCTTAGATGTAAGAAAAAAATCCCTATTATCTCTAGCCTTGGCTACCGTATATAGACCTCCAGGGCCTTACACTGTTTTCCTAAAAGAGTTTGCAGATTTTCTCTCAGATCTATTGGTCAACGTCGATAAAGCATTAATTGTTGGAGATTTTAACATACACATCGATTTACAGATTTATTAAACTCCTTCGGGGTCAAGCAAAACGTCACCAGACCAACTCATCGTCTTAATCATACACTCGATTTAATTATATCATATGGAACCGATCCAACCGATATAGATATCATTCCACAAAGTGATGATGTCACTGACCATTACATGGTAACTTGCATATTACGTACGTCTGTAATATGTCATGCTGCGCCATGTTATCGACCAGGCAGAACAATCCTTCCATCCACCATAGATAATTTCTCAAATAGCTTATCTGATCTGTCTCAGCTGTGGCCTGAACCCAAACGAACAGATGAACTAGACGAACTAACTAGCACTATGAGCACCATTCTCTCTAGAACATTGGATTTTGTTGCACCCATTAGATTAAAAAAGGTCCGAGAGAAAAGTATAGCACCATGGTACAATAATACTACGCATGCTCTAAAGAGAGAAACCCGTAATTTAGAGCGTAAATGGAAACAAACTAATTTAGTGGTCTTTAGAATCGCGTGGAAAGACAGTATGTCACGTTATAAAAAGGCCCTAAAAGCGGCCAGGGCTGAGCACCTCCGCAAACTAATAGAAAACAACCAAAACAATCCAAGGTTTTTATTTAACACCGTGGCTAGACTAACAAATAAACAGACGTCGTCTGAACAAAATACCTCGTTACAGTTTAGTAGTAATGATTTCATGAACTTCTTCAACGAGAAAATTTAAAGCATCAGAACCACAATTGTAAATGTTCAATCCTTGCTCCCGCCTTATGATTCGGCCACAATTGTCGCTCCGCAAGAGCAATTACAATGCTTTACAACTATAGAACAAAAAGAGTTAAACAAACTTATCACTTCATCTAAAACAACAACATGTTTATTAGATCCTATACCAACTAAACTACTGAAAGAAGTGTTACCTATAGTGGAAGAGCCTCTTCTCAATATTATTAACTCATCTTTATCTTTAGGTCATGTTCCAAGAACGTTCAAGCTGGCAGTTATAAAACCTCTTATTAAGAAACCACAATTAGATCCAAATAACCTAGTAAATTACAGACCCATTTCAAATCTTCCATTTATGTCTAAAATATTAGAAAAAGTTGTGTCCGCTCAACTCGGCTCTTTCTTACAAGAAAACGACATCTATGAAAAGTTTCAGTCTGGATTCAGACCGCATCATAGCACTGAAACTGCGCTGGTTAGAATAACAAATGATTTACTTTTAGCTTCGGACCAAGGCTGTATCTCAATACTAGTTTTACTTGATCTTAGTGCAGCGTTCGATACTATAGATCACACAATACTCCTAGATCGACTACAAAATTATACTGGTATTCAAGGACAAGCATTAAACTGGTTCAGGTCATACTTATCCGACCGCTACCATTTTGTCTATTTAAATGGAGAAAAATCGATCATAACTTCGGCAAATTATGGAGTGCCACAGGGATCTGTGTTAGGCCCTCTATTATTCTCAATATATATGCTGCCACTTGGTAATATTATAAGGAAACATGGAATTAGTTTCCATTGTTACGCCGATGACACTCAAATATATATTTCATCACGGCCAGATGAATACGCTAAATTATCCAAATTGACAGACTGTGTTAAAGATATAAAAGATTGGATGACGCGTAATTTTCTTTTATTAAATCCAGACAAGACAGAAGTAATACTTATCGGTTCTAAAAACCGTCCACAAAACCTCTCACAACACTACTTTAACATAGTAGGATGCCCTGTTACTTTATCCTCTACTGTAAAAGACCTGGGTGTTATATTAGACTGCAACCTGTCTTTTGAAAAGCATATTTCATATGTTACAAAAACAGCCTTTTTCCACCTTAGAAACATTGCTAAACTACTATGATAATATCGGCTTGATAATCGGCTTGATAATATGCTATCAGTCTCTGATGCAGAAAAGTTAGTTCATGCATTCATGACCTCGAGACTAGATTATTGTAATGCTTTATTAGCTGGTTGTCCGGCATCCTCAATAAACAAGCTACAGTTAGTCCAAAATGCAGCCGCTAGAGTTCTTACTAGATCAAGAAAATATGATCATATAACACCGATTTTATCATCACTTCATTGGTTACCTATAAAGTTCCGTATTAATTACAAGGTATTGCTACTGACCTATAAAGCCCTAAATGGTTTAGCTCCAGTCTATTTAACGGACCTTCTATCGCCCTATAATCCATCGCGCTCTTTAAGATCACTAAATTCGAGGCTTCTGGTCATACCTAGGATATCCAGATCCACCAAAGGAGGGAGAGCATTTTCACATTTAGCTCCGAAGCTCTGGAATAGCCTCCCTGATATTGTTCGTTGCTCAGACTCGCTCTCCCAGTTTAAAACTAGACTAAAGACGCATCTCTTCAGCCAGGCATTCATATAAAATTTTAAAACTTACAGTTACTGTAAATCCGGCCTCTAGTTCATAAAAGCCAGAGGAGAACTGGCCCCCGACTGAGCCTGGGTTCTCCCAAGGTTTTTTTTCTCCATTGGGTCACTTGATGGAGTTTCAGGACACCACTGGGTCACTTGATGGAGTTTTTCGGTTCCTTGCCACTGTTGCCTTTGGCTTGCTCAGTTGGGGATATTCAAATTAATTAACCAATCATTAATAACATTGATCAGCCCTTCCAAACTTGGATGTCTTTTTTTATTTTATTGTTTTCCACTAATAAACAAACATTGTTATGTTGTTTTGATTGATACTGTGAAGCTGCTTTGATACAATCTGTATTGTGAAAAGCGCTATATAAATATACTTGACTTGACTTGACTTAACTGGGTCCTGCTGGCGCTCTCCACACCAAGAGGTGAAAAGTTTCCACCTCGCAGCATATAACTTCCTCGTGGAAGGAGCTCTGGATTGGAGGATGGTCTCAACGACCTCAGTCGAGAGACCAGAATCTATGAGCTGGGCCCCCTCAGAGGCCAGGCCCACAGCCTCCATAGTTCTGGGCGGGGGTGAAGGATCGACCCACTCGCCTGAGAAAGTAGATCTCTCCTGATCGGTATCTCCAGGGGAGAGCCGTCGAGGAGAGACACTAGGTCCGCAAACCATACTCGGGCCGGCCAGAACGGGGCTATTAGCAGGAGACTGAGCCCGTCCCGGCGAACCCTCTCCAGAACTCCCGGGAGCAATCGGGGGAAAAGCGTACAGACGTGACCTCGGCCACGGATGTACCATCGCGTCCAACCCCAGTGGGGCTGGCTGGCTGAGAGAGAACCACAGTGGACAGTGTGATGTCTCTCGGGACGCAAATAGGTCTACCTCGGCACGACCGAAATGTTCCCATAGGAGCTCCACCACCCCGGGGTGAAGACTCGGTCCCTGCCTCGACAGGATGTCTGCCCCCTGATTCAAATACCCCGGGAGATAAATAGCTCTGAGAGAGAGAATTTTCCCCTGGGACCATAGAAGGATCTGACGTGCCAGTTTGTAAAGCGGGCGAGAACGCAGACCCCCTTGATGGTTGATATAAGAGACCACCGATGTGTTGTCTGTCCGGACAAGAACATGGTGGCCCCTTAGGTCTGGGAGGAAATGTTTCAGGGCCTGAAACACTGCCAACATCTCTAGGCAATTTATGTGCCATAGACGGTGATGGTCCCCCCACAGACCCTGAGCTGGGCGACCACTCATGATCGCCCCCCAACCTGTGAGAGAGGCATCTGTCGTTAGCATTACGCGACGACAAGGAGCTCCTAACACAGGGCCTTGGGACAGAAACCAAGGATCTTTCCACATGATCAGGGCGCGATGACACCGTCGCGAACTCACGATCATGCGAAGCAGATTTCCCCTCGGGGAGAATCCCTTGGTTCCCTTGGTCTCATGTGCAAGAGGCCAAAGGGTATCACGTTGGACGCAGCTGCCATGAGACCTAACAGCCTCTGGAACTGTTTTACAGTGAGTGACTGGCCTAGCTTGACCTGTTCTACTGCGGCGAGAATCGAAGCAATACGAGCAGGTGACAATTGTGCCTGCATCGTCGTCGAATCCCACACTACACAGAGAAAAGTGGTTCTCTGTAATGGAGAAAGGACACTCTTCTTGGCGTTGAGCCTCAACCCCAAACTCTTGATGTGAGCAAGAACGACATCTCGATGCCGAACCGTCTGATGTTCCGATTGAGCTAGAATTAACCAATCGTCTATATAGTTCAGAATACGGATGCCCTGCAGCCTCAGCGGGGCTATGGCTGCATCTATACACTTCGTGAACGTGCGGGGTGATAATGCTAGGCCGAACGGAAGAACCCGATATTGGTACGCTTCGCCCCCGAAAGCGAACCTCAGGAACGTCCTGTGTTGAGGGAGGATAGATACATGGAAGTAAGCATCCTTTAGATCTATCGTGACAAACCAGTCCTCGGATCTGATTTGTGACACGATCTGTTTGAGAGTGAGCATCTTGAACTTGAGCTTCCCTACAGTGCGATTTAAAAGACGCAGATCTAAAATGGGACGAAACCCTCCATCTTTTTTCAGAACGATGAAGTACCGGCTGTAGTATCCTAACTCCCTGCTGGGTGGAGGAACTCGTTCTATAGCTCCCTTTAGTAGCAGAGTTTTTACCTCCTGTTCTAATACCAGAGCCTGCTCGGAGCCCACCAGTGTAGGCAGAACCCCTCTGAAATGAGGTGGACGAGTTCTGAACTGAATAGCGTACCCGTTCTTTATAATATTCAGGACCCACTGAGAAACATTGGGAAGCATTTCCCATTCCGCCAGGAACTCTACTAAGGGAACCAGCCTCTCGAGGCTGGCCTCTGGATGAACATCCCGAGTGACAGACACAGCGCCCTGTAACATACTGGCAGGAAACAACTGGTCTGAGCACTCCACAACCCTCCTCGGAGGGGGCGAGCGTCCCTCGGGAAAGCACTCGCCGAGTCTGTCTACGCCCTGTATAGGCAGGGTTAGTAGAACAGACCCCTGAGGGCATCGAGAAAGACAGGGCACCATGTTCTTGTGTGGTGAACTCAAGTCTTTCCCGATGGGGACCACCCTCAAAGTCCTGACGTTCAGCACGTCAGGATTTTTTCGACGCGGCCTTCTTGGCCACAATGACTGTCCTCAGATCAGCCCTGCCCCGAGAAGGCCGCGCCGGAGAGCGCCCCGCCTCGTCCCTCCAGTTTCTCTGCGGGGGGGGCACGAGACGCGACACTCTGCTTCTGCTGCGCTCTAGTAGAGAAGGAACTCGGCGGCTGGGACTGCCCTTTTCGTTCAGCAGCCCCAGCGACACGTACTTTGAGGGGAATAAATTTATGAAAAGCAGCCGCCTGTTTTTTCTCTTCCTGGAACCTCTCAGTGACAGAAAGAAGAGCGTCACCAAAGAGACCCGCAGGCGAAACTGGAGCATTTAAAAGAAGAGATTTATCTTTTTTTTTCATAGAAGTTTGACTCAACCATAAATGTCTTTCTGTGGCCACCATGGCTGCCATAGACCGACCAATAGATTTAGCCGTCTCCCTGGTGGCCCGAAGAGTGAGATCAGCGGTCTGCCTCAACTCATTGATCATATCAGCAGAAATTTCCCCCCCCCTCACAAGCGTCTTTAAGCAGGTCAGCTTGATAAGCCTGCAAAATGGCCATAGTATGCATACATGCAGCCGCCTGACCAGCAGCAGAGTAAGTCTTCCCTACGAGCACAGATGTATTTTTTAAAGGTCTGGATGGAAGAGTCGGTGCTTTAAGTGAGGATGACGAAGCAGGAGAGAGATAGCTAGCGAGCGTCTCCTCTGCCCTCGGCATCGTCACATACCCTACAGATTTAGCACTAACAATGTTACTATAAGCATTAGACTGGTTAGTGTAAATTCTGCTAGAAACAGGTCTAACCCAGGTTTTTGAAACCTCAGCGTGGAGATCTGGGAAAAATGGTAGGCACCGACGAGCGGGCTGAGGTCGTGCAGACAGAAATCTATCGTCTAGTTTGCTTTTACTTTTAGACTCCTGCCTATCAGCTGGCCACTCGATGCTGAGCTTTTCAACAGCCCGAGATAACACATCCATCAGCCCTTCCTCATTAGCAGTATAATGTGAAAAACTCGTTTCTTCTGATGCAACACTATCGACATCCAGCTCCTCGGAACTGAATAATCTCAATTCAACATCATCATGTGCCTCCACCCGGGCAGAAGTAACCGCCGCAGCGCGTGCTTCCAGAGCCGAGTGAGAGGCACTGGATCCCGCCGGAGATGGCTGAGATAGGGCGGGGCCCGTCTCAGCGTCACCGGTGAGATCCATCTGCGAACCCCAAGACAAGCGCCGCCGCCCTGCCTCAACAGAAGCGGGACCCGAGCCTTGGGGAGCTCGCAGCATACCGCTCTCCTCGAAGAGCGATCGCCGCGAGCGCAGAGTTCTAATAGGAAAACGCTCACAATGCACACAATCGACCCCCTCGAGAGCCGACTGGGCATGCTGCATTCCTAAACAAGCAACACATAACTCGTGTGAATCCCCACCCGTGATGTATCGAGTACAGGGGGGAGCACACTTTCTATACTGCTCGCTCATATTGGTTTTTTTATATATAAATATATATATATAGTGATAAACTCCTGACTAAGACAGACAAACACAATTGAAAGATTCCAGACATGATTCCAGTGAATAACTTTTAAGAGAAAACTCCTAGCTAAAATATTTTAGTGCGATTTAGGAGTACTCCTAGTGATAAGATAAAATTCTTTGTGAATACGGCCCCTGACGAGGAGCTTAAAGGAGAACTCCGGTCAATTTTAACATTGAGCTAATTTTTTTGTAAATTTGGAGTGCTGTCAGTACAGAGGTCAGTGCTATTTTCTTTTTAAAATTTGCACCCTGTTGACTTCAATGGGGCAAGTTTTAAACCTGCTTTTAGCCTCTTAACATCCTTGATATGTCATTACAAGTGCACAGCCATATGAGTGGTGTTATTAAGAGTGAACACGGTCAATCTGACTGCAGTAGATGTGAGAGATATTAATAAAAATGATGTGAATTCAGCAAGCTCACATACCTGTATTTTCTTCCTGTTTTCGGTCGAAGTCCAAAGCAGTCGATTAACGAGTTCGCGCACGCGACCAGGCTGTATGAGATCCCATTCTCCGAACTCGATAATCGACTACTTTGGACTTCGACCAGAATTGACCAGAGTTCTCCTTTAACTAATGATCATTTCACCGGAAGTGAATCAATCAAAACTAACTTTAGCTGGAAATAACATTATTCAAAAACCGCTATAAAGCCAAAACAATCTCTGTTACCTTAAACTATATGTTTATCTCTGTAGAGCTGCTTTGAAACAATCTACATTGTTAAAAGCGCTATATAAATGAAGATGACTTGACTTGACTGCCAGCAGACTGAAGTCCGAGGTCCAGGTCTCCAGCTCGCGGGTCAGCGGGTCAGCGGGTCAGCGGGTCCGTGATCCAGGGTCAGCGAGTCCGTGGGTCCGTGATCCAGGGTCAGCGGGTCAGCGGGTCAGCGGGTCCGTGATCCAGGGTCAGCGGGTCAGCGGGTCAGCAGGTCAGCGGGTCCGTGATCCAGGGTCAGCGGGTCAGCGGGTCAGCAGGTCAGCGGGTCCGTGATCCAGGGTCAGCGGGTCAGTGGGTCAGCGGGTCCGTGATCCAGGGTCAGCGCGTCAGCGGGTCAGCGGGTCCGTGATCCAGGGTCAGCGGGTCAGCGGGTCAGCGGGTCCGTGATCCAGGGTCAGTGGGTCAGCGGGTCCGTGATCCAGGGTCAGCGGGTCAGCGGGTCAGCGGGTCCGTGATCCAGGGTCAGTGGGTCAGCGGGTCAGCGGGTCCGTGATCCAGGGTCAGCGCGTCAGCGGGTCAGCGGGTCAGCGGGTCAGCGGGTCAGCGGGTCAGCGGTCCGTGATCCAGGGTCAGCGCGTCAGCGGGTCAGCGGGTACGTGATCCAGGGTCAGCGGGTCAGCGGGTCAGCGGGTCAGCAGGTCCGTGATCCAGGGTCAGCGGGTCCGTGATCCAGGGTCAGCGGGTCAGCGGGTCAGCAGGTCCGTGATCCAGGGTCAGCGGGTCAGCGGGTCAGCAGGTCCGTGATCC
Organism: Semotilus atromaculatus; assembly: GCA_031834385.1. Taxonomy (NCBI): domain Eukaryota; kingdom Metazoa; phylum Chordata; class Actinopteri; order Cypriniformes; family Leuciscidae; genus Semotilus; species Semotilus atromaculatus. The sequence continues at coordinate 449,072 of JAULUF010000014.1, forward strand.
AGTGTCAGTGGGTCAGCGGGTCCGTGATCCAGGGTCAGCGGGTCAGCGGGTCAGCAGGTCCGTGATCCAGTGTCAGCGCGTCAGCGGGTCAGTGGGTCAGCGGGTCAGCGGGTCAGCGGGTCCGTGATCCAGGGTCAGCGGGTCAGCGGGTCAGCAGGTCCGTGATCCAGTGTCAGTGGGTCAGCGGGTCAGCGGGTCCGTGATCCAGGGTCAGCGGGTCAGCGGGTCCGTGATCCAGGGTCAGCGGGTCAGCGGGTCAGCGGGTCCGTGATCCAGGGTCAGCGGGTCAGCGGGTCCGTGACCCAGGGTCAGGGGGTCAGCGGGTCAGTGATCCAGGGTCAGCAGGTCAGCGGGTCAGCGGGTCCGTGATCCAGGGTCAGCGGGTCAGCGGGTCAGTGATCCAGGGTCAGCGGGTCAGTGGGTCAGTGATCCAGGGTCAGCGGGTCAGCGAGTCTCCAGCTCGTGGTCATCGTTGGTCATCTTGAGCTCGCCCTGTGAGAGGAATAGAGCGGTCCGCTTCCTTCGTACAGCGCTTTAACTATATAGATTATTTCAAAACGGCTTTACAGTGATAACAGGAGATTACAGTAACAGAGATTGTTTGATGATTCTTCGAGACGATTTTGCTGCTTAGTTTTAAAGTGTTACATTTCTCATTTTCTAGAACTCAAATGTGATTCTTCTTGACGATATCAGACTCTGCATCCAAGAATATAACATTACTGTCTTTAATGAACCAGTCACAGCTGAATATAAAGACACATGAAGCAAAAACAAAGATGCATGTAAAATGTGTTTATTCTCTCATTTAAAAATCTCTCCATGCATCATTTTTATTTATCATTATAATATTTCCCACAATGCAATGTGCCAAGTAATGTGCGATAACTTGAATGTTTTGTCTTGTTAGTAAAGGACAGTCATTAGAGAAGGTGATTCTGTACAGGATCATCATCTCAGTAACTGTTGAATCAACCCTTACTCAAGGCCAGAACCCTGCACTGGCTATTACTCGTGTTTTCCTCATAAAGCTTGACATCGTTCAGGGATTTAATGCAGTTAAAATAGGTCTGAAAAGAGCAACATGATCTCTCGCCTTGCGATTTAATTTCTCCTGTTACTAAGCACCAGAAAGAAGCCGTGTCATTTTAGCAGCTGTGCGAAGAAAGCAATAACTGACTGCATATCAGATTTTAATAATATGGCATAAAAATCATTCAGCCACCAGATCAGCATTTGTGGTGATGAGATGCCTAAAGCAGCAGACAAAAGAGTTCAGAGTGTTACAGGTGTGTGTGTGTCCTCATGTTTATATTACATTGTGAGGACCAAATGTCCCCCCCAAATATAGCAACATCTGAAATCCTTGTCCTTGTTGGGACATGTTTTGGTCCCCATGAGGAAAACAGCATATAAATCACACTAAGTGATGTTTTTTGGAAATGTAAAAATGCAGAAAGTTGTGTGTGTGTGTGTGTGTGTGTGATGGGCAGGCTTAGGGGTAGGGTTAGTGTGTGTGTGTGTGTGAGAGAGAGAGAGAGAGAGAGAGAGAGAGTGTGTGTGTGTGTGATGGGCAGGCTTAGGGGTAGGGTTAGTGTGTGTGTGTGTGTGTGTGAGAGAGAGAGAGAGAGAGAGAGAGAGAGAGTGTGTGTGTGTGTGATGGGCAGGCTTAGGGGTAGGGTTAGTGTGTGTGTGTGTGTGTGTGAGAGAGAGAGAGAGAGAGAGAGTGTGTGTGTGTGTGTGTGTGTGTGTGTGTGTGTGTGATGGGCAGGCTTAGGGGTAGAGTTAGTGTGTGTGTGTGTGTGTGTGTGTGTGAGAGAGAGAGAGAGAGAGAGAGAGAGAGAGAGAGAGAGAGAGAGAAAGTGTGTGTGTGTGTGTGATGGGCAGGCTTAGGGGTAGGGTTAGTGTGTGTGTGTGTGTGAGAGAGAGAGAGAGAGAGAGAGAGAGTGTGTGTGTGTGTGTGTGTGATGGGCAGGCTTAGGGGTAGGGTTAGTGTGTGTGTGTGTGTGTGTGTGAGAGAGAGAGAGAGAGAGAGAGAGAGAGAGAGAGAGAGAGAGAGAGAGAGAGAGAGAGAAAGTGTGTGTGTGTGTGTGTGATGGGCAGGCTTAGGGCTAGGGTTATTGTGTGTCTGTGTGTGAGAGAGTGTGTGTGTGTGTGTGTGATGGGCAGGTTTAGGGGTAGGGTTAGTGTGTGTGTGTGTGTGTGTGTGTGAGAGAGAGAGAGAGAGAGAGAGAGAGAGAGAGAGAGAGACCTGGACACGCAAACACACCCCAGATGAAGTCAGAAATAAATATTTATATGTCCGTGGCAAAAGTCTTTGATTTTTTGTTAAGTCATCCATCAATTAAAATATAACATCAGGCCAAAAATGATACAGAATGTTAATCAGTCATTTTTCCATTAGCTCAGCTTAAAGCCAAGCGTTTCATCTTCCTTGACTGATAATTTACTGAGGTGTGATTATTGTAAATCAGAACACTGTACACTGTACACAGAGGAGATTATCATTTGGAGGATGATTCAAATATTCACGCAGCTCCAGGAAATGGATTGATCTAATAATGTAATTGATGATGCTGTCACTGCTTTAGGGACGGATGACAGAAACACAGTTTGGATGGTAGGCTTTTACTATACTAATTAATAATAATAATAATAAAAATAAAAACAATAATAATAACCATAAAACATATTAAACATGACAAGCTAACAAAGCAGGATGTGCACAAAGACTTTAAGGAATTGATTTTTAAAGTAAGGTATATAAGAAAGCACATGCATGTGAGTTGCACAGCAGCGAGTGGAGGATTCAGGCACACATGTGGACGTGAACTGGGCCATCATCACATTCCTCTCAGTAGATCTATTAGTCTTTGTCAGATACATGAGGAGTTAATGCAAAGCAGTCATTGCTTACAAATCCCAATCTCTTAACTTAAAAAGGTCAGCTGTCATAATGCATTTGAGCACTCTTACACGGCTCTCATATCTAATGGTTTAAATGTCAGCGCTTCCAAACCAGCGGCTTCCCTCTCAGACCCCGTCTCAGGCCCACCGCCACTGCAGGGACTTTAATGAGGTTAAATGAAACACACATACAGTCAGACCTACATTTATTCAGACACCTTCAACGTTTCTCACATTATCAGTTTATTCGTTATAGTTTAGAAAATGGTAATAAAGTATGACAGAACTCAGTTGATATTTCAGTGGTTTTGTCCGTCCTTCTGTTAGACTCACACACATGAATTATGTCGAATATCTGTCAGCTGTTAAATTTAACTACACAATTAGATAATACCAGTTTAGCTCAACCAGTGACCAAGCAATGCTTCATGTTGTTCAGTCTGTGTGTAAAAAGAGCATTAGCAATTACAGGAAAAACACTTCAGCAGAACATGATCAGCTCAAAGTGTCGGAATCATTTTTGGTCCCAAATGTGTATAAATGTCACTGGATGAAGAATATGTGGGTATAATATCTCACAGTTTACTTTATTTTGCTCTCCTCACTTACATAATGAACTATAGGGTCCTACACACACACACTAGTAAAAAAAATATCAAAAATGATATCTGGTGTCTGAATAGTGTTTGGTTTGACTGTAGCTGAACTAGGCAGATATGTGCTCGTCCTCATCCTGGAAACATCTGCCACAGACACCAGCGGTGATGTCCCTGAGTGCGGTCAGTACGGGTCTCTGTGGGCGAGGGCTGTGAGCTGTGCCGGCTGACGTCACGCAGAACCACGGCTTCCAATAGGAGAATTCAACTGCAGTAGCCACCGCTCAACCTGAAGAGGGCAGCACTCAGATGTTTTTACACCATATATTGTGGAATTAACACACTTTATAACCCCCCTAAAAATGTACTCGAATCAATGAACAGCATTAATAAAGCCTCAGTCTTATAGATCATTAAATTAAAAAAATGTGGTAACACTTTATTTGAAGGGGCGTTTCTAGGCTTTTCATTTTAGGCTAATCCCCCAATGATTATGATTATGATTAAAAAATAAATAAAAAGGTAACACTTTAGTTTAGGGTCTAATGCTCACTATTAACTAGTTTCATTACCATGCAATGTCAGGGTTTTATAATCACTGTGCTCCCGAATGTGAAGCAGGTTAGTTAGGGGAGTTCTGGGTTTCCCAGAGACATTTTTTATTTCTCTGATCTACATATGCGCATTTTAAGATGTTTTGAAGGCCATAAAATTGGATAACAACATTGATCTTATGCCTAATACAGGGCCGTAGACAGGGCTTTATAATCAAAGAGGTCATAAATTTGAGGTGCATAAGGGCTTTAAATTTTTTATTTCTCTGTTATGTGCATTTCAAGACGTTTGAAGGATAAGGATAAGAAATAGATTTAAAACCATGTTAGTGGGCAGTAGACTACGTCAATACCTGCTCTCACTTCATCTCCATCTATCATCCTTTCTTTTTTCTCAGTAACGTTATCCTCATCGTGCCCTTTCTCTTCCCGTCCTAAAGCTGAGCTTTTTTAATTTACTAAAGGCTACAATTTGTATTATATTCTCAATATTTATGCAATACACATTCATTATTAATCATGCGCCTAACATGATGAAAACGGCTTTGTTAATGTTTCTTCTCCCCTCACAATGATGGTAAACTAATTATTAGCCTACATTACATGAGTCACGTTATAGGCCTATTTTCAGTTCAAAATGGCGAAATTAGATAAAACTATGATTATGATTTCTTGGTTAATGTCAAGTTGTCATAACAAAGACATTTCTGTCTTTGTTAATGTCAAGTTGTCATAATCAAGACATTTTTGTCTTTGTTAATGTCAAGTTGTCATAACAAAGACATTTTAAACAATGTCAACTTTGCATTAAAAGTGTCATAATTTACCGAATGACACTTAATGACAACAGTCATAAACATTCATAAAAACTCCTTCATGTTCATGACAGGTGTTATGTCATGTTTATGACAGTGTCATGTCAGTCTTATGCACACCCCTTCAAATAAAGTGTTACCAAAAATGTTTTAGGGTTTAGTTACCCTTTAACAAATTTTTTTCCATTGAGATGACTGGGAAAATAATGTCCCGATTATGCTGAATTAAACCTAATTATTTTTGCTGTGAGAACATCAATGTGGTATCATAAGGTAAATTCTCGATTTTTCCTCCTCTTTACACATGTTACTAAATAATGTGGGAAGAGCTTTAGGTGCGAGTGTGTGTTATATACGGTATTGAGTCCAGAACCTTGTTGTCGCGCGAGCCTCCAGCACGGTTCTGAAGAGCTTCTCGTCTGCGTTCGAGTGCCGGCCGTACTGGTACGGGGACTCGTCCGGGAGAGTCGCGGCGATGAGCTGAAACACATCCAGAGAGAGTCCTGAGTGCTGAGGAGCCGTGGGACTCACATAATCCAACTCACAAAAATGTGTTTGAACGTTCAAATCATCTAGTAATAGTAAACATCTAATGATCTAGTTTATTATTAGTTTAAAAAAAAAACTTTGGTTATGTAAACGCTAAGGCAACATTTCATTGTATCATTCTTCAAATATTATGGGAATGTTATTTTTAAATGTTCTCTGAACGTTCTGAAATAAGTAGCAACATTTAAAAAACATTAGACGAACTCCGACTAAAACACTCCATGAATGATGTATAAATGAAAGCTTTAGCATAAGTTCTGCCAGGAAGACTTAATTACTGCGTCACTTATTACCTTCACATCTATCCAATCACGTCCTTATTCTTACTGTATAAAAGATTGGTACTTACACATGTTTGAGTTCGCAGATGCTGACGCGACAACAACCTCCACCCTCCCCACCACCACCAGGATGGTCCTGTCTATACCTCCCTGGGGGGTCGGCTGCGCCCCGCCTTCGTCTTCAGGCAGGAGATGCTGATCCGCAACCCTCGGATTACGAACTATGGACGGGGCCTACGCCAAAGAACTTTATATACAATTGCTTGCTGGGCTACCATTAAATGGATGCTTTGATACATCATTTTATCTCTAGAGTCTTTCTGGTAGAACTAATGTTTTTGAGCTGATGTTTTGAGAACATTATTAAAGACCAGATTACTTTTAACAAATGTTCAATTGATATTACTAGAAGAACCTTTCCTTGTCAGAACGTAAGCTAAAGTCCTGAGAACTGTTCCCTGAGCATCAATAGACAGAAGGAGTGAGCTTGAGTGAGTCCACTGGGTCTCTCGTCTGCTGTGAAGCTTCTAAAGCAGAGCCGATGACAGAGACTGAGCCTCAGGAACACCGCAGGCATCCTGACTACTTACACACACACACGCACACAACATACACACACACACACACATGCACACAACAAACACACACACAACACCCTAATGATGAAATCTAGCATGTAGGTCTCTGCCGTGAGAGCCGAAATATTCCCCATGCATGACCAGCATCCCAGAGACCTGAATGTATCAGACAGAAATGAGTCTTAATTAATTAGCTGGGCTTTAGACACATATGCAAAAGATGCATGGAGAGCGGGATGTGCTTTGAAAAAAACTCTGAAACGCTGTGGTAGAATTCATGCATTCACAGTCTAAATAGGATCAGTCCAGTCGAGTCACACTTCCACAGATAATCCTCCTCTAATCAGGGGAGAGAGAGATAGCAGAGAGGATCGAGATCAGATCGGGGGATCGCAGAGAGAGCTAGCAGAGAGGATCGAGATCAGATCGGGGGAATCGCAGAGAGAGCTAGCAGAGAGGATCGAGATCAGATCGGGGGAATCGCAGAGAGAGCTAGCAGAGAGGATCGAGATCAGATCGGGGGATCGCAGAGAGAGCTAGCAGAGAGGATCGAGATCAGATCGGGGGAATCGCAGAGAGAGCTAGCAGAGAGGATCGAGATCAGATCGGGGGATCGCAGAGAGAGCTAGCAGAGAGGATCGAGATCAGATCGGGGATCGCAGAGAGAGCTAGCAGAGAGGATCGAGATCAGATCGGGGGATCGCAGAGAGAGCTAGCAGAGAGGATCAAGATCAGATCGGGGGGATCGCAGAGAGAGCTAGCAGAGAGGATCGAGATCGATCAGATCGGGGGGATCGCAGAGAGATCTAGCAGAGAGGATCGAGATCAGATCGGGGGAATCGCAGAGAGAGCTAGCAGAGAGGATCGAGATCAGATCGGGGGATCGCAGAGAGAGCTAGCAGAGAGGATCGAGATCAGATCGGGGATCGCAGAGAGAGCTAGCAGAGAGGATCGAGATCAGATCGGGGGATCGCAGAGAGAGCTAGCAGAGAGGATCGAGATCAGATCGGGGGATCGCAGAGAGAGCTAGCAGAGAGGATCGAGATCAGATCGGGGGAATCGCAGAGAGAGCTAGCAGAGAGGATCGAGATCAGATCGGGGGATCGCAGAGAGAGCTAGCAGAGAGGATCGAGATCAGATCGGGGATCGCAGAGAGAGCTAGCAGAGAGGATCGAGATCAGATCGGGGGATCGCAGAGAGAGCTAGCAGAGAGGATCAAGATCAGATCGGGGGGATCGCAGAGAGAGCTAGCAGAGAGGATCGAGATCGATCAGATCGGGGGGATCGCAGAGAGATCTAGCAGAGAGGATCGAGATCAGATCGGGGGAATCGCAGAGAGAGCTAGCAGAGAGGATCGAGATCAGATCGGGGGATCGCAGAGAGAGCTAGCAGAGAGGATCGAGATCAGATCGGGGATCGCAGAGAGAGCTAGCAGAGAGGATCGAGATCAGATCGGGGGATCGCAGAGAGAGCTAGCAGAGAGGATCAAGATCAGATCGGGGGGATCGCAGAGAGAGCTAGCAGAGAGGATCGAGATCAGATCGAGGGATCGCAGAGAGAGCTAGCAGAGAGGATCGAGATCAGATCGGGGGAATCGCAGAGAGAGCTAGCAGAGAGGATCGAGATCAGATCGGGGGGATCGCAGAGAGAGCTAGCAGAGAGGATCGAGATCAGATCGGGGGAATCGCAGAGAGAGCTAGCAGAGAGGATCGAGATCAGATCGAGGGATCGCAGAGAGAGTTAGCAGAGAGGATCAAGATCAGATCGGGGGATCGCAGAGAGAGCTAGCAGAGAGGATCGAGATCAGATCGAGGGATCGCAGAGAGAGTTAGCAGAGAGGATCAAGATCAGATCGGGGGAATCGCAGAGAGAGCTAGCAGAGAGGATCGAGATCAGATCGGGGGAATCGCAGAGAGAGCTAGCAGAGAGGATCGAGATCAGATCGAGGGATCGCAGAGAGAGCTAGCAGAGAGGATCGAGATCAGATCGGGGGAATCGCAGAGAGAGCTAGCAGAGAGGATCGAGATCAGATCGGGGGGATCGCAGAGAGAGCTAGCAGAGAGGATCGAGATCAGATCGAGGGATCGCAGAGAGAGTTAGCAGAGAGGATCAAGATCAGATCGGGGGATCGCAGAGAGAGCTAGCAGAGAGGATCGAGATCAGATCGGGGGAATCGCAGAGAGAGCTAGCAGAGAGGATCGAGATCAGATCGGGGGAATCGCAGAGAGAGCTAGCAGAGAGGATCGAGATCAGATCGGGGGAATCGCAGAGAGAGCTAGCAGAGAGGATCGAGATCAGATCGGGGGATCACAGAGAGAGCTAGCAGAGAGGATCAAGATCAGATCGGGGGATCGCAGAGAGAGCTAGCAGAGAGGATCAAGATCAGATCGGGGGATCGCAGAGAGAGCTAGCAGAGAGGATCAAGATCAGATCGGGGGGATCGCATTGAATATGGCGAGGTCAACGGTTCTGCAGGCGTTTCCTCCCCCACCTCATGTGACGGCGGAAGATGGGAGACTTCATTTACTCTGCCCTGTCAGAGCACTAAACATCTATGTTCAGAGGTCTTCTCAGTGGAGGAAAGCGGACCAGTTGCTGGTGTGTTTTGGGTCACCCAAGAAGGGGCTTCCCGCCTCTAAACAGACCATCAACAACTGGATAGTTCAGGCTATTTCCCCAAAGTGTCGTCATCGACACAGTGCGAGTTCCCTTCTCAGGGATCAAAGGTTACAGTTGTAACCCGAGACGTTCCCCTTTGAGGGAACTCGCACTGTGTAATTTTGTAACCTGGGCATCTACAGAATATCTAGTTCACCTAGTTCAGGGGTTTCACAGAAATATGTTTTGAGAAAGTCTGAGAAAAATAATAAGTGTACTATAATGATAAAATGTTGTTTCCAATACTAAATAATTAGCTTTTATATTGGCACTGTACTAAAGTCAAAATTAATTAAATTTGTAATCTTTTAATATTCTCCACACACCCCAGTCTGACCCATGACCTGGTGAACCGAAACTGGCTTTACATCCAGCAGATGATCTGCAGTCGTCCTCATCACTGTAATCAGATATGATTATGCAGGCCTGAGCAGTGATTCTCTCTTGTAATTGATGATAGCCGTTGTAGTCATTGTTCCCCGGCAGACGGAAGCTGTGTGTGAGGTACTGCTCCCCGTCCATCATCTCGGGCTTGATGAACTCCTCCAGGTACGTCCTGCAGAGCCTGTGGTCCCAGTCATCAGTGCTGTGACCCCCATACATGATCTCCCCGAAGAGGTAGCGCAGGTCATCGAAGGGCACCTGGAGGGAGAGAGAGAGTGTGTGTGTGTGTGTGTGTGTGTGAGAGAGAGAGAGCTTAAAGAAGGAGCGGGCCTGAACCACCACACCGCAGATTAACTCCCAACTAACATTCAGTGTTGCTCCCTAGAGTGCATTAGAGGTATATGAGACTAATCTGTTCTCTACAGCTGTCAGCTCCGTTACACTGAGAGTTGCAGATATAAAAACCGTAAACAAAGCAGCGCTTGCTTATCAGTTTGAATATCAATCACGTTGATGACTTTCTTCATTTCGGTTGGCTCATGTTATTATCAAAATATTCTTGCATTTGAATGCTCAGGTAAGATGACGTAAAATTATAACAGCCTTCTGTCTGCACTATCTTGACTTCTTTGCTCACTTTCATTACTTTCGCTTTTATGCTTTCGTGCACGGACTCATTCGCTAATGCCGGGGCTGACTAGCTGAACATTCTGAGACTGACTCAACACACTTACAGACTGCAGCTGACTTTAAACACAGACTGACGCCACACAGTGATTTATTTACTTGATTTATACTTTTAAGCTCCTAAACAAGACCTACAGGAGTCTTCTGAATCCAGACAGAAATGTAAGTCATTGTTCACTGATACAGTAATTCTCTGCTGTGGAGTCATATTGGCTACTTTGAATTTAGAGTAAATGAGGAAGAGGAAATTATGGCAAATTTTGGGTGAACTATCCTGTTAAAACCAATAGATGTTCAATATCCAACACTGAATTACAGCTGGTCTTCATTCAGTGATTGCTGTTGCCTTCTTCCGGAATACTTACCCATTTACAGCTGATTCACAGCGCTCGAGTGAAACTGACTGAAACATGACAATGGCTTTAACATTCTATCATGTCATTTACACTGAAGCAAAGCTATCTGACACTTTCCCACTGTCCTCCTGGAATTTCCTTCAGGAAATGTAAATCTAGTCTGAGTCCATGGCTCTTTTGTGTTGGGAACCATAAAAGCAAGCACTGGTTCTTTATTGCTCTGTGTAATGAACGGACATAAATATTAAATTGGGAGCAGGTTGTTGTGTAGGTGTGTGAGTAATTAAACACGCTCAGACACACAATCAGTCTCTTTTAGAGGAGCATATGTCAGCAGGCGTTCCACTCTCTCTCAGTTGAGTTGGCGCACACACACACACACACACACACACACACACACACACACACACACACGCACACACACACACACACACACACACACACACACCTCTCTCACCTTGCTGTTTGCCTCCAGATAGTTGTAGAACACGATGACGGAGATGGTCAGGTCCCCGGTGTTGAAGGGGTAACTCTCTCTCTCTCTCTCTCTCTCTCTCTCTCTCTCTCACACACACACACACACACACACACACACACTCCTGTTCCACCTCTGAGGGCCGAACTTCCGTCCCGCCGCCACTACGGTTTGGAAGTAGCACAGGGCGAACAAGATGCTCTTAAACTCGAGCTCACGCGTGTCCTGTCAATCAACACACATCGGCCTCACACACTTCACATTCTACTACAACATCCGACATGACAGAGAAACCGTTGACAGTGAAACCTTGGCTGCTCGTTCATTGTCAGGGTCCCAGTGGACATCAGCCATCACGACAGACTAAAGAACGGCTCCGTTCCAATATATTTAGGAACTGAGACTGCTTTGTAATTGTCACTGCTTGTCAGAGCTTTCATCATTTCAAAGCCCTTCCGTGAGTGTGAGGGACTGAGGGACTGAAGGGGCAGAGCCTCATGGGATTCGTGTGTTTGTACAAGCAAACCAATAACGTCATTAAACACATATCCTGCGCTTATGGAGCCCTTGTACAGCAGGTCGATCTGGCATGCTTATTTTATTGCTTTTTTTAATTAATAAAACATTAGGTATCATTCAAAAACGTAAACAGTTAAAAAGCGTTTTGAAATCGGACATTGCTTACTATGAAAATGATACTTGAAAACCTTTTAGTGACGATATCAAATTTAGACACAACTTGGTTAGACATACAGCTTTGATTTTCTAGCAATTTTAGGGACCAATTTTATATTTTGTAAAATATTTATTTTGTATTTAAAAAAACCACTTGATTCAGGTACATTTACAATTCAAGAGATAAAAGCAATCCAATAACTTCATTAAACAAATATCCTCTGCTTATTTTTAAGTGAGTGACATTTGAAGGCCAAGTATGGAAACCATTTTGTCCTCTGCATTTAACCCATCCAAGTAAGTGCACACACACTCACACACACTCACACACACTGACACACACACGCACACACACACACACTCTCTCACACACACACACACACACACACACACACACACACACACACACTCACACACACTAACACACACACACACACACACACTGACACACACTCACACACTCACACACACACACACACACACACACACACACACACACACACACACTGACACACACTCACACACAAACACACACACTGAGGCGTATGCAGTAGTTTGTGCTGGTGCAGCTTTAATAATAGAGGAGGAGTTAAAGCCCTGATCCAGCATTAACATTCAGCACTCGCACCAGTACCAACACACATCTAGGAGCTTCCATGATCTCCAGGTTTATGATCTCCATAGCGATGTCACTGCTCATCACAATCAAACCATCTCCAGGAGTTAAACATCCTTTGAAGTTGACGACGCCAACACGAAGCACTGCTCTTTGCTCGGACAGCTGAGAAGGTCAATATGAAAGTATCTGTCATTTTCTGGACTACTGCTGCTTACTAGAGTTTGAGCTGTTTAGGCCTTTTCTCTGTCATTGATTTACTCAAGGTGTGTACGAGACTCGAATGAGACTCGTTCTGCAGAGAAAACCTGGCAGAGATCGGGCTTCATCCAGAACACGAGCACTGCACAGGCACTCGCTCCCTGAGACTCTCTCAGTGCCGGATCAGCACACGAAGAACATGACACGGCTCGGGAAATTACACTCACATTCAGAAATGCATTAGAAATGCAATTTACACATACAGTAACTTAAACACCTCTTCTATGAAGGACATATTGAGATTTTTATTTATTGGATGGCATGAAGTAAAAAACTTCAGGCTGATCCAACTCTGATTGTCACCAAAAACAATGATATTTATGAATTACAGTTTTTTCCAATTGCTAACACACTAAAATGACATGCACAGCACAATTATGCCTGGTTCAGATTACACGATTTTAGCACGATTTTGGCACGATCTGTTTGACGTAGGGTGTCGTGGGGATTCGTAAACGACAACGGGCGTCGGGACGCAAGATTCGATCGTATCATCTCGTATAGTGTGTCATAGTGGGCGACAACCTACGATGCTTCACGACATCACGACAAAAAGACTAGCATGTTTAATTTTTTTAACGGTCGTCCACGACGGGTCCCATCACATGTATGAGGTTTTAACAGTCTGTTTTTGTAATATGTTATCGTTGTGGCAAGCTAGCAACATTATTTTACTTGTACTACTGGCTAAAAGTAAAAATATATAAGAAAACAATATTTTACCTCAAGTTCTCTTTGGAGGATTGACAGCCCATACTGTCCTGTTCGAGCAATCCAGGAACGTGTCCATCGTCGGGTTTTCTTTCTTTTTTTACGTTTTTCTGAACACAGGACAGCCAATACAACACTCACCGCTTCATCCATTGTTTGTTTACGTTCGTTTCTGGAAGTCACTCGCTAGTTTCGCCTTCCCCATTACATCACGTGCGTCACACGCGATAACTGGTCAGGAAGCAACGTGTAGTCTGACATGTTTCTTGTCCACGACACGACAAGATTTTAGGAGTCAAAATCGCGTAATCTGACACAGTGACTATCGTAACAGACAAAAAAATCGTGTAATCTCAACCAGGCATTATTTAAACTGACACACAGAGAGCAAAAGCTCTTATCAAGTTTCCAAAAGTCTAAACACATTTTCTGCTTTACACACATTTTGCAATTCAAAATGGCACTTTTTAAATGCACTGAACACGGTCCTCTGCATAAGACACAACAATCTGACATAAAGTCACTTGTTTGTCATTTCAAAACATTGCCATTTAAAATGACACTACATGAGCTAATTGGTCAATACATGTGTCACCTGGCCAAACACCTTAATGGTTAATTGTTAACACTTCAATCAGGATGTTAGCACTATGAAAAGACCACAGGTGAGCACCTTTTTTTTTTTTTTTACAACAATGGAATTATTGTTATAATAAATTTTTTGCCTCTTTTTTTCTATATATTTTTTCTATATATTATTTTTCAGTTTACTGTATTTTTGTGAGCATAATTGTGTTATGGCAGTTGCTTCAATGCATTTAGGGGTGTGGTCCTGGTCAAGACAATCTCCTGAACTCCAAAGTGAATGTCAGAATGGGAAAGAAAGGTGAATTTAGCCATTTTGAGCGTGGCATGGTTGTTGGTGCCAGACGGGCCGGTCTGAGTATTTCACAATCTGCTCAGTTACTGGGATTTTCACGCACAACCATTTCTAGGGTTTACAAAGAATGGTGTGAAAAGGGAAAAACATCCAGTATGCGGCAGTCCTGTGGGCGAAAATGCCTTGTTGATGCTAGAGGTCAGAGGAGAATGGGCCGACTGATTCAAGCTGATAGAAGAGCAACTTTGACTGAAATAACCACTCGTTACAACCGAGGTATGCAGCAAAGCATTTGTGAAGCCACAACACGCACAACCTTGAGGCGGATGGGCTAAAACAGCAGAACACCCCACCGGGTACCACTCATCTCCACTACAAATAGGAAAAAGAGGCAAGAGCAATTTGCAAGAGCTCACCAAAATTGGACAGTTGAAGACTGGAAAAATGTTGCCTGGTCTGATGAGTCTCGATTTCTGTTGAGACATTCAGATGGTAGAGTCAGAATTTGGCGTAAACAGAATGAGAACATGGATCCATCATGCCTTGTTACCACGGTGCAGGCTGGTGGTGGTGGTGTAATGGTGTGGGGGATGTTTTCTTGGCACACTTTAGGCCCCTTAGTGCCAATTGGGCATCGTTTAAATGACACAGCTTACCTGAGCATTGTTTCTGACCATGTCCATCCCTTTATGGCCACCATGTACCCATCCTCTGATGGCTACTTCCAGCAGGATAATGCACCATGTCACAAAGCTCAAATCATTACAAATTGGTTTCTTGAACATGACAATGAGTTCACTGTACTAAAATGGCCCCCACAGTCACCAGATCTCAACTCAGATCTCAAGGATGTGGTGGAACGGGAGCTTCGTGCCCTGGATGTGTATCCCACAAATCTCCATCAACTGCAAGATGCTATCCTATCAATATGGGCCAACATTTCTAAAGAATGCTTTCAGCACCTTGTTGAATCAATGCCACGTAGAATTAAGGCAGTTCTGAAGGCGAAAGGGGTCAAACACAGTATTAGTATGGTGTTCCTGATACAGTTTTTTCCAATTGCTAACACACTAAAATGACATGGACAGCTCAATTATTTAAACTGACACACAGAGAGCAAAACCTCTTCTCAAGTCTCCAAAACTCTAAGCACATTTTCTGCTTTACACACATTTTGCAATTCAAAATGGCACTTTTTAAATGCACTGAACACGGTTCTCTGCATAAGACACAACAATCTGACATAAAGTCACTTGTTTACCATTTCAAAACACTGACATTCAAAATGACACTATATGAGCTAATTGGTTAATACATGTGCCAGCTGGCCAAACACTTCAATGGTTAATGGTTAACACTTCAATCAGGATGTAAGCACTATGAAAAGACCACTGGTGAGTACCTTTTTTTTTACAACAACAATGCAAGACGAGGAAGAGGAGGAGGAAGAGGAAGAGAAAGAGGAGGAGGAAGAGAAAGAGGAGGAAGAGAAAGAGGAAAAGGAAGAAGAGGAAAAGGAAGAAGAGGAAGAGGAGGAGGAGGAAGAGAAAAAGGGAAAGTAAGAAGAGTAGGAAGAGAAAGAGGAGGAAGAGGAGGAAGAGAAAGAGGAAAAGGAAGAAGAGGAAGAGGAGGAGGAGGAAGAGAAAAAGGGAAAGTAAGAAGAGTAGGAGGAGGAGGAGGAAGAGAAAGAGGAGGAAGAGAAAGAGGGAAAGTAAGAAGAGGAAGAGTAGGAGGAGGAGGAGGAAGAGAAACAGGAGGAAGAGAAAGAGGAAAAGGAAGAAGAGGAAGAGGAAGAGGAGGAGGAGGAGGAAGAGAAAGGGGAGGAAGAGAAAGAGGAAAAGGAAGAAGAGGAAGAGTAGGAGGAGGAGGAGAAAGAGAAACAGGAGGAAGAGAAAGAGGTAAAGGAAGAAGAGGAAGAGGAGGAGGAGGAGGAGGAAGAGAAAGGGGAGGAAGAGAAAGAGGAAAAGGAAGAAGAGGAAGAGTAGGAGGAGGAGGAAGAGAAACAGGAGGAAGAGAAAGAGGAAAAGGAAGAAGAGGAAGAGGAGGAGGAGGAGGAGGAAGAGAAAGAGGAAAAGGAAGAAGAGGAAGAGGAGGAGGAGGAGGAGGAAGAGAAAGAGGAAAAGGAAGAAGATGAAGAGGAGGAGGAGGAAGAGAAAGAGGAAAAGGAAGAAGAGGAAGAGGAGGAGGAGGAAGAGAAAGAGGAAAAGGAAGAAGAGGAAGAGGAGGAGGAGGAGGAGGAAGAGAAAGGGGAGGAAGAGAAAGAGGAAAAGGAAGAAGAGGAAGAGTAGGAGGAGGAGGAGGAAGAGAAAAAGGGAAAGTAAGAAGAGTAGGAGGAGGAGGAGGAAGAGAAAGAGGAGGAAGAGAAAGAGGGAAAGTAAGAAGAGGAAGAGTAGGAGGAGGAGGAGGAAGAGAAACAGGAGGAAGAGAAAGAGGAAAAGGAAGAAGAGGAAGAGGAAGAGGAGGAGGAGGAAGAGAAAGGGGAGGAAGAGAAAGAGGAAAAGGAAGAAGAGGAAGAGTAGGAGGAGGAGGAGAAAGAGAAACAGGAGGAAGAGAAAGAGGTAAAGGAAGAAGAGGAAGAGGAGGAGGAGGAGGAGGAAGAGAAAGGGGAGGAAGAGAAAGAGGAAAAGGAAGAAGAGGAAGAGTAGGAGGAGGAGGAGGAAGAGAAAGAGGAAAAGGAAGAAGAGGAAGAGGAGGAGGAGGAGGAGGAAGAGAAAGAGGAAGAGGAAGAAGAGGAAGAGGAGGAGGAGGAGGAGGAAGAGAAAGAGGAAAAGGAAGAAGAGGAAGAGTAGGAGGAGGAGGAGGAAGAGAAAGAGGAAAAGGAAGAAGAGGAAGAGTAGGAGGAGGAGGAGGAAGAGAAAGAGGAAAAGGAAGAAGAGGAAGAGGAGGAGGAGGAGGAGGAAGAGAAAGAGGAAAAGGAAGAAGAGGAAGAGTAGGAGGAGGAGGAGGAAGAGAAAGAGGAAAAGGAAGAAGAGGAAGAGGAGGAGGAGGAGGAGGAAGAGAAAGAGGAAAAGGAAGAAGAGGAAGAGGAGGAGGAGGAGGAAGAGAAAGAGGAAAAGGAAGAAGAGGAAGAGGAGGAGTAGGAGGAGGAAGAGAAAGAGGAAAAGGAAGAAGAGGACCCCTAGAGAGTAGGGGCCCCTAGAAGAGTTATTTTCAGCATGGCGGTGGAAGGTATACGACCGGCAGCCCTTTGTGCGCATGCCTCTTGTGCAGGCTATGGAAGAGGCATGAGGAGATTGATGTGGGTGTGATTCAGGGATGGATAAGGCACTCAAGGCGCTTCTTCCCTCGATGTCTGGCAAGGGAAGATATTGCCTGTGATGTAGCCTGTGATGTGGCCTGACCCAGCTGTACGGCAAGATGCTGCCTAATTATTTTTCTTGCCCTTTTTTTATATATTTATATTATATTTTGTTTTTCAGTTTACTGTTTTTTGTGAGCATATTTTTGTTCAGGCCAATGCAAATATATCTGCTGTGCATATGTTGCACTGACTTGTTTGGTGAAAAATAAAAAAATTAATGTTTCAACAGCATGTGTGTGTATCTGCAAATATTTCTGTCATGTGAACAATCTGAAGAATTTTCTACAATTTGAACTATTTTAGTATAATGGCAAAGCATAGTAAAGATGAGAGTGCTCTTCATTATGTCCAACAGTGTGTAGTTGGTTAGACACAAATCTGGTAATATGAATGAAGTGTGTGCCCTTTCATGCAAAAGTTTGATTTTGATAATGCTATGTGTAGTTTCGGTTGCAGTTCTTCATTTTGCAGGATATATGAGGTATTTTGCAGTTTGGGTGTGTAGTTTTGTGAATTGTGTTAAGTATTTTGATAAAACCAGACTAGTTTGCAAAATTGTGTGCTAGCAATTGGAAAAAACTGTAATTCTTTAGGTGAGTGTATATCTGCTGTGCATATGTTGCACTGACTTGTATAAAAAAATTATTATAAAAAATAATTTCAACAGCATGTGTGTGTATCTGCAAATATTGCTGTGCATGTGAACAATCTAAAGAATATTCTATAAAGAATATTCTATAATTTGAACTATTTTAGTATTATGGCAAAGCATACTAAAGATGAGAGTGCTCTTCATTATGCCCAACAGTGTGTAGTTGTTTAGACAAAAATCTGGTAATATGAATGAAGTGTGTGCCCTTTCAAGCAAAAGTTTGATTTTGATAATGCTGTGTGTAGTTTCGGTTGCAGTGCTTCATTTTGCAGGATATATGAGGTATTTTGCAGTTTGGGTGTGTGGTTTTGTGAATTGTGTTAAGTATTTTGATAAAACCAGACTAGTTTGCAAAATTGTGTGTTAGAAATTGGAAAAAAACTGTAATAGACCAACAATTCAGGTTGCAGTTTTTTTCGATTGCTAAACGACAGTGAGCACAACTGGAGCTACATGTGAAAACTCACTCCAGTCTGCACAGCAGCGGTTCATGTGGACCAAACTCTAGTTCGTTTTTCATTGCTTGAACAGTTTTCAAAACTCTACACACTTATCCCATGACTTTAACCACAACCTGCACAACACTGTGGATTTACAGCACTTTGTTCAAATGCTAACACACTGCAGTCAAAACTGTGAACCACACATTCAAAACATACATATACAGTATATATATCACATATATATATATATAGAGCTCAGAAAGACTAATTTTGGAAATGGAACAAGGAAGACGTGTTCATGGAGGGAGGAGGGTGGCAGGGAGAGAGCGGATGCGTGGAGGAAGACAAAGAAGACAAAGAGCTGTTACAGTATTTCAGATTACTGTAAACAAGGGCTACACTTATTGACCATGTCGTGAACCATGATCTCCCATTGAGAGAGGCAGGATTAGCCCCTCAATTATTTGTTCGAATTACAGTATGTACTTTTAGTCTACATTTTTTTTCTCATTACTGTAATTCCGTAAATTACTACAGACTATTGAAGCAAACTGCTCATTTTCATTTACCTTAAAGAATTATGTTCTAAAAATTTTAATAAATCATGTGAACGAATGTCACTCTTTTTAAAAAAAAAAGAAAATATTACTTTGTATGAAGTCACTGAAATTGTTCAAACTGTAAAGATGAAAAGTTAGTATTTTCTGTATTGGTGTTTGATGCGAGTGTTTTTACTCTCAGTGTGTTCTGAGTGACAGTGTGTGTTATCTCAGTGAGGGTTGTGTAGTGTTTGGCTGCACTGAGCCTGTTTTGAGCCATGTGTTAAAAGTGTTGCTTGGAGTGAGTTTTGCAGGTGATGTGAACTGTTTAGCTCAGGGGACTGTTGGTAGTGCAGACTGTAGTTAAGCCGCCTTTCCACTGCACACGACATTCGCATGCGATTGTCGCATCTCGCCCCCTAGTGTCAGTTGCACGGAACTTTGAAATTGGTCGTGAAGCAACCGTTACCCTCGACTATTCACAGTGGTAAAACTAATGATTTTAATGAATGTAATGCATGCATGAATATATCCACACAAAACAAATGACCCTCAATACATCTACAATAAAAAACATAGCAGTTTTTTAGATCTAATATTGATTTAATAATTATAAATAAAAAAATTCTGCCTTAATAACCGACATTTTACAGAAATAGCGTTTACAGAATAACATTAAAGAGTTAAAATATTGGTAAATCTAGCCTCGCGTTCATAGTTTTGATTAGAATACATCACATCCGGTCGGCCGGTCGCATACGGTCTATTCGCAGAAGTTCAGATTTTTCAATGGATCCAAAGCTCAAATCGGAATTTTCCGCATACGCATATGATCGCTCCCGTACGACTCTCCAATGGAAATGAATGACTTCCGGTCCGACGGCTGTCGTTTGTCGTGTGCAGTGGAAAGGCGGCTTTAGAGTTTTGCACATGTAGCTCCAGTTCTGCTCACTGTCGTTTAGCAATAAAAAAACTGTAATATGAATATAAAGAGTACATGTTTAAGAAATGGCATGTTTTAAACTACATCTTTCAAAGTATATAGATTTTTTTTCTAAATTGCTGACACTGTTAAACTCAAAGTGACTCACATGCTAAAGAGTTTTAATCCTATTTTATATACTATCAAAACTATATAATATGCCAGAATAGTTTTTGTCCACTGTAAATCATAGCTTGAAAACACCATAAAGGAGTGTGTCAGGAGAATTACAAAAAGTTTAAATTTGAATTTTGGGGGGGGGGCAAATATTGCACAGCATAATTGTAGTGTTGTGAGGTAGTCAGAGGTCCAGCTCTTCTCCAGCCCTTCTCTTCTCCTGTTTCTTCTCCAGCTCTTCTCAAGCTCTTCTCTTCTCCAGCTCTTCTTCAGCTCTTCTCCAGCCCTTCTCTTCTCCAGCTCTTCTTCAGCTCTTCTCCAGCCCTTCTCTTCTCCAGCTCTTCTCCAGCTCTTCTCAAGCTCTTCTCCAGCCCTTCTCTTCTCCAGCTCTTCTTCAGCTCTTCTCCAGCCCTTCTCTTCTCCAGCTCTTCTCCAGCTCTTCTCAAGCTCTTCTCTTCTCCAGCTCTTCTTCAGCTCTTCTCCAGCTCTTCTCTTCTTCTGTTTCTTCTCCAGCTCTTCTCAAGCTCTTCTCTTCTCCAGCTCTTCTTCAGCTCTTCTCCAGCCCTTCTCTTCTCCAGCTCTTCTCCAGCCCTTCTCTTCTCCAGCTCTTCTCCAGCCCTTCTCTTCTTCTGTTTCTTCTCCAGCTCTTCTCAAGCTCTTCTCTTCTCCAGCTCTTCTCCAGCCCTTCTCTTCTTCTGTTTCTTCTCCAGCTCTTCTCAAGCTCTTCTCTTCTCCAGCTCTTCTCCAGCCCTTCTCTTCTCCAGCTCTTCTCCAGCCCTTCTCTTCTTCTGTTTCTTCTCCAGCTCTTCTCCAGCCCTTCTCTTCTCCAGCTCTTCTCCAGCTCTTCTCTTCTTCTGTTTCTTCTCCAGCTCTTCTCCAGCTCTTCTCCAGCCCTTCTCTTCTCCAGCACTTCTCAAGCTCTTCTCTTCTCCAGCTCTTCTTCAGCTCTTCTCCAGCCCTTCTCTTCTCCAGCTCTTCTTCAGCTCTTCTCCAGCTCTTCTCCAGCTCTTCTCTTCTCCAGCTCTTCTTCAGCTCTTCTCCAGCTCTTCTCTTCTCCTGTTTCTTCTCCAGCTCTTCTCAAGCTCTTCTCTTCTCCAGCTCTTCTTCAGCTCTTCTCCAGCTCTTCTCAAGCTCTTCTCAAGCTCTTCTCTTCTCCAGCTCTTCTTCAGCTCTTCTCAAGCTCTTCTCAAGCTCTTCTCTTCTCCAGCTCTTCTTCAGCTCTTCTCAAGCTCTTCTCTTCTCCAGCTCTTCTCCAGCTCTTCTTCAGCTCTTCTCAAGCTCTTCTCAAGCTCTTCTCTTCTTCAGCTCTTCTCCAGCTCTTCTCAAGCTCTTCTCTTCTCCAGCTCTTCTTCAGCTCTTCTCCAGCTCTTCTCTTCTCCAGCTCTTCTTCAGCTCTTCTCCAGCTCTTCTCAAGCTCTTCTCTTCTCCAGCTCTTCTTCAGCTCTTCTCCAGCCCTTCTCTTCTCCAGCTCTTCTTCAGCTCTTCTCCAGCTCTTCTCTTCTCCAGCTCTTCTCGTCTCCATTTCTTCTCCAGCTCTTCTCTTCTCCTGCTTCTTCTCCAGCTCTTTTCCAGCTTCTTCTCCAGCTCTTCTCTAGCTCTTCTCTTCTCCAGCTCTTCTCCAGCTCTTCTCCAGCTCTTCTCTTCTCCAGCTCTTCTTTAGCTCTTCTCCAGCTCTTCTCAAGCTCTTCTCTTCTCCAGCTCTTCTCCAGCTCTTCTCCAGCCCTTCTATTCTCCAGCTCTTTTCCAGCTTCTTCTCCAGCTCTTCTCTAGCTCTTCTCTTCTCCAGCTCTTCTTCAGCTCTTCTTCAGCTCATCTCCAGCTCTTCTCAAGCTCTTCTCTTCTCCAGCTCTTCTTCAGCTCTTCTCTAGCCCTTCTCTTCTCCAGCTCTTCTCCAGCTCTTCTTCAGCTCTTCTCCAGCTCTTCTCTTCTCCAGCTCTTCTCGTCTCCATTTCTTCTCCAGCTCTTCTCTTCTCCTGCTTCTTCTCCAGCTCTTTTCCAGCTTCTTCTCCAGCTCTTCTCTAGCTCTTCTCTTCTCCAGCTCTTCTCCAGCTCTTCTCTTCTCCAGCTCTTCTCCAGCTCTTCTCTTCTCCAGCTTCTTCTCCAGCATGCTCAGCCACTTCGACACCAGGTGGATATTCTACAGGACACACACATTCAGCAGGAACATTTAAACACCCTTCAGTGATTATAGGATGTAAAAATCCTTCTGCAATCTTCTACACAAGTGTCGTCTTCAGAGGACGCAAACTCTGGGTCAACATGCACCAATGCTAAAATGCGCTACACAGTATGATACACAAATATAAGATAATTAAACAATAATTAAAAACAACAATATACGAGATAACAAAATACACTTCAAAGACAATAAACTTTTTGAAAAAGATGGGTTTTTCAAGACCTCTTAAAGCAGTCCAAAGTTGGGGAATTTTTTATCTCAAAAGGAAGTTCATTCCACAACCGTGGGGCGGAAACCATAAAGGAGCGACCAGCCATCGACTTTCATGTGAATGTGGGCTGCGGTAGAGTAGAAGGGTCAGACGAGTGTAGAGGACGATTTGGAATTTAAGGAACAACTAGATCACAAAGGTATTCCGGTGCTTTCCCATTAATAGCTTTATATGTTAAAATCAAGATTTTAAAATCGATACGTGCCGTTACAGGAAGCCAATGGAGTTCATCAAGAACAGGGGAAATATGCTGCTGAACAGTTGTGTGTGTTAATACAAGGATGAGCTAAAGATCATGTCAGATATTAAGCCTTTCTTTCTTTTCTTATCTCTCTCTCTCAAGTTCAAATTCAAATGAGATTTATTGACATGACAAATTGTACATTGTATTGCCGAGGCATTTATGAGTAGGAAAAAAATTTAAATGAACGAAGTAGAACAAAATGTGTGATTAATAAGTATAGAAAAACAGAAAAATAGAAAAGTGTATGTACTTTGAGTGGTGTGTGTTCACATATGTGTGCACATGTGTGAGTTGATGTCTCTTTGTGTATGTGTGTGTGTAAGTGTGTGTGTGTGTGTGTGTGTCTGTCTTTCTTCCCCTCTCTCTCTCTCTGCAGTTTTTACTTTCCCTGGTGAAATGTTTGTCATCCTCCGTGTCTGAAGACTGAAACGTGCAGTTTTCGCAGGCGATGTATTGCGGCCCACCCGAATGTGAAACCGCAGTGTACCAAGATATCTGCATGCGGTCTCTGCTTTCTTCAGGAGCCGACTTGAAATTACAACACTGTAAAATTATTGACTAACTGAGGACACACCAACACGAATTCTTTCTGACATCCATTTTAATTGTACTCAAACTGTACTGTCATACTATCATTAGTACGGGAAAGGTGTTGCACAACTGGTGCACTCGCTCCTCGCCGTTTCCAAAGCTTTATTCTCACACACAATATGCACTGGGCTTCAGGGGAAACCACTCTCCAGCCGAATCTGCCGGTCAAGCTTGATAATGCGGGCGGCTGAGGTTTTAAAGTCTGAAAGCAGCGTATTCCTTCCAGAAAAGCCATTAAAGTTAAACACTATCCTGGCAGCCACTATCCATACACTCGTGGTCCCCGAGCCCTCCTCGCCCAGTGTGTGTCTGACGGGGACTCTGGCCAGCTGGACCGGTGTTCTGCTACAGGATTAGCCTTGATTGGCTCTCTACAGTGAGTGGGTTTCTGCATTTCTGCGGGACGGCCCCGTGAGCTGCAGTATAATGTCCCTCACTGGAGGGATGAGAGCGGGTGTGCGGCTGATGGAGGCTGTGATGGGAATCTTTGGGTCCATCGATTGAGAATCTCATGCAAAGGGAATTAAAGCGGTGAGTTCCTGACCAGCACAGCGGGCGGAGGGTTCGGGTACAGAGGATCACGGTCTTCAACCGCTCAATGAAAGTCATTGTGATTCTGTGCGCGAGTGAGAGGATTCTGGTGAGATTGCGTTGATTGATGCAGCATTTTCTCGTGAGAATCGTCCGCATTAGAACTTCTGAATTCAGAGAGGTTTTTTTACATATTGATCTGGGTTTCATCTATATGTGTGTGTCTGCTGGAGGACGTCCAGACTCGTGTGTGTGATGAGACGCTGTGGTGGGAGAGACACTGGGTGTAATGGACTCATTAGTGGAGTGTGGCGTCCGGACGGCCGAGCAACCGGTCATTAATCAGCGAGAGCGAGAGACACACACACTTACTGTGCTAGAGTACATCCCTCAGCTGAGACATGCTACAGTCATGCCACACACACTCTCTCACACACACACACACACACACTCTCACACACACTCTCACACACACTCTCAGCTGAGACACGCTACAGTCATGCCACACACACTCTCACACACACACACACACACTCTCACCTGAGACACGCTACAATCATGCCACACACACTCTCACACACACTCTCTCACACACACACACTCTCACACACACTCTCAGCTGAGACACGCTACAGTCATGCCACACACACTCTCACACACACTCTCGCACACACTCTCGCACACACTCTCACACACACTCTCACACACACTCATACACACTCTCCACTCTCAGCTGAGACACGCTATAGTCATGCCACACACACTCTCACACACACTCTCAGCTGAGACACGCTATAGTCATGCCACACACACTCTCACACACTCTCAGCTGAGACACGCTACAGCCATGCCACACACACTCTCACACACTCTCAGCTGAGACACGCTACAGCCATGCCACACACACTCTCACACACTCTCAGCTGAGACACGCTACAGCCATGCCACACACACTCTCACACACTCTCAGCTGAGACACGCTACAGCCATGCCACACACACTCACACACACTCTCAGCTGAGACACGCTATAGTCATGCCACACACACTCTCACACATACTCTCAGCTGAGACACGCTACAGCCATGCCACACACACTCTCACACACACTCTCAGCTGAGACACGCTATAGTCATGCCACACACACTCTCACACACTCTCAGCTGAGACACGCTATAGTCATGCCACACACACTCTCACACACTCTCAGCTGAGACACGCTATAGTCATGCCACACACACTCTCACACACTCTCAGCTGAGACACGCTATAGTCATGCCACACACACTCTCACACACTCTCAGCTGAGACACGCTACAGCCATGCCACACACACTCTCACACACACTCTCAGCTGAGACACGCTATAGTCATGCCACACACACTCTCACACACTCTCAGCTGAGACACGCTATAGTCATGCCACACACACTCACACACACTCTCAGCTGAGACACGCTATAGTCATGCCACACACACTCTCACACACTCTCAGCTGAGACACGCTACAGCCATGCCACACACACTCTCACACATACTCTCAGCTGAGACACGCTACAGCCATGCCACACACACTCTCAGCTGAGACACGCTATAGTCATGCCACACACACTCTCACACACTCTCAGCTGAGACACGCTATAGTCATGCCACACACACTCTCACACACTCTCAGCTGAGACACGCTATAGTCATGCCACACACACTCTCACACACTCTCAGCTGAGACACGCTACAGCCATGCCACACACACTCTCACACACACTCTCAGCTGAGACACGCTATAGTCATGCCACACACACTCTCACATACTCTCAGCTGAGACACGCTACAGCCATGCCACACACACTCTCAGCTGAGACACGCTATAGTCATGCCCCACACACTCTCACACACTCTCAGCTGAGACACGCTATAGTCATGCCACACACACTCTCACACACTCTCAGCTGAGACACGCTACAGCCATGCCACACACACTCTCACACATACTCTCAGCTGAGACACGCTACAGCCATGCCACACACACTCTCACACACACTCTCAGCTGAGACACGCTATAGTCATGCCACACACACTCTCACACACTCTCAGCTGAGACACGCTACAGCCATGCCACACACACTCTCACACATACTCTCAGCTGAGACACGCTACAGCCATGCCACACACACTCTCACACACTCTCAGCTGAGACACGCTATAGTCATGCCACACACACTCTCACACACTCTCAGCTGAGACACGCTATAGTCATGCCACACACACTCTCACACACTCTCAGCTGAGACACGCTATAGTCATGCCACACACACTCTCACACACACTCTCAGCTGAGACACGCTACAGCCATGCCACACACACTCTCACACACACTCATACACACACACACACTCTCAGCTGAGACATGCTATAGTCATGCCACACACACTCTCACACACACTCTCAGCTGAGACACGCTATAGTCATGCCACACACACTCTCACACACACTCTCAGCTGAGACACGCTATAGTCATGCCACACACACTCTCACACACACTCTCAGCTGAGACACGCTACAGTCATGCCACACACACTCTCACACACACTCTCAGCTGAGACACGCTACAGTCATGCCACACACACTCTCACACACACTCTCGCACACACTCTCGCACACACTCTCAGCTGAGACATGCTATAGTCATGCCACACACACTCTCACACACACTCTCAGCTGAGACACGCTATAGTCATGCCACACACACTCTCACACACACTCTCAGCTGAGACATGCTATAGTCATGCCACACACACTCTCACACACACTCTCAGCTGAGACACGCTATAGTCATGCCACACACACTCTCACACACACTCTCAGCTGAGACACGCTACAGCCATGCCACACACACTCACACACACACACACTCAGAGCTCACACACTCTCAGCGCTCACACACACTCTCAGCGCTCACACACACTCTCAGCGCTCACACACACTCTCACACTCTCAGAGCTCACACACTCTCAGCGCTCACACACACTCTCACACTCTCAGAGCTCACACACTCTGAGCGCTCACACACACTCTCACACTCTCAGCACTCACACACACTCTCAGCGCTCACACACACTCTCACACTCTCAGAGCTCACACACTCTCAGCACTCACACACACTCTCACACTCTCAGCACTCACACACACTCTCAGCGCTCACACACACTCTCACACTCAGAGCTCACACACTCTCAGCGCTCACACACACTCTCAGCGCTCACACACACTCTCACACACACTCAGCACTCACACACACTCTCACACTCTCAGTGCTCACACACACTCTCACACACACTCAGCACTCACACACACTCTCACACTCTCAGAGCTCACACACTCTCAGCCCTGATAGCACACGTACATCACAGAGACGTCTATTTGATGTGTGTGTTTACATCTGGAAGACGTATTTTTTAGGGTGTTTGCTCATCTGCAATACGTCTATAGGACGTTTCCTGTTAGATGTCAAATAGACGTTTAGAAGATGTCTTTAAGATGTAATGATTTAGAATGTATGTTAAACTGACATCTTAAAGATGTCTATCAAATGTTAGAAAACAGCAGATGCTTTCCAGATGAAGTGATCTTTAACAGACATCTTGCAGACGTACGTGTGCTATCTGGGAGAGCTCACACACTCTCAGCACTCACACACACTCTCAGCACTCACACACACTCTCAGCACTCACACACTCTCAGAGCTCACACACTCTCAGCGCTCACACACACTCACACACTCTCAGCACTCACACACACTCTCACACTCTCAGCATTCTCACACTCTCAGCACTCACACATACTCTCAGCACTCACACACACTCTCACACTCTCAGCATTCTCACACTCTCAGCACTCACACACACTCTCAGCACTCACACACACTCTCAGCACTCACACACACTCTCAGAGCTCACACACTCTCAGCGCTCACACACACTCACACACTCTCAGCACTCACACACACTCTCAGCACTCACACACACTCTCAGCACTCACACACACTCTCAGAGCTCACACACTCTCAGCGCTCACACACACTCACACACTCTCAGCACTCACACACACTCTCACACTCTCAGCACTCTCACACTCTCAGCACTCACACACACTCTCACACTCTCAGCATTCTCACACTCTCAGCACTCACACATACTCTCAGCACTCACACACACTCTCACACTCTCAGCATTCTCACACTCTTAGCACTCTCACACACTCTCACACTCTCAGCATTCTCACACTCTCACCACTCACACATACTCTCAGCGCTTACACACACACTCATCAGCACTCACACACACTCTCGCACTCTCAGCATTCTCACACTCTCAGCACTCACACATACTCTCAGCACTCACACACACTTTCACACTCTCAGCACTCACACATACTCTCAGCACTCACACACACTCTCAGCACTCTCACACACTTTCACACTCTCAGCATTCTCACACTCTCAGCACTCTCACACACTCTCACACTCTCAGCATTCTCACACTCTCAGCACTCACACATACTCTCAGCACTCACACACACTCTCACACTCTCAGCACTCACACATACTCTCAGCGCTCACACACACTCTCAGAGCTCACACACTCTCAGCGCTCACACACACTCTCACACACACTCAGCACTCACACACACTCTCACACTCTCAGCACTCACACACACTCTCACACTCAGAGCTCACACACTCTCAGTGCTCACACACACTCTCACACACACTCAGCACCCACACACACTCACAGAGCTCACACACTCTCAGAGCTCACACACTCTCAGCACTCACACACACTCTCAGCACTCACACACTCTCACACTCTCAGCGCTCACACACACTCTCACACTCTCAGCACTCACACACACTCTCACACTCTCAGCATTCACACACACTCTTACACTCTCAGAGCTCACACACTCTCAGCGCTCACACACACTCTCAGCACTCACACACACTCAGCACTCACACACACTCTCACACACACTCAGCACTCACACACACTCTCACACTCTCAGAGCTCACACACTCTCAGCGCTCACACACACTCTCACACTCTCAGAGCTCACACACTCTCAGCGCTCACACTCTCACACTCTCAGAGCTCACACACTCTCAGCGCTCACACACACTCAGCACTCACACACACTCTCACACTCTCAGAGCTCACACACTCTCAGCGCTCACACACACTCTCACACTCTCAGAGCTCACACACTTTCAGCGCTCACACACACTCTCACACACACGCAGCACTCACACACACTCTCACACTCTCAGAGCTCACACACTCTCAGCGCTCACACACTCTCAGCGCTCACACACACTCTTACACTCTCAGCGCTCACACACTCTCACACACACTCTCAGTTCTCACACACACTCTCACACTCTCAACTCTCACACACACTCTCAGTGCTCAGACACACTCTCAGCACTCAGACACACTCTCAGCGCTCACACACACTCTCACACACACTCTCAGCACTCACACACACTCTCAGCGCTCAGACACACTCTCAGTGCTCACACACACCCTCAGCGCTTACACACACTCTCAGCGTTCACACACTCTCACACTCTCACACACACTCTCAGCGTTCACACACTCTCACACTCTCACACTCTCACACTCTCACACACACTCTCAGCGCTAACACACACTGTGTGTGAGCTCTGAGAGTAACACACACTCTCAGCGCTCACACACACTCTCACACTCTCAGAGCTCACACACTCTCAGCGCTCACACACACTCTCACACTCTCAGAGCTCACACACTCTCAGCGCTCACACACACTCTCACACTCTCAGAGCTCACACACTCTCAGCGCTCACACACACTCTCACACACACGCAGCACTCACACACACTCTCACACTCTCAGAGCTCACACACTCTCAGCGCTCACACACACTCTTACACTCTAAGCGCTCACACACTCTCACACACACTCTCAGTGCTCACACACACTCTCACACACACTCTCAACTCTCACACACACTCTCAGCGCTCACACACACTCTCAGCGCTCAGACACACTCTCAGTGCTCACACACACTCTCAGCGCTCAGACACACTCTCAGTGCTCACACACACTCTCAGCGCTCACACACACTCTCAGCGTTCACACACTCTCACACTCACTCTCAGCGCTCACACACACTCTCAGCACTCACACACTCTCAGCGCTCACACACACTCTCAGCGCTCACACACACTCTCAGCACTCACACACACTCTCAGCGCTCACACACACTCTCAGCGCTCACACACACTCTCAGCACTCACACACACTCTCAGCGCTCACACACACTCTCAGTGCTCACACACTCTCAGCACTCACACGCACTCAGCGCTCACACGCACTCTCAGCACTCACACACACTCAGCGCTCACACACACTCTCAGCGCTCACACACACTCAGCGCTCACAAAAACTCTCAGCGCTCACACACTCTCAGCGCTCACACACACTCTCAGCGCTCACACACACTCTCAGCTCTCACACACACTCTCAGCGCTCACACACACTCTCAGCGCTCACACACTCTCAGCACTCACACACACTCTCAGCGCTCACACACACTCTCAGCGCTCACACACACTCTCAGCGCTCACACACACTCAGCACTCACACACACTCTCAGCGCTCACACACACTCTCAGTGCTCACACACTCTCTCACACTCTCACACACACTCGCAGCGCTCACACACTCTCAGCGCTCACACACACTCTCACACACACTTGCAGCGCTCAGACACACTCTCAGTGCTCACACACATTCTCAGCGCTCACACACACTCTCAGCGCTCACACACACTCAGTGCTCACACACACTCTCAGCGCTCACACACACTCTCAGCACTCACTCTCAGCGCTCACACACACTCTCAGCGCTCACACACACTCTCAGCACTCACACACACTCTCAGCGCTCACACACTCTCAGCGCTCACACACTCTCAGCGCTCACACACACTCTCAGCGCTCACACACACTCTAAGCGCTCACACACACTCTCAGCGCTCACACACACTCTCAGCGCTCAAACACACTCTCAGCGCTCACACACACTCAGCACTCACAGACACTCTCAGCGCTCACACACACTCTAACACTCTCACACACACTCGCAGCGCTCACACACACTCTCCCACTCTCACACACACTTGCAGCGCTCACACACACTCTCAGCGCTCACACACACTCTCAGTGCTCACACACACTCTCAGCGCTCAGACACACTCAGTGCTCACACACACTCTCAGCGCTCACACACACACTCTCAGCACTCACTCTCAGCGCTCACACACACTCTCAGCGCTCATACACACTCTCAGCGCTCACACACACTCTCAGCACTCACACACACTCTCAGCGCTCACACACTCTCAGCGCTCACACACACTCTCAGCGCTCACACACACTCTCAGTGCTCACACACACTCTCAGCACTCACACACACTCTCAGCGCTCACACACTCTCAGCGCTCACACACACTCTCAGTGCTCACACACACTCTCAGTGCTCACACACTCTCAGCGCTCACACACACTCAGCACTCACACACACTCTCAGCGCTCACACACACTCTCAGCGCTCACACACACTCTTAGCGCTCACACACTCTCAGCACTCACACACACTCTCACACTCTCAGTGCTCACACACTCTCAGCGCTCACACACACTCTCAGTGCTCACACACTCTCAGCACTCACACACACTCTCACACTCTCAGTGCTCACACACTCTCAGTGCTCACACACTCTCAGCACTCACACACTCTCAGCGCTCACACACACTCTCAGTGCTCAGACACACTCTCAGCGCTCAGACACACTCTCAGCGCTCAGACACACACTCAGCGCTCACACACACTCTCAGCGCTCACACACACACTCGCAGCGCTCACACACACTCTCAGCGCTCACACACACACTCAGCACTCACACTCTCTCAGCGCTCACACACACTCTCAGCGCATACACACACACACTCGCAGTGCTTACACACACTCTCAGCGCTCACACACACTCTCAGCGCTCACACACACACTCAGCACTCACACACACACTCAGCGCTCACACACACTCGCAGCGCTCACACACACTCATTTTTCAGTTTTGTTCTCATCTGAATCAAATCAATGACATCTTTTCATCTATTAGTAAATGCTGAAATTAATCAAGATAAATAGTGCTTTAGAATTATTAAGTTCATGTTAACTAATGTAGTTCACTAAATTTAACAAAACTCTTTATAAAGTGTTACCAATAATGCAAATGGGGTAAAAGGGCATCAGTGCTGCACTGACCCCTGGAGTGTGTGTTCACTTGTAGAATCCCCCAGTGTCTCTCTCGGGCTGCCGTAGACCTGATGACCCCTGCTGACCCCTGCTGACCCCTCCTGACCCCTGCTGACCCCTGCTGACCCTTGCTGACCCAGAGACACGCTGTGGAGAATCTGCAGGGTGTTATTAAAGGCTCAGACTACAGATGAAGCGGCGGAAGACTCTCGTGTGTGTTTAATCTGATCCCTCACATGACTATCAGTAAACCTCTGAGAAGAGCAGGAGAGTCTGGATACAATAACCAGCTCTGACAGTCTATCCACACACGCCAGCACTCACACACACTCTCAGCGCTCACACACACTCTCACACACGCCAGCGCTGGTTCAGGACATCATGCTCAGAATCACCGGCCATGAGAGCAGTATCCGCTGATCTTTAGGGGTCATTTTAAAAATACCAAAATGACATTTGGAAAATGCCAAAATGCCAGCTTATCTTTACATCACTGCAGCATTGTGGGTAAATGGCGTAGCTGGCCAGTGCCGTGTTTCTGCACGTCCTTCAGCGGGCCGACTCCGGGAGACGGGATCTTCCGACGCCTCCTCTACATCCAGCTTCCACTGACTCCCCGAGGAGAACCAGCCCGCCACTGGGCTTTTACAGACTCATTATTAAGACTCAGTGATTATGAAGAGCTTATGTTCCCAGTGAACCGTGTTTAAAGCGCTGAGGAACTGAGTGAGGACTGATGTCTGATATCAACAGTGCGTCGCCGATCACACACTCGACCGCGGGAGCTCCACTAACTCCTGACCAATGGCAGACAGCACTCGCTGTAAAGGGGCGGGAGCTCCACTAACTCCTGACCAATGGCAGACAGCACTCGCTGTAAAGGGGCGGGAGCTCCACTAACTCCTGACCAATGGCAGACAGCACTCGCTGTAAAGGGGCGGGAGCTCCACTAACTCCTGACCAATGTCAGACAGCGCTCGCTGTAAAGGGGCGGGAGCTCCACTAACTCCTGATCAATGGCAGACAGCGCTCGCTGTAAAGGGGCGGGAGCTTCACTAACTCCTGACCAATGGCAGACAGCGCTCGCTGTAAAGGGGCGGGAGCTCCACTAACTCCTGACCAATGGCAGACAGCACTCGCTGTAAAGGGGCGGGAGCTCCACTAACTCCTGACCAATGTCAGACAGCGCTCGCTGTAAAGGGGCGGGAGCTCCACTAACTCCTGTCCATTGGCAGACAGCGCTCGCTGTAAAGGGGCGGGAGCTCCACTAACTCCTGACCAATGGCAGACAGCACTCGCTGTAAAGGGGCGGGAGCTCCACTAACTCCTGACCAATGGCAGACAGCACTCGCTGTAAAGGGGCGGGAGCTCCACTAACTCCTGACCAATGGCAGACAGCGCTCGCTGTAAAGGGGCGGGAGCTCCACTAACTCCTGACCAATGTCAGACAGCGCTCTCTGTAAAGGGGCGGGAGCTCCACTAACTCCTGACCAATGGCAGACAGCGCTCGCTGTAAAGGGGCGGGAGCTCCACTAACTCCTGACCAATGGCAGACAGCGCTCGCTGTAAAGGGGCGGGAGCTCCACTAACTCCTGACCAATGGCAGACAGCGCTCGCTGTAAAGGGGCGGGAGCTCCCCTAACTCCTGACCAATGGCAGACAGCGCTCGCTGTAAAAGGGCGGAAGCTCCACTAACTCCTGACCAATGGCAGACAGCGCTCGCTGTAAAGGGGCGGGAGCTCCACTAACTCCTGACCAATGGCAGACAGCGGTCGCTGTAAAGGGGCGGGAGCTCCACTAACTCCTGACCAATGGCAGACAGCACTCACTGTAAAGGGGCGGGAGCTCCACTAACTCCTGACCAATGGCAGACAGCGCTCGCTGTAAAGGGGCGGGAGCTCCACTAACTCCTGACCAATGCCAGACAGCGCTCGCTGTAAAGGGGCGGGAGCTCCACTAACTCCTGACCAATGGCAGACAGCGCTCGCTGTAAAGGGGCGGGAGCTCCACTAACTCCTGACCAATGGCAGACAGCGCTCGCTGTAAAGGGGCGGAAGCTCCACTAACTCCTGACCAATGGCAGACAGCGCTCGCTGTAAAGGGGCGAAAGCTCCACTAACTCCTGACCAATGGCAGACAGCGCTCGCTGTAAAGGGGCGGGAGCTCCACTAACTCCTGACCAATGGCAGACAGCGCTCGCTGTAAAGGGGCGGGAGCTCCACTAACTCCTGACCAATGGCAGACAGCGCTCGCTGTAAAGGGGCGGGAGCTCCACTAACTCCTGACCAATGGCAGACAGCGCTCAATGTAAAGGGGCGGGAGCTCCACTAACTCCTGACCAATGGCAGATAGCGCTCGCTGTAAAGGGGCGGAAGC
Organism: Semotilus atromaculatus; assembly: GCA_031834385.1. Taxonomy (NCBI): domain Eukaryota; kingdom Metazoa; phylum Chordata; class Actinopteri; order Cypriniformes; family Leuciscidae; genus Semotilus; species Semotilus atromaculatus. Next base: position 483,636 of record JAULUF010000014.1, read on the forward strand.
TCCACTAACTCCTGACCAATGGCAGACAGCACTCGCTGTAAAGGGCGGAAGCTCCACTAACTCCTGACCAATGGCAGACAGCGCTCGCTGTAAAGGGGCGGAAGCTCCACTAACTCCTGACCAATGGCAGACAGCGCTCGCTGAAAAGGGGCAGGAGCTCCACTAACTCCTGACCAATGGCAGACAGCGCTCGCTGAAAAGGGGCGGGAGCTCCACTAACTCCTGACCAATGGCAGACAGGGCTCGCTGTAAAGGGGCGGGAGCTCCACTAACTCCTGACCAATGGCAGACAGCGCTCGCTGAAAAGGGGCGGGAGCTCCACTAACTCCTGACCAATGGCAGACAGCGCTCGCTGTAAAGGGGCGGGAGCTCCACTAACTCCTGACCAATGGCAGACAGCGCTCGCTGAAAAGGGGCGGGAGCTCCACTAACTCCTGACCAATGGCAGACAGCGCTCGCTGTAAAGGGGCGGGAGCTCCACTAACTCCTGACCAATGGCAGACAGCGCTCGCTGAAAAGGGGCGGGAGCTCCACTAACTCCTGACCAATGGCAGACAGCGCTCGCTGTAAAGGGGCGGGAGCTCCACTAACTCCTGACCAATGGCAGACAGCGCTCGCTGAAAAGGGGCGGGAGCTCCACTAACTCCTGACCAATGGCAGACAGCGCTCGCTGAAAAGGGGCGGGAGCTCCACTAACTCCTGACCAATGGCAGACAGGGCTCGCTGTAAAAGGGGCGGGAGCTCCACTAACTCCTGACCAATGGCAGACAGCGCTCGCTGTAAAGGGGCGGGAGCTCCACTAACTCCTGACCAATGGCAGACAGCGCTCGCTGAAAAGGGGCGGGAGCTCCACTAACTCCTGACCAATGGCAGACAGCGCTCGCTGTAAAAGGGGCGGGAGCTCCACTAACTTCTGACCAATGACAGACAGCGCTCGCTGTAAAGGGGCGGGAGCTCCACTAACTCCTGACCAATGACAGACAGCGCTCGTTGTAAAGGGGCGGGAGCTCCACTAACTCCTGACCAATGGCAGACAGCGCTCGCTGTAAAGGGGCGGGAGCTCCACTAACTCCTGACCAATGGCAGACAGCGCTCGCTGTAAAAGGGGCGGGAGCTCCACTAACTTCTGACCAATGACAGACAGCGCTCGCTGTAAAGGGGCGGGAGCTCCACTAACTCCTGACCAATGACAGACAGCGCTCGTTGTAAAGGGGCGGGAGCTCCACTAACTCCTGACCAATGACAGACAGCGCTCGTTGAAAAGGGGCTGGAATATAAGCCTTCATTCACTGAAAGGGTTGCCAGAAGATTTTGGCACAGATTAGAATTATTGTAAGGTTTAGAAGTGGAGTTCATATTTCATATTTGAAAGTTGTAATGCTCAGAATTTAATATAATTTATATTTGAGTTAATTTACTAGAAATGTATTTGCAATGTTTCGTCAGTTAATTATTTACATATTTACATGTTTACATATTTAACATGGTCAGGATATTCTGCTGAATCTGCCTCTCTGATTCGCTCACGTTTACCTCGTTACCTCGTTACGTTAGTCTAAGTTCTCGCTTCTGATTGGTTAGGTCAGTCACGTGGAAGGTCCGAACAAGGAAGTGTTGTAGTTGTGATCGGTGTTGAGTAAAGCACCACTTGAGAAAGTCCTCCGTCTCCATTCTGCTGTTTATTATGGTAAAGAGTGATCCACCACCACATACCGAACCCTCACGTTACATTATGATAATAGTTTGATTCAGTCTGACAAATGAATCACTTAAGGAACTGAGTCCATCAGAGCGGTTCCTGAATCACTATTCGACTCACTTATTGATCTGTGTCGTCACTAACCGGCAGTTCACACGGCCGTCAGCGGATCGGCAGGTTTTTGCAGCCCTTTTTAATTGTAAATAAATATTAATTTAGCCTGTTAGCTGTCACACTTGGCACATGCTAACATATTTTAATAATCATCATATATTAGGTATTATTGGAAAGCTTAAACACTCAAAATTCATTCTGTTAAAAACATTTTGAAACCATGGAAATGGTACTTTAAAACCTTTTAGCTACTAATTTTTTATGATAAGATGCTGATTACAGGAATCATATAAAACCAGCTGAAAAATAAATGGTTCAAAAGGAAGTTGATGTGTATATGTCCTCAGACTTTCCTTTACACCAGTGCATCTGAAACGGCCCTGCAGTTTAAGCAAATACATTTTTAAATAAATAAACAATTTATGTCGTCTCAGAATTAATATGAAGTCATAAAAGCTGCATGCAACATAATTATAAGATAATTAGTAGAAATCTAGGCTGGAGTTTCGCATGTCACACAGCAGGACACGTTTCAGCGAAGCTTTCTTCAATAATACATGTTTCATTCAGTATGCATTATTTTGCAAGCGTGCTGAGTGGACAATATGCAATCTTATCAGGAAGAAGAGACGTTGTGATGACAGAAGAGTTCAGATGCAACATTGTCAAGGCGCTAATCAAATCTACAAAGTAAAGCGTCTTTATGCCACAAACTGCTGAGTAAACATGAGCGTGTTCCTTCATAAACCACACTTCCAGAAGTGCTTGGGCAGCAGAAAGGCAGATTTGCTCTGGTGAAGTTATATTTATCTCCTCTGGGAAGAACACCGCTGTGGCGTACGGACCGGCGGGAGAAGGGGGACTCTTCTAGGAAACACTATATCCTAATGGCAGATTTCAGCACATTACGGATCTCAAATGAGATCAGATTCGCATTCGCAGCGCTGACAGGAACTGTGGAGAGCAGTGGGCCGGGGTCAGGGGTCAGGGGTCAGCGAGCGCTCTCAGGACCGGAGAGAGTAGAAGAAGTGCGCGGACACCAGGGTTGTGTAGAGTAGGGCTGGGGTAAACGATTATTAATTAAAAGATTAGTCTGGCGATTATTTTATCGATTAGTCGACTAATCTATTGTTATGTATTTGTAACATTTCAAAAAGTTTTATATTTGAAAATCAACAAACAACAAATAAGCAGCTCGATGCACTTTTTAAAGCAAGCTTATATTCTGTGGCATTTTCTTGCTTATAATGACTGTCGTCAAAAGCAACGCATAATAACAGCGCATCCGTGTGTCACACGCTCTCATACGTTCATTCAACATTTCAAATACAGCTTGCCGTCTTGACTCGTGCGTCTCCGTTTTGATTGTATTGAAAATTGAATCAGAGATGATTTATTGTTTCCGGAGTTTGATCATATTGTTGTGATCGTCTTGTCTGGACGAGTTTTGTATGCTGTACAAAATGGATTTAACAGGTAAGATTAAAACATTAATCTCAATTCAATATGTCCCGTAATTATGTGGTAAAAAAAAAAAAATCGGTATAACAAGTGTAAGTTACAATAAATATATACATTATTATCTCTTAAATGTCACTCTTAGCCTAATCGTCTTTGAACGTGTTCGTTCGTCTTTGGCTCAGATCCACTTGCTGCGAACTTTTCTTCGCGGAAGCATCATTATATCAAGTGCGTGAGAAAAAATATTTCAACTCAAAATAAAATGTTGTGCCCAATTATTTCCCAGACGTAGTTTTGGTATTGAGTTTAAAGTTAATTAGCCTTGCGTTCGCTATACTACAACAGTGGGTGACGGCCACTCAGGACGATCGGCAGATTTGAGTGTTTCTATTGCAGCGCCTGTTTTTGAGCATGTTCTGCAGACGGGAGACCATCCTCGATTACGGTTCCCTCAGGACTTTTGTAAAACCCAAAATATGACACACCTCAGATCTGGTCCTCTAAAAGGCTGAAAAATCTCCGGAGAACGGTCACTGCCTTCCGCCATTCCTTCTTTTACTGTCTATGGTGGCGAGCTGTACCTCCGGGAACGGTGAAATACAAATAAATAAATAAATAAATAAATAAATAAATAAATAAATAAAGAAGTGTCCACGAAAAAATATGACGTAGACAAAATTTTTATGTCGAATCGTCGACGACATCGACGCGCCGCTGCAGGCCTAGTGTAGAGTTAGCGGCCGTTTCCCATTGCTTTTCAGGGAGAACTCGCTCGACGAACGCTTAAGGAAGTTCAGCTTTTATAAACGCGTCTGTGTCTTCGTTCCGCTGACCGGCGTCTCGCCATTTTAACAGCAGAAATGCATTCAGTCCAAACCGGCTCTTACTATTCATTTGGTCATTGTGAATTCCTAACTGTGTCTATGATGAAGTGACTGAAATATGAATTGTAATATAAGGAAAGTTCAATCCAAAAAAAACCTACAACAATAACACATTGTAACCACAATAATAAGTTATTAAAAGCCAATATTTACTGTGTACAGTTAAAGTATTAGATATTAATAGTTTGCGGCCCGAATCATACCCAGGAAGATAACTATTATAACGATCCAAATATAGTTCAGAGTCCACGGCACAGAGAAACGGCAGCGTTGGAATCACTTTCAGAACATTCTTTCCAGCTGAACAACAGAAACACTGACAGCCAATCAGAATCCGTCCTGCCTTAGAGCTGGGCTTAAAGAGACAGACGCCAAAGAGCGGCGCTGGGGACGCTCAGGCAGATGAAGTCTTTATGGGTCTCGGTTCTTCACTATCAAGGAGTTTTAATTGTCTTTCTAATGTGAATCACACACTTATGTCGAATATCCGAGCTTATGTTTTTCATACAGTGAACGAAGTAGATGGTGATTTATACGACAAACTCCAACACAGAAACATAACAGTTTCATGTTCTCGGCTTAAACTCTAAATCTTTCCTGATATTAAAGCTCATCTTGGTTCTGAATTGATTTGACAATCAAATATTAAGATATGACGAGCACAGTTTCAAAGAAGTAAATGTCCACACACCAAACACCACACACACACACACCAAATACCACACACACACACACACGCACACACACACACACATGCACACACACATTCCTGTATATGTATCAAGGTGAGGACCGAGTCATTTAACCTGAAAAGTGAGGACCACCATTTCTGCTACAATTACAGTTAAATATATACTATATTTCAACACTAGATATGTCCATAATTCAGGTTTTTACCTCAGCTTCTTAAATAAACAAAGGAAAAGAACCAGCATTTTACCAGCAGAGTGAGGACATTTTCATGGGGGCGCTATTGAGTTCATTTCTGACTGAATTATTTTAACTACCTTATTTTTTAGCTTGCATTTATTGTTTGCTATTTTATGTTTTAGTGTGGACAGCTCCTAGTCATTATTCAACTGAAATAACATCCAGCTGAATAATGACTTCTTTACTGCTGCATTAAATTCTATTTACATAATTGATAATTTTCTGTAAAGCTGCTTCGAAAAAACTGTATTGTATAAAGCACTATATAAATAAAGGTGACTTGACAATTAATTCAAGTTTCAGAATCTACCTAAACATAAATGTTTAATTGTTCCATTTATTTATCCAATTAAATTAACCAGATTTTAGCGTAATAATAATATACGTAACTATCTAAAAGCTACAAATAAAACTGCAAGAGATGCCATCTCCAGTGACCAGCTCTACATTATTTATTTTGTGAACATATGGTTACACCAAAAATAATGTCTTCGGATAAGGTCAACAGAACACCTGGACGGCAAGCTTTCAAAACATGATTTTCCGTGCAGCAGACTTCCGTTTTAGAGTTACAATTGAATTTTAAAAAAAAGTTTTTAATATCTCTCCAAGATCTTTCCTTCAGGGCGCTGTCCTCTTCTAGGCACCTCATGCACTCCAGTTTTCCAGGAACCCTGCGCTCTGCCATGAACTTCCCTAGGTGTTTGTTCACTGCCCTTCTCTCTTCTTCACTCCATGGTCTCTTCACGATTATCCTGGATGTCTCTACAAATAAAAAATACAATGTAGATTGTGTAAACTTAAAAACAGAGACCAAAATGTAGGTTTCTTAAACTGCTTTTTCTTGCTCAGTCACAGAAAGTCCCCAAATGTAACATTTGTCCCTAATGTGTTCATTATGACACAGAGCTAATGGATTTTTGATTAAAGACAATGATATGACATGAGCCATCAAATTTGCCTTGATATGTTGCCATATAAGAGGTCTTTGTACCATTAAAACATACTGCAAGTTTCATAGCTTAAAATAAAGATAAAAAAGCCATGTCATGACCCCTTTAATGTTTACGATAGTCACTGTATAGTAGGGGTGTAAAATATATATATATATATTTTGTGTATCATGGTTTAAAAAAAGTGCGGTGCCATGGTGAGTGGGCGCTTTTTTAAAATTATTTAATTGTTTGTTCAACACAAGGAGCTCAAAAATAGATTGTATACTAAAATTTAAAGTGCTCTATGTTAAGTTTGGCTGAAACAGCAATAACTGACACTGAAACCACGTAACAATGTAATGCAAAGAGCAGCAGGATTCTGGGAAAGACCCGCCTTTACAGCACTCGTGTCTCTGGTTTTCTGCCAAAAAATTAAATCAAAGCAGAAACTGCCTGACCTGTCAAAGTAATGGAACGTAGGCTAAACACAGAGAACAGATAAGAGAGAGCAATTGATTCACCTTTATGACTGGACATTTAATTGTCCTGAAACAGCCTATATGTGCTGAATCAAAAAGTTTAATCTATAAATGTTTTTTTAAAACAGAGTCGTAATAAGAATGAACCACTTTGTAAACCATGAGTTCAGTATTGTATACTGTACCGAATCATGAGATGTGTTTTTTAGGGAAGGACTACATGCCTGCGCACATATATTCAAACGTGCATATAACTATAGAACTCTTAATACGCATGTGCGCGCCATCAGCGTTCTCACAGGCCCGCGTTTTTAAAGTTTGCGTAGAGAGAACTTAAGAGTTTTCTGTTAAAACGGTGTCGTGTTAGCGGCCCCTAAGTTAATAACTAATGATCGTTGCGACGGAAGTGAATCAAAACTAACTTTATCTGGACAATAACTTTATTCTAGATCTGCTGTAAAGCCTAAACAATCTCTGTTACTGTAATCTCCTGTTATCACTGTAAAGCTGCTGTGGAACTCTATAGTGTTAAAAGCGCTTTATAAATGAAGATGACTTGACTAATGTTATACTCTTAATGTATACTCTTACTGTATAGTCAAATAATTGTTCTAATAATCATTAGATTAATCAATTATCAAAATAATTGTTAGTTGCAGCCGTATTTCTGAGTGACAGCAGGTTTCCCTCTGTTTCACCTTCACCTAATCAAAACCCTGTAGCTTTGCCCTGCTTTCTGAGAGATAAAGGACTCTCCAGATCATAAATGCAATTCATCTTATGTCTTTAAATAGCTAGATTTTACTTGCATGTAAGCTCTGTAAAGTTGATTTAAAACAATGTTTGTGAAAAGCTCTCTACAAATACAACTGACGACTTCCAATAAGAATAAACGCTGGTGCTACTCGCTACTCTTTTGGTAAGATTTATGAAACTTACCCATTAGTTTCACGCTCTTAGTCCGTTTTTCTGCACTTTTCTTCTTCGGTGAGGGCCTTGTCGCCCGGCTTGTTTCCTGGCTGTGATCTGCAACAGACAAGCATTAGTACCTGTTATTGTAAGTGTTTACAGTAAAATCTGACTACTAAAACCTGACAGAGTTCCCCACTGTAAAGCCGGTTTCACACACGCGTTAGCAGGGCGTAAGCAGTGCATATTTTTTTTAAACCCATGTTAACAGGTATTAGCATTCCCACCGCACGCAGAGGCTGTGCAAGAGCAACATGAAAAATAAAATCCCCAAAAATCATGCAAGTGAGGTGTTCTAAATCACCACATGACCTTCAACGCTGTGAAAATAAATAAATAAAATACTCATTGCCTGGAGTTTTTTCCCAAACTTACGATTGCTCTAACTATCAAGATTACTCTACTTTTATCATGTAAACCTATATACAGCATGTTATATGCATGTGTGTGGGACAGAGGGGAACATGGTAGCATCGCAGCAGAGGACGCTGACCAAGTGGCCGTCATATATCAAAGCACATGGCAGACAAGGGTCAGAGGAAAACATATTTGCGTATTTGCAGTACACAAGTCGTGGTACAGCTGCGACAACCGCTGGCAGTGTGAAAGCACAGCGGATGCGTGCTGCTCCCGCTCTCCACACACACAGCTTCTGCTCTGCCTCCGCACTGCTGACGCGTGGCCAGTGTGAAACAGGTGTACGCAGCAGACTATCCTTGAACACTACAATACAGCTACAGGTGAGATCAATTTGTCACAGAAGAACATTGCAAGGTCTTCTATTGTGCCTTCCAACAATAGTGTTTTACAAATCCTTAAATAAAAACTAGAGAAAAATTTAAACGATCAACTTTACTGTAACATATCAGTATGAGTTAGTAAATAGCTGGTTAAAATATGAACAACAACCATTAGGGTCCTATAACTAAAGGCAGGTGTTCGTAAATGATTATTTTGTCTTGATGAAAAACACTTTTTGACTCACCATCTACATCAGAAACCCCATCCGAACTGCATTGGGCAGGAGATTTTTGAGGGGAAAAGAGGTCAGGACATCCATCTGAAAAACAAACTTGAAACCCTGATCTTCTGCAGTGTAAGAAAGACATACAGAAAACAGTGGCTGTATCTGTAAAACGAGACAATATTTTCTCAGATGATCCAAGCCCCATTTCAACGAGTAACCCTACAAACCCACTATTATAGCATTAAATGTAGAACGCTGTGTAATTTAAAAGACTGAATTCATGTCTAAGGAGCAATACAATAATTAAGAATCAATAATTATCCACTGTTTTGTGTTCGTGCATGTACACCGATGAGCCAAAACATTATGACCACCTACCTGATATGCTGTTGGTCCTCCACGTGCTGCCAAAACAACGCTGGAGCATCATCAATAGGGAACGCATGCGCTGAACGCCTGAAGGAAACTAACCCTGGATCATGAGCTGCTGCGGAACAGGTTATGTTTAGAGAGTAGGTTGCTATGGCTACTTACCCTGAAAGTTACCTCCGCTTTGGAACCGAAAGTTGAGATTATCCGCTTACTCTTAAACATACCCCGCCTATGTCACAGAACCTGCTTTCTGGAATCCCCCACCGGGCTTCTCTGTCACCACCTCTGGTGTGTGGAGTGTCACGATGTGATCAGGAAAGCACAACATACACTAACAGAGTCCCATCTGTGAACACGGGAAATCTTGCAAAATCACTTGCATCAAACTTGACTTTAAAGTAAACAAACATGGGGGACGACCGGCAAGAAGTAATGGCACTTATAGTGTATGGACTGCTTGGTGGGGGGGGCTTTACATGTTACAGCGTGAGCTGGAGCTGAGTCCTCCATCAGCTCACTTTCTGATTGAGTATTGTTTCGTTTCACGTGATATTTTCCAGAGTGTGCGTTTGTCTGCCCCCCACACAACTGGACTTCTGATTGTAAATATTTAACATGTTCACAGGGCCCAGGCAGGCAGAAAGAAGATGAGGATTCAACAGTGTAGCTGGCTCTCTTCACAGGGTTCGGGTGGACGGAGTGGAGTAAGGGATCAACAGCGACGCTGGCTCTCTTCACAGTGTTCGGATGGACGGAGTGGAGTAAGGAATCAACAGCGACGCTGGCTCTCTTCACAGGGTTCGGGTGAACGGAGAGGAGTAAGGGATCAACAGCGACGCTGGCTCTCTTCACAGGGTTCGGGTGGACGGAGAGGAGTAAGGAATCAACAGCGAAGCTGGCTCTCTTCACAGGACTCGGATGAATGGAGAGGAGTAAGGAATCAACAGCGACGCTGGCTCTCTTCACAGGGTTCGGGTGAACGGAGAGGAGTAAGGAATCAACAGCGACGCTGGCTCTCTTCACAGGGTTCGGGTGGACGGAGAGGAGTAAGGGATCAACAGCGACGCTGGCTCTCTTCACAGGGTTCGGATGGACGGAGTGGAGTAAGGAATCAACAGCGACGCTGGCTCTCTTCACAGGGTTCGGGTGAACGGAGAGGAGTAAGGGATCAACAGCGACGCTGGCTCTCTTCACAGGGTTCGGGTGGACGGAGAGGAGTAAGGAATCAACAGCGACGCTGGCTCTCTTCACAGGGTTCGGATGGACGGAGTGGAGTAAGGAATCAACAGCGACGCTGGCTCTCTTCACAGGGTTCGGGTGAACGGAGAGGAGTAAGGGATCAACAGCGACGCTGGCTCTCTTCACAGGGTTCGGGTGAACGGAGAGGAGTAAGGGATCAACAGCAGAGCTGGCTCTCTTCACAGGGTTCGGATGGACGGAGTGGAGTAAGGAATCAACAGCGACGCTGGCTCTCTTCACAGGGTTCGGGTGAACGGAGAGGAGTAAGGGATCAACAGCGACGCTGGCTCTCTTCACAGGGTTCGGATGGACGGAGTGGAGTAAGGAATCAACAGCGACGCTGGCTCTCTTCACAGGGTTCGGGTGAACGGAGAGGAGTAAGGGATCAACAGCGACGCTGGCTCTCTTCACAGGGTTCGGGTGGACGGAGAGGAGTAAGGAATCAACAGCGAAGCTGGCTCTCTTCACAGGACTCGGATGAATGGAGAGGAGTAAGGAATCAACAGCGACGCTGGCTCTCTTCACAGGGTTCGGGTGAACGGAGAGGAGTAAGGAATCAACAGCGACGCTGGCTCTCTTCACAGGGTTCGGGTGAACGGAGAGGAGTAAGGAATCAACAGCGACGCTGGCTCTCTTCACAGGGTTCGGGTGAACGGAGAGGAGTAAGGAATCAACAGCGACGCTGGCTCTCTTCACAGGGTTCGGGTGAACGGAGAGGAGTAAGGGATCAACAGCAGAGCTGGCTCTCTTCACAGGGTTCGGGTGAACGGAGAGGAGTAAGGGATCAACAGCAGAGCTGGCTCTCTTCACAGGACTCGGATGAATGGAGAGGAGTAAGGAATCAACAGCGACGCTGGCTCTCTTCACAGGGTTCGGGTGAACGGAGAGGAGTAAGGGATCAACAGCGACGCTGGCTCTCTTCACAGGGTTCGGGTGGACGGAGAGGAGTAAGGGATCAACAGCAGAGCTGGCTCTCTTCACAGGACTCGGATGAATGGAGAGGAGTAAGGAATCAACAGCGACGCTGGCTCTCTTCACAGGGTTCGGGTGAACGGAGAGGAGTAAGGGATCAACAGCAGAGCTGGCTCTCTTCACAGGGTTCGGGTGAACGGAGAGGAGTAAGGGATCAACAGCAGAGCTGGCTCTCTTCACAGGACTCGGATGAACGGAGAGGAGTAAGGAATCAACAGCGACGCTGGCTCTCTTCACAGGGTTCGGGTGAACGGAGAGGAGTAAGGGATCAACAGCGACGCTGGCTCTCTTCACAGGGTTCGGATGAACGGAGAGGAGTAAGGAATCAACAGCAGAGCTGGCTCTCTTCACAGGGTTCGGGTGAACGGAGAGGAGTAAGGGATCAACAGCAGAGCTGGCTCTCTTCACAGGACTCGGATGAATGGAGAGGAGTAAGGAATCAACAGCGACGCTGGCTCTCTTCACAGGGTTCGGGTGAACGGAGAGGAGTAAGGGATCAACAGCAGAGCTGGCTCTCTTCACAGGACTCGGATGAATGGAGAGGAGTAAGGAATCAACAGCGACGCTGGCTCTCTTCACAGGACTCGGGTGGACGGAGAGGAGTAAGGAATCAACAGCGACGCTGGCTCTCTTCACAGGGTTCGGGTGAACGGAGAGGAGTAAGGGATCAACAGCGACGCTGGCTCTCTTCACAGGGTTCGGGTGGACGGAGAGGAGTAAGGAATCAACAGCGAAGCTGGCTCTCTTCACAGGGTTCGGGTGAACGGAGAGGAGTAAGGCAAGGCAAGGCAAGGCAAGTTTATTTATATAGCACATTTCATACACAGTGGTAATTCAAAGTGCTTTACATAGAAGAAATTTAAAATAATCAAAAGAAATATGAATAATTAAAACAGTTTAGAATAAAGAAATTAAAATAATCAACAGAAATAAGAATAATTAAAACAGTTTAGAATAAAAAATTAAATTCAAACAGTCGGACACATACAGTGGCACAGTGCTCATTCAGTAAATGCAAAGCTGAACAGATGTGTTTTCAGTCTGGATTTGAATGTGACTACTGTAGGAGCACATCTGATCTGTTCTGGAAGCTGGTTCCAGCTGCGGCTGGCATAGTAGCTAAAAGCGGACTCTCCTTGTTTAGAGTGAACCCTTGGTATTTCTAGCTGACGTGATCCTAATGATCTGAGTGATCTGTTGGGTTTATATTCAGTGAGCATATCTGCAATATATTGAGGTCCTAGGCCATTGAATGATTTATATACCAGTAATAATACTTTAAAATCAATCCTAAATGTAACTGGGAGCCAGTGTAAAGACCTGAGGACTGGTGTGATGTGTTCATATTTTCTTGTTCTGCTCAGAATCCTGGCAGCAGTGTTCTGTATGAGCTGCAACTGTCTTATGGTCTTTTTGGGAAGGCCAGTGAGGAGTCCATTACAGTAATCCACCCTGCTGGTGATGAAAGCATGCACTAGTTTCTCTAAGTCTTGACTGGAAACAAAGCATCTAATTCTTGCAATATTTTTCAGATGGTAATATGCTGATTTAGTTATTGCTTTGACATGACTACTGAAACTAAGGTCTGATTCTAGAGACACACCGAGATTCCTGACTTGATTTTTAGTTGTTAGACCCCTAGAGTGAAGGTATGCATTCACCTTGAGAACTTCATCTTTGTTTCCAAACGCAATGACTTCAGTTTTGTCTTTGTTTAACTGGAGGAAATTTTGGCACATCCAATTGTTTACTTCATCAATGCATTGGCACAGGGAGTCAATGGGGCTGTAGTCGTTAGGCGATAGGGCTAAGTAGAGCTGTGTGTCATCTGCATAGCTGTGGTAAGAGATTTGGTTCTTTCTCATTATTTGGCTCATTGGGAGCATGTACAGGTTGAATAGGAGTGGCGCAAGAATTGAGCCTTGAGGGACTCCGCATGTCATGGACGTCCACTCAGACTTATGGTCTCCTATACTCACATAGTAACCTCTCCCTTCTAGGTATGACCTGAACCATTTTAGGACTATCCCAGAAAGCCCCACCCAGTTTTCCAGCCTGTCAAGAAGTATGTTGTGATCGACAGTGTCAAATGCAGCACTGAGGTCGAGTAGTACCAGCACTGATAATTTGCCTTTATCAGTATTTAAGCGAATATCGTTTATTATCTTTATGAGCGCTGTCTCTGTGCTGTGATGCGATCGGAAACCAGATTGAAAATTGTCAAAGTATCCATTCGAGCTTAAGAATTTGTTCAGCTGATTGAAGACAACTTTTTCAATGACCTTGCCTATGAAAGGAAGATTTGAGATCGGTCTATAGTTGCTTAATATAGTCTTATCCAGATTACTCTTTTTTAGGAGGGGTTTGACAACTGCAGTTTTCAGGGAGTTTGGAAAAGTCCCAGAGAGAAGTGAGGCATTAACCACTTCTAGAAGATCTGCTTTTAAGCTGTTTAACACACTTTTGAAGAAAGATGTGGGAAGTACGTCAAGGGCGCAGGTTGATGTTTTAAGGTGCTGTACGGTTTCTTCAAAAATTTTGCAATCAATTTCTTTAAAATCAGACATAGTAACTACTTTCTCAGGTTGTGGTCTGATCTGTCTGACCCCAGTGCAATTCAAGGATGTGCTGATGACCTTTCTGATATTATTAATTTTCTCAGAGAAGAAGCAAGCAAACTCCCTGCACTTGCTGTCTGAGAGCATTTCACTGGGAATCTGGCTTGGGGGGTTTGTCAGTCTCTCTACAGTAGCAAAAAGAGTGCGTGTGTTGTTTAAGTTGCTGTTTATAATATTTGAGAAGAAAGTCTGTCTAGCTTTGCCTAGTTCCAAATTGAAAGCATGAATGCTGTCTTTGTAGATGTTATAATGGACTACAAGTTTTGTCTTCCGCCACATGCGCTCTGTTTTTCTGCATTTTCTTTTCATATTTTGCACTGCTGTTGAGTTTCTCCAAGGTGCTTTTTGTCTACCACTCTTCCTGACTTTCACAGGAGCAATATCATCAATTACACCTTTAACTTTTGAGTTAAAAGAATCAAGGAGAAAATCAACAGAGTCAGCAGATATGCTTGGTGTTAAAGATATAGCCTTCATAAATAGCACACTAGTGTTCTCATTTAAGCATCTCTTCTTGACAGACACAGACCTAGCTTCAATTGCAGGAGAGATCAATATATCAAAGAAAATACAGAAATGATCAGACAGTGCTACATCCTTAATAACAATTGATGAAATGTTTAGACCCTTGCTGATAAGTAAATCTAGAGTGTGTCCACGATTGTGTGTCGGTCCATGTACATGCTGAAACAGATCAAAAGTTTTTAAAACAGTTTTGATTTCTTTTGCCATATTGGTTTCTGCATTATCTATGTGAATGTTAAAATCTCCAGCAATAGCAAAACAGTCAAACTCTGAGGAAATTGTTGATAGCAGTTCTGTAAAGTCCTCAGCAAAGGCTGAAGAGTATTTTGGAGGCCTGTAAACAATGATTAGTAAAATGCGTGGAGCACCTTTTAACACAATGCCCAGATATTCGAAAGACGGGTAATTACCAAATGATATTTGCTTACATTGATAGACATCTTTAAAGAGAGCAGCTATACCCCCTCCTTTCCTACCCGCTCTGCAGACACTCATGAAAGTAAAGTTAGGAGGGGATGTTTCATTGAGGATTGTTGCACTGCAGCTGTCTTCTAGCCAAGTTTCATTTAGAAACATAAAATCCAGGTTGTATGTGGTTATTAAGTCGTTGACTAGAAGTGATTTGTTTTTAAGTGAGCGGATGTTTAAAAGTGCTAACTTAACAGTCTTACTTTCTGTCCCCACAGCAGTCTTAGTTTGGCGTGTAATAGGCACCAGATTAGATGGGTTTGCTGTACGGCTTTTGAAGGCCTTAGACTTTCTATCATGTAATCGAACAGCAATGGAGAAAGATACAGGCACACTGGGTTCCCGCTTGTTCTGTAAACATTTGAGAAAGTTACTGTTATCATAGCGGGGACCCGACACATATCACTGAGAGCTGGTATCAGTTGTTTTGGGTTCACCTCGAGCCGATGGAGGAGGGTGTGAGCCCTGGCGTTGCGGCAGAGGCCGAAGAGCTCTCACAGGAGGAGGAGGGCGAGCTGGGCCCGCAGGCTTTGGTGGTTTTGGGGCCTGACGTTTTTTGGTTGATATCTGCGGGCTTGCAGATAGTTTGGTTCCAGCAAACACTAGTTTTTCCATTTTCTCTGAGAAGCACAGAAGATGTTGTGGAGATGCTGGAGAGAGGGAAAGCGTGTCTGGGGAGAGGGGCTGTTTCTCTGGTGTTATCAGAGGCTGTAATGTGCTGTCCTGGTTTTCCAGAAAGTTGTCCTTGGGTGCTGAATCTTGGAGCGGTTCTAGTATGTCACAATCTGTCTGTGGTGAGCTCTGTGGGGAGGGCTCAGCTAAGATTGTGTCCGTGAGCAGAAGTTGTTGTGGCTGAGTGGTGTTATCATTGTCCTTGTGTGACGTGTCAACCGCATGTCCATCCAGGTGCTGAAGTGAAGTCCTGTGGTCATTCATACTGTGTCCAGGTGTGTGTGTGCCATTCAGGTTGAGTGGATTGGCACACACTGCTGAAGGATGAGTGAGGGAGAAGTGGATATTGTCCTTTAGCACTCTTGAACCAAGTTTGTTTGGGTGGTGGCCATCCTGTTGAAACAGTGGCCTCTGACTCCAGAAAAGATTAAAGTTGTCAATGAAGTTTACTCCTTTTATATTGCAGGTTTTTTGGAGCCATGTATTTAGCCCAAGCAACCGTGAAAACCTGTTTGTTCCTCTTGCTGGGAGTGGTCCGCTGATGAATGTTTGAACTTTCAGTCTTTTAAGTGTTTCAAAAAGTTCATTGAAATCCTTCTTAAGGAGTTCTGACTGCTCTTTATGAATATCATTTTTCCCCACATGAATGATGAGTCGATTTGCAGTTTTATGTTTCATCAGAATGTTCTCAAGTTCCCTGTTTACATCAGAAGTTGTTGCTTGTGGAAGGCAGCATGTTGTTGTATCCCTGCTGCTAATGTTTCTGATTATAGAGTCTCCCACTATCAGAGTCCTGGGCTCGGCTGCGCTCTGAGCTGAGAGCCGCTGTCTGCTCGACCTTGGGCGCCCGTTAGCATCAGTGTTAGCTACTGGCTGATTCAGTCTGTGTTCGATCACATTCATCACATTTGGGAATTCCTCATTTACATTCATTAATACTTCAAATCTGTTCTCAAGATGTATAGGCGGTGGTAGGAGATCAGTGTTTGCAATCCTTGTCATAGCCGTATCTGGGGTAGAGGATGCTATTGCGGCAATATGTGATACTCGTGACAATCTGATGTCTCGAGTGCCTTTGGGTCTCGCTCCCTGTTTGTGCCACCGATGTGTAAGTCGATCGGTTTGTTTCTCTACACTCAGTATGGCCTGTCGAGGAGTACTAGATTCAGGGGACTCACCGGCTGTATGCTGAGGTCCATGATGAAGCTCTGTTGTGTGTTCTGTCTGGCTTGGTGGTCCCACAAATAACTTTGTTTCAAGAACTACAATCCTTTGTAAAAGTCTGTGGCAGTTAGTGCAGCAAGTAGATTCCAGAAGAGGCATTTTCTCTTATCCTATTGAATGTAGTCTGTTGTGTTTTCTCTTCCCCGGAATGTAAGCTTTCAGTGGGAGGCTGGTCGGATAAAATAATTCAGCTTTTTTGTTGTAATCCAAGTGTTTGAGCACTGTGCCGATTTGCTGAAGTTAAAATTAGGTGATAAAAGGAGATAAAATATAAAAATATAAAAGTGATAGAGCAAAAAATATGAAAGCGATAGAGCAAAGCGCGGAGCAGTGAGCAGGAGCGTCCGAACAGTCAAGTCACACTGGCAAGTCAAAAAAAAGGAATCAACAGCAGAGTAAGGAATCAACAGCAGAAAAAAAAAGGAATCAACAGCAGAGTAAGGAATCAACAGCAGAGCTGGCTCTCTTCACAGGGTTCGGGTGAATGGAGAGGAGTAAGGAATCAACAGCAGAGCTGGCTCTCTTCACAGGGTTCGGGTGAACGGAGAGGAGTAAGGGATCAACAGCAGAGCTGGCTCTCTTCACAGGACTCGGATGAACGGAGAGGAGTAAGGAATCAACAGCAGAGCTGGCTCTCTTCACAGGGTTCGGGTGAACGGAGAGGAGTAAGGGATCAACAGCAGAGCTGGCTCTCTTCACAGGACTCGGATGAACGGAGAGGAGTAAGGAATCAACAGCGACGCTGGCTCTCTTCACAGGACTCGGATGAACGGAGAGGAGTAAGGAATCAACAGCAGAGCTGGCTCTCTTCACAGGACTCGGATGGACGGAGAGGAGTAAGGAATCAACAGCAGAGCTGGCTCTCTTCACAGGACTCGGATGAACGGAGAGGAGTAAGGAATCAACAGCGACGCTGGCTCTCTTCACAGGACTCGGATGAACGGAGAGGAGTAAGGAATCAACAGCGACGCTGGCTCTCTTCACAGGACTCGGATGAACGGAGAGGAGTAAGGAATCAACAGCGAAGCTGGCTCTCTTCACAGGGTTCGGGTGAACGGAGAGGAGTAAGGAATCAACAGCGACGCTGGCTCTCTTCACAGGACTCGGATGAACGGAGAGGAGTAAGGAATCAACAGCGACGCTGGCTCTCTTCACAGGGTTCGGGTGAACGGAGAGGAGTAAGGAATCAACAGCAGAGCTGGCTCTCTTCACAGGGTTCGGGTGGACGGAGAGGAGTAAGGAATCAACAGCGAAGCTGGCTCTCTTCACAGGGTTCGGGTGAACGGAGAGGAGTAAGGAATCAACAGCGACGCTGGCTCTCTTCACAGGACTCGGATGAACGGAGAGGAGTAAGGAATCAACAGCGACGCTGGCTCTCTTCACAGGGTTCGGGTGAACGGAGAGGAGTAAGGAATCAACAGCAGAGCTGGCTCTCTTCACAGGGTTCGGGTGGACGGAGAGGAGTAAGGAATCAACAGCGAAGCTGGCTCTCTTCACAGGGTTCGGGTGAACGGAGAGGAGTAAGGAATCAACAGCGACGCTGGCTCTCTTCACAGGGTTCGGGTGAACGGAGAGGAGTAAGGGATCAACAGCGACGCTGGCTCTCTTCACAGGGTTCGGGTGGACGGAGAGGAGTAAGGAATCAACAGCGAAGCTGGCTCTCTTCACAGGGTTCGGGTGAACGGAGAGGAGTAAGGAATCAACAGCGACGCTGGCTCTCTTCACAGGGTTCGGCTGAACGGAGAGGAGTAAGGAATCAACAGCGAAGCTGGCTCTCTTCACAGGGTTCGGGTGAACGGAGAGGAGTAAGGAATCAACAGCGACGCTGGCTCTCTTCACAGGGTTCGGGTGAACGGAGAGGAGTAAGGGATCAACAGCGACGCTGGCTCTCTTCACAGGGTTCGGGTGGACAGTGAGGAGTAAGGAATCAACAGCGAAGCTGGCTCTCTTCACAGGGTTCGGGTGAACGGAGAGGAGTAAGGAATCAACAGCGACGCTGGCTCTCTTCACAGGGTTCGGGTGAACGGAGAGGAGTAAGGAATCAACAGCAGAGCTGGCTCTCTTCACAGGGTTCAGGTGAACGGAGAGGAGTAAGGGATCAACAGCAGAGCTGGCTCTCTTCACAGGACTCGGATGAATGGAGAGGAGTAAGGGATCAACAGCAGAGCTGGCTCTCTTCACAGGACTCGGATGAACGGAGAGGAGTAAGGAATCAACAGCAGAGCTGGCTCTCTTCACAGGACTCGGATGAACGGAGAGGAGTAAGGGATCAACAGCGACGCTGGCTCTCTTCACAGGACTCGGATGAACGGAGAGGAGTAAGGAATCAACAGCAGAGCTGGCTCTCTTCACAGGACTCGGGTGAACGGAGAGGAGTAAGGAATCAACAGCAGAGCTGGCTCTCTTCACAGGGTTCGGATGGACGGAGAGGAGTAAGGAATCAACAGCGACGCTGGCTCTCTTCACAGGGTTCGGATGAACGGAGAGGAGTAAGGAATCAACAGCGAAGCTGGCTCTCTTCACAGGGTTCGGATGAACGGAGAGGAGTAAGGAATCAACAGCGAAGCTGGCTCTCTTCACAGGGCCCAGGCAGGCAGAAAGAAGGCAAGGACTCAACAGTAAACTGATACTTCACAAACCCACGTAGAAAATGAGGAGAAGAGGATAATTTCACCACTAGATGGCTTCCTTCATCGGCCTCAATCCGACGAGATGCAGACGATGTTTCCACAGCCAGGACCGCTTCCCCAATGTCGCTGCATTACACTTCCACTCGTGTTCCACTGTAACCCACACATATCCGCACACGTGATTATCTTAATGTACAACACTGCAAAGTCTCATCACTCACAGACTAGGGTGTAGACAGGGGATCTGGTCCACAGCGCATCACTACAATCTCATTGGCTTCCCCCGATGAAGCGTGGGGCGTTCAAACCTTCTCCAAAAAGACAGTTTTACACATCATTAAGTCTCATTACATCCTCCACAAGATTCCTCATATCATAATCCAAACATCAACAGCACTTCTCGCTAATCCACCACGGTTCTCCTCTCCAAACCTCCAAATTCGCCCGAACACCGGCAGCTTTTCCTTTTTGTGTCCCTTAGTTGAAGATGAGATATCCTTTTATCCTTCTCAAATGACAACGTGTCCCAATCGCTATCACGTTCGTCCTCTCCTGCACCTGTTTCGAATCTTTTACTAATAATTCTCCGTCTCTCCCCGGAGTTTCCGGAACTGGAGTCTTCCGGGTCCCACACCGGAAATCCTTCCCCCCAGAAACCCGGCCGTGATTAAAGGTTCCGCCTACCTTCGTCACCCCGGTGACATATATTTGGCTCCAGTAGACAGTAACAGAAAGCAGTTAATACTTAAAAAGAACATACCCTTTACTTTGCTTGTCTGTTTTCCACTTTTCTTCTTCTTCGGTGAGGGCCTTGTCGCCCGGCTTGTTTCCTGGCTGTGATCTGCAACAGACAAGCATTAGTACCTGTTATTGTAAGTGTTTACAGTAAAATCTGACTACTAAAACCTGACAGTTACCAACTGTACGCAACAGACTATCCTTGAACATTACAATACAGCTATAGGGGAGATGATCACCGGAGTGTCACCGTGGAACATTGCAAGGTCTTCTAGTGTGCCTTCCAACCATAGTGTTTTACAAATCCTTATACTCAAATGTTACACATTAAGCTACATGAAATAAAAACTAGAGACAAATTTAAACGATCAACTTTACTGTAACATATCCTTGAGTTAGTAAATAGCTGGTTAAAATATGAACAACAACCATTAGGGTCCTATAACTAAAGGCAGGTGTTCGTAAATGATTATTTTGTCTTGATGAAAAACACTTTTTGACTCACCATCTACATCAGAAACCCCATCCGAACTGCATTGGGCAGGAGATTTTTGAGGGGAAAAGAGGTCAGGACATCCGTCTGAAAAACAAAATTGAAACCCTGATCTTCTGCAGTGTAAGAAAGACATACAGAAAACAGTGGCTGTATCTGTAAAAAGAGACTATATTTTCTCAGATGATCCAAGCCCCAACAACAGATTAAACAACCACAAATGTGTGAACACCATCTTTTGATGGACTGTTAGATTAACTTTACAAATTGTATTCATACAGTAATTTAATGTACATTACATGTACAGATAGCGCTTACACAGATACACACGGGAGCGTTTGAAAGCAGTGTCTATCAGCGGATCCGTCTATCAGCAGATATATTAGGGATATGCTGATAGCAACTGTCTATTTACAACATGTTTTGGAAGCGCTGATTAGTGTTGGGGCGATATGCTCCATTTTCATATCGTCCTATCGTCAGCCTGTGAGATCGGCGATATACGATATTATTGTGAGGGGGCGGGGCTTACTTATTTGATTATTAACTTGATTATTTACTCATTAATATGCTTTTTATTACTTCATTTTATATATGATAATCTTTTTCTATTTAGCTAGCAAAGGTGGAGTGTTTATTACTAGGCTAAATCAGGTTATTTCCCTGTATAATGAGGTAAAAAAAGATCCTAATCATTTTTGTATCCGACTCGGAGTATTTCAACATGTCAGCGTGAAATTTACGGACACACATTATCCTCTCATGCCGTTACAGATGTAGCACTGACTGTAGCCTACTTCTGCACGAGATGAAAACACGTTTTAATAATTTCTTGGGTCAAGAAAGAATCGGAGTTTGCGCTATATGTCCTCCTATGCTCTCTCTGTCTGGATGCACTTCACATGCGCACTTCAATAAGCACGAAGATAGCGGGTTAATGTGTTTTAAATGCCGGGAGAAATTAGAGTAAAGGGGAAAAATCTAGCTGAGTCGATCGGTTTATACTTATGACTTGACTCCGATAAAGGAAAATGGGTTAATGCGTTTACATGACCACATGCATTGTCAGTTTCTTCAGCATAATCAGGTTAAGAACGTGCATGTAGACGCGCTCATGCTCTGAAAGTAAAAGTAAAAACGGACTGAGCTTTTGGCATCTGTCGCTGCATTAACGCCGCGTTCTCTCAGAGAAGAGTATAGCTCCATCATAGCTCAAAGTAAAAAATCATCATAATTTATGTTCGTTTTAATAAATAAATTAAAAATTTAATCAAGGACATTTCTCTGGCATTTCTTTCTTTTTGCTGTATCGAAAACGTACCGAACCGTGACACCACTGTATCATATCGAACCGTGAATTTTGTGAACCGTTACACCCCTAATGTGTACCCATCTCAAATCTACTAAAATAAGATGAAGAAAAAGTGATAAGAACTGCGGTACATACAGTATACTTGAGTAAAGCTACTTTCAACTAATGCTGTGACTATGAAAAGGCAGGAGTTTTTGTAGATTTCATGAAAAACACTATTTACGTAGTAGGTCATAGCTGTGGTTTTGTATTGAACAATTTTACTGGGAGGTGCTTTAAACAACAAAGTTTACAACTGTTTATATAGACAAGTTTAAAATGTAAAATATAAATCTTACCCTCATCGACTTCTCTTCCTCTCTTGGCTCGTCCTTTTTTTGTTTGTCTCTGTAAAACAGAAGTTGATGTGGGTCTTTCACCTATAAAAGAGTAAAAACAATCAAATATTAGTTCTTGACTGTCCAAAAGTCATAAGTACATACTTTTGATTAAAAGAGCTATAAATAAATACATTTTACCTACAGTTGTCAGTTGTTGCCTTTACACTATTTTTACTACCAGAAATTACATGCCCAAGTGTTCCTTTATCAGAGTCAAAAACATTCTTAAACAAATCCTACTCCAGTTAGAATTATGAAGCATATAGCAGAAAGACTGCTAATTTTGTTTGGATTTTTTAAACATAAAGTTGCATATTTGCATAAATTTAAACACGACCACTGGAAACTGAAGTACAAAGTAGAGCCTGACCGATCTATCGGCAGGCCGATATTATCGGCCGATATTAGGCATTTTCCTAACTATCGGTATCGGCATTTATAATGGCCGATAAATGAATATTTTAAAAATGCAGGGTGCAAAGGGTGGCGCTGCCAATAAAGCACCTAAAAGCTGTCACAAAGAACTGGTAAAAGTAATGATTATGAATACATCAAATATAGCAAGGAAACATTTTAATTGTTTATTAATAACAAGTGTTTTCAGTCAGTGTCGGCAGATGAAGTTGACGACGCTGACTCGCGATCTTCAGTGAACACGACAGAGAGAAATGCACATTTCATACGGATTAGGCTACATAAGCAGAGAGCAGTCTGTCTTTCGTTTTGAATTGTTCTGTTTAAAAGTAGACATTTCAATATAGATATATTTCTCAGTTCTATACGCTGAGTTTCGGTTCATTTATGAGACGAGTTGCAGTTCACCCGCCGGCGCATCCGTGTCGAGATTATCTATCGTCCGCTATATTTACTTCTTATTTATTAAATCCAGGCAATTGGTTGATTAAACATAGATTAAAATTAAAGCTGCCGTCGGCAACTTTTTTTTAATCATATTCAGCGAATTCGACACTATATTCCGACAGAACAACATAAATAAAGTGTTTTAGAAAAAAAACCTGAACTTCTAACTCCACCTGGAGCGTGTTATTTGTTTTGCAAAAATCCACCTCCCGGTTCATTGTGTCCAATCAGCACAGGGGGTGTGAGATATGACTGTCAATCACAAGTCTTGCATGCACACGTCAATCACATGCACACGCCTGAAGTTCGCGCAGTAGCGAAGAGTGATGGCGCACTGACGAGCACGAACTCTGTGGGAGGGTATTCGTTGATAGTGGGGGAGGGGCATGAGAGTTGTAAACATTCAAAATTTTGCCTAAGTCCACTCAATCAGCCAGAGTTGCCGACGGCAGCTTTAAGATGCAATTAATACAAAACGAAATTCACCTTAATGAAAGGCTTTGTGCTTTCTGTTTCTCTGTGAAAGTTTTAAAGCACTTTAGTGCCGCTTTCAGAGCTCGTGCACGTCCGTAACATTGTTTTTTCCTCATAAATGCGAACACGAAAAATAAAATAAAATGAATATTTTATGTTCTGTTGAGAGCCAACCCTTCTTCATCCGGTGGGTACTGTATTAGCCTATTACTTTTGATTTGCGCAGTGTAATTCACAGAATTGATTTCTCTGCTACCAGCCTCTGTTACGTATTGTGTGAGCTTGCGGCTATTGCAAGCGCACAGCTGAGAAGTCCTGATTATATTGTCTGCTATATTTACTTCTTATTTATTAAATCCAGGCAATTGGTTGATTAAAACATTGATTAAAATGCGTGGCGCGAGCGACAAATCTCCGACAGTAAACTGATGCCCCATTCTGCTCTGTAACGGCGCTGTGCCGCGTCTCCGGTAAACAACAGCTGTTGCGATGCGAGCGATAGCGGCCGCGTCCGGTGTGTAGACAGTGTTAAAGCTCATTCTGCCTATAACGCTACGTTACAACATCAAGCAATATTCCAATAATTTATATAATTATAACACTTTATATAGGGCCATTTTGCATAAGAGTAGCCTAGTTTCACGTTTAGTAGCGTACATCATTTTGCTTACTAATTTAAAATAGTATAAAAGTACTACTGTACATATGTAATTAAAAACGTTTTCATTATGATATTATTCATTTTACTTTAGTAAAAAGATCTGAGTTATTCCTCCACTGGTAGAGATTCGAGGAATTAAGACTAAAAAAGAAGATAATAAGGTTTTGTCAGTGACACTTTTGATATATTTATTAGTACAAGTTATGTTTTATATAACGTGACTAAATTAAAAGACAAAGTCGTTAATGAAGATTATGCAACAGTATTTAGAATAATATAACATGCAATGCAAACTAGTTTGGTTACAGCTCAAATGTATAATTCACCCTGCCTCCATTACAGATCTTTGTCACAGAAGTGTTTGACCACCACATTTGAGTGATCATTGCAAAAACATTGTTTATATATTTATTCTGTTTATACTGTGTATTCTATATACAGTACCCATCAAAAGTTTGTACACACCAATAGGAAAGTGTGTCCAAACATTTGACTGGTACTGTAATATAATACACAAGTAATATTGCTACTGTTGTGACAATAAAAGCAGCAAGTTTCTTTTTAAAATGCATTATCATACTATTTTAGTTAAAACTCATAAATAACTACAAATAACTAATGTTAGGGAAATCTGTTAATGTTTTGTTGCGCGTTTCTGAAAAAAATAATAATAATATATATATATATATATATATATATATATATATATATATATATATATATATATATATATCGGCCGATATATCGGAATATCGGATTTTAAAACCAACAAATATTTGTATCGGTATCGGCCTTCAAAATCCTTTATCGGTCGGGCTCTAGTACAAAGCAGTGAGCATAACAGCTCATAAGGTGTACTGTGTGTCTATGGTCACCTTTAAAATGTGTTTCTATTAACTAATGTTAAATTAGTTTTACTGTCCATCTGTTAAAGATTGTTCTTCCAAAAAAGTCAATGGTGTTCTCTTAAAAATTACTCCAGTGGCTAAAGCCACTACTTGTAGGACTACACAATATAATTGAATTGGCGATAAAACAGAGTGCATACATACCACATACTGAAGGATGAAGCGTATCGAGGTTCTTCCCTTTTAAGGTCTCGGTGCCTTGCTCCATTGCGAACAGAAGTTTACTTATCTTGGCAATTTGAAATGTTTTGTCAGTCTGTCTGTAAAAATCACGGTGAACTCTGATGTCATGACCCATGAACCTTGCAACTTGCTCCAGCTCTTGTTCACTAAGGTCCAAGAGTTGGCAGAGTGTGGCAACTTGTTTTCTCAATTTAGTTGACCTGAGGAGTTCGGGTTTCTCTGCTTTGCTTTCTTCTGCATATTTTCGCAGACAGTCACATCCACGTATGTTTGTCATCACACCAGGTCTTGCATAGAGATAGGGATTTTCCTGGACACCAAAGAGAAGATTGAAAAATTTTATATTAATTTCAACAAAATAATTCCATTCACAGGCTACAATAAGCAGTGGTCTATACAGCACTACTAGACAGTAATGTTTTAGCATTCGGTTATATTACAATAAAGACCTTAAGTATAGTGATATACTACATTCAAAATTGCATCCATGTATAACTTAATCTGTATAATTGACACCGTACCTATCATTTGGTCATAGAGAAGCTGATTCAAAGATAAAGGCCCTCCGACTTCTGCTGTTCAAGTTCACTCGTCATTAGTAATTATGTAGTTTATTACGTTTTCTACTCGATTTTAATTTGTTCTTAAAACTTACTATAGGCTATTTATATGTACATTATTACATTATATACATGAATTAGCCTGTACAACCAGCGCGATGTCTCCCGCCCCCTCCCCCATCCCGAACTTGCACGCGCTGGACTAGAGGACGAGGCCTGAGATCATGAGATCGTAGACTTGCACTCAGCCTCCCCTCCCCCACCCCAATCACGACAGTTCCAAAGAAAAGAAATGTCAGGGATCATAAAATCATACCTGCGCTGTACAAGTTTGTGAGAATATATATATATTAATATGCGCAATTCGGCAAACTGTGCATATAGCGCGATCTCTACCAAATACCCCCCAACCCACACCAAATCACGACAGTTAAAAACAATAATAGAAATCTTAAAGATCATAAAATCTTACCTGCACTGTAAAGCTTGCGCATCGATTGTGATGAGATCGTAGTCGCTCCATTCTTCTCTTGAACCGGGCCAGGTCACTGCTGCTACTCTCATCCATCATCACTCTTTACCAGAAGCACCACGAGGCACGAGCGAAAGTGCAGGTGGAGGGCAAGGGGCGTTGCCATCAATTAAGACGGATACTTATGGGCGCTGAAAGCAGCTTAGAGTTGTTGGTGTGGGTTTATTTTTTATTTTTTAAGGGCAGCTCAAATAAGTGTTCCTCAAAGACAATATTCCCCAGTATTACATTTAATAATAATAATAATTAAATAATTAATTTAATTAAATAGTAACTATATTAAATTGACATTTATTACTGCAGTTATCCATAAATTAATGAACAAACCACAATTCTGCTCTCCTAAAAGTAGAATTTAATAATGCACCTACATTTTATCTGTATGTACATCTATAGTGAAGTACTAGTGAAGATATTTTCTTTAGTAAAAGTTCCACAGTGTAATAAAACTCTGTTTTAAGGCCTGCATTTACATATTAACTTAAGTAAAAATACAAAAGTATAAGCAGAAAAATATACTTTGTACCAAAAGTATATTCATTATGCACAATTCAGAATACTTAAACTACTGGATTATAATTTTGATGCATTAATTAAAATAATTTTTAAATCACAGATTGTAAAGGTGGAGCTAATTTGAATTATGCTATATTGCTATACTATTACTTTCTGTCACTAATGTATATATTATGTAAATATTTTGTATTTGTATCCATGATAGTACACTTACCATGAATAAAACATGGTCCGTGGTGAGGATGCTAAGGTTCATTGCATGGGCTCACTGGGTTACTAGTTTGTAGGCTAATATAAAGCTAACTAAAATACAAAGCAATATAGATGTACACTCAGCCGTTACAGCTACTGTGTAAGCACAGAGACTCATAAGATCCAACTACTCACTCATGTGAGTGACTAAAAGATATGGGACCCACAGCTTTCATTGCACAGGGTAGGCTTGAACATACAGGACACTATGAGACTATAGACAAACCATGATCTTTTCCTAAACTTTACCAAGTAGTTTGTGTGCCTAAACCTAACCAATTATTTGTTTATGCATAAACCTAACCTAAGTAAACCTAACCAAAGTAGGTCATTGACAGTAATTTTTCAGGCAAACTGCACTGATATATTAGTTAGAAAAATGTTATTGTGTAAAATTTGATTGTGAAGAGTGCCAGAAAAGGGGGTTTAATCAAAGTACATCAATCTTTAAAAGTTAAAATGTCATCATGGACCATGTATTTAGCCCCCATGTAATAAATTACACATGGACAAAAGGACTAACCCTAACCCTAACACAAAAGGACTAACCCTAAACTAACACAAAAGGACCAACCCTAACACAAAAGGACTAACCCTAAACTAACACAAAAGGACTAACCCTAAACTAACACAAAAGGACTAACCCTAAACTAACACAAAAGGACTAACCCTAAACTAACACAAAAGGACTAACCCTAAACTAACACAAAAGGACTAACCCTAAACTAACACAAAAGGACTAACCCTAACCCTAACACAAAAGGACTAACCCTAACACAAAAGGACTAACCCTAACCCTAACACAAAAGGACTAACCCTAAACTAACACAAAAGGACTAACCCTAAACTAACACAAAAGGACTAACCCTAAACTAACACAAAAGGACGAACCCTAAACTAACACAAAAGGACTAACCCTAAACTAACACAAAAGGACTAACCCTAACCCTAACACAAAAGGACTAACCCTAACCTAACACAAAAGGACTAAGCCTAAGCCTAAGCCTAACCCTAACCTAACCTAACCCTAATTTGACTTGGTTCAGTATGGGCATGAGACACAGAAGCGTATGTGACTGTTTCTTGCATACAAGCTAGAAAAACTTTCCCCTCATTCTAGAGACACATTCTTAATATGACACTCAGGAGAACCCAGAGACAATCACCCTTTGAAGTTAAAAGCTGGTCAGATCATTCTACAACAATGTATACAGGTAATATGAAAAACTTAAAGTTCCCCTGTAGTCAATAATTGTATCCCTTAAAGGGATAGTTTATCCAAAAATGAAAATTACCCCATGATTTAATCACTCTCAACTCAAGTCATCCTAGGTGTGTATGACATTCTTCTTTCAGACAAATACAATCTGAGTTATATTAATTACCTTTTTTTTACCTTAAAATGTTTTACTTTGTAATGTGTTAAATATGAATATTTTTCTTACACAAACTCATCGCTTTGTTCAGAAGGCCTTTATTAACCTTTATTAAGAAGCACTTTTATGATGGATAGATGCACTTTTATGGACTTCAAGACAGAAACAGCCATTCACTGCCATTATAAAGCTTGGAAGAGCCAGGACATTTATTAATATGACTCGGATTGTATTTGTCTGAAAGAAGTCATAGGGTAAATCATGGGTTAATTTACATTTTTGGTTGAACTATCCCTTTAAAAATCATCTTTGATCACCAAAATAACATATTTAAACGTTTTTTTCCTGTGAAATAAATGAAAAATCTTAAAATGTCTTAAAATATCTTGAAAGTAACTCTACATCCTTGCCTCGTTACGCAGTGCTATGAATATGCAAATTAGCCCCGCCTCCACTCACTCACACGAGCTCGGAGATCCACTTGCTCAACTTTACTGTAGTAAACGCTGCACAATTGTATCGCTCTTTAAAACATAAAGATAATTCATATTTAATATGATTAGCCTTATGACTACGTTATCAAACGCCTAATAATATGTTGCTAATGTTACACAAACCATGTTCCCATTTGTCATCTCAGAGTCAGACAGCTCCCTTCTAACAATCAGCATCATTAGAAACGCTTTGAACATCTCAGAACATCAGTGGAGAAAGGCATATAGTTCATCATAATATACAGCATATAAATAATTCGCCCACTATATTGCCAAATGTTCCAGATTTTTCATATCAACAGAAAAATATACTGGATCACCTGGCTTCTCTTGAGACTCTGCTGCTTCATATAATAGTTAATGATATGTTAAAGCCATGCCCCCCTTGTGACACGAAGATAGTTTGTGACGTCAGAAACACCAGCAATTTCACACCGTGTTTTTGAGACTGTCTTTGGTTCACTGCAGTTTTAAGGAGAAAATACTCAGCAATGCTGTCGACTTATGAATTTACTCATGATTTGTCTTAAACCATATTAAAAACACCACATAGACATATAAACAACATTAAAAGCTGTATTTTCACCACAGGGAGACTTTAATAGTGAGTCGGGTAATAACAGAGTCAGGGTGCTGTTGCTTCATGGCTATATCCTGATCAGCTAGCTGTTGTAGTGCTGTGCTCACGCAGGCTTGAGACGGGAAGTAAACATTCACCAGCATGAACAAGGAAAACTCTTGCAGTTTACTCTGCAGAAAACTCTTCCTCTAAAAAGACTTGCAGTTAATGAAGAGGGCATCTAATTTAGAACAGCACATCTTTTCCAAAATTGTATACATGTGCACCAAACTTTGCTAAACATAATTCAGCAAATTATTGTTTGTTTTGTTGGCAAGGAAACGTATATTCACCAGGTGAATATTCAGCAATAAAGCCTGTCTGAGTGTGTAAAAATGTCCAGTAAATTTTGAGGTCCTATAATGCCCTTTTCAAAAAATATAAAATAAGTCTCTGATGTCCCCTGAGTGTGTATGTAAAGTTTTAGCTCAAAATGCCCCACAGATATTTTTATAGCATGTTAAAAAGAAAAGTTTTTGTGTGTCCCTTTAAATCCAAAAGAGCTTCTGCTCCCCGAGGGCGGAGCTTCAATAGCTGGTGTCAGTCGTGTGGTGTGTGTTAGCAGCTCCGATTACCTCACACAGACATGCACTGAAAATTTCAAAAACGTTTAGCCTTTTATGTTCAAACCGGACAAAGATGGAGAGACTGAAGAAGAAGTGACGACATGTAGAAGCAACAGGGACATTTCTGAATGGTTAGTTGATGAATTTATGTAGTTTATGTGTAGTTTATCTTCTAGTCATTGATTAGCATATTCTGTCATGATAATCT
The DNA here is from genome assembly GCA_031834385.1 of Semotilus atromaculatus. Lineage (NCBI taxonomy): Eukaryota > Metazoa > Chordata > Actinopteri > Cypriniformes > Leuciscidae > Semotilus > Semotilus atromaculatus. The sequence goes on from JAULUF010000014.1 coordinate 513,927, forward strand.
ATAAATCGTGTTCATGGGGGAGGGGTTTATGTAATTTCTAGGGTTGGTGTGCCTGTGTAGTTCCTACCAGACATTTGTTGTAGTTCTTAAAAAGGAATTTCTTTAAAAACAAATATCTCAATTTGCTTTGAACTTTGTAAATTTGAAGATGTCGTTTATGCTCAAACATTACACACTAACTAAAAGTAAAAAAAAGAAAAAGAAATCATAATGAACCACCCCTTTAATAATCAAAAAACAGCAAAAGACCGACAGGTATACATGTCCAGCAGGTTTACCCTGGTAAAAGTTATTGGACAAAAGTGACTAAAGATAGGACCAACAATAAAAACTGAGGAGCTCCAAACCAAGGTACCCATCTGTGACATCATGTTTGCCAAATTATCATGCCATAAGTCAAAACAAGTCATAGTGCTCGTTTAAATAGGGAGCAGCTGAGGTAATGAAACATTATCTGGAATTAATTATAACAAACATAGATCTGAATTGTATTATAATAGTCTTGTATGACAATTTTAAGAGGTTTGTTTAAATTCAGAGCTGTTAAAACATTGATAATGTTCTGTAATCCTTGTTAATAAATCATACCTCTATGAAAATTTACCATGGATTTACTGCAGTAATATTGTAACCATCACTATAATAAACACAACTATGATAATGATTAACCATGGTTTTACTACATCATTACTGTAGTATCCAAGGTAACTTGGTTTTAGTAGTAACCATGAAATATTATCTCAATAAGATCTATGGTTAACTCTTGTAGTTATATATGGTTTATATTTAATCATTTTTAAAGGGTAGGCTAATCACATAAAACTGTAAATATGTTTTTGCAGAACATTATGATGTCACTGTGAATTTGACCTTTGACCTTTTGTGAAATTTAGTCAATTATCAAATAAATTCTTGAGTTATTATGGGCCAAAAAGTTTTTTGTGAGGTCACCTTTGGCCTTTGACCACAAATTCTAATCATTTAGTCTAGTTGGACATTTGTCCAGATTAAATGAAATTCTTTCCAATGTTCCTGATCTACCACATTTACAAGAATGGGAAGTTATAGTGATCT
>JAULUF010000014.1:517500-527500 GCA_031834385.1 Semotilus atromaculatus
GGTTATGGTCGGGTTAAGGTCACTATTCGGGTTATGGTCGGGTTAAGGTCACTATTCGGGTTATGGTCGGGTTAAGGTCACTATTCGGGTTATGGTCGGGTTAAGGTCAATATTCGGGTTATGGTCGGGTTAAGGTCACTATTCGGGTTATGGTCGGGTTAAGGTGATTATTTAGGTTATGGTCGGGTTAAGGTCAATATTTGGGTTATGGTCGGGTTAAGGTCACTATTCGGGTTATGGTCGGGTTAAGGTCAATATTCGGGTTATGGTCGGGTTAAGGTGATTATTCAGGTTATGGTCGGGTTAAGGTCAATATTTGGGTTATGGTCGGGTTAAGGTCACTATTCGGGTTATGGTCGGGTTAAGGTCAATATTCGGGTTATGGTCGGGTTAAGGTGATTATTCAGGTTATGGTCGGGTTAAGGTCAATATTTGGGTTATGGTCGGGTTAAGGTCACTATTCGGGTTATGGTCGGGTTAAGGTCAATATTCGGGTTATGGTCGGGTTAAGGTGATTATTCAGGTTATGGTCGGGTTAAGGTCAATATTTGGGTTATGGTCGGGTTAAGGTCACTATTCGGGTTATGGTCGGGTTATGGTCGGGTTAAGGTCACTATTCAGGTTATGGTCGGGTTAAGGTCAATATTCGGGTTATGGTCGGGTTAAGGTCACTATTCGGGTTATGGTCGGGTTAAGGTCAATATTCGGGTTATGGTCGGGTTAAGGTCACTATTCGGGTTATGGTCGGGTTAAGGTCACTATTCGGGTTATGGTCGGGTTAAGGTCACTATTCGGGTTATGGTCGGGTTAAGGTCAATATTCGGGTTATGGTCGGGTTAAGGTCACTATTCGGGTTTCTGAAACATTCGGAATAACCCGTTTACATGCGTGAGCAGAGAGAGTTACTCCTGTATACATGGAGTTTGTAATCAATTGGCAATATCCCGATGTAAACAGCGACGCACGGTTAGCGCCTGGACGTACGGACAACCTTAAGGCGCATTATGCGTAATTTCCAATTCTTCTTCCTGTATCCAAAGACAACAGCAGCGGATAATGAATAGTTCGGGGCAGATAGCGATCGCCGTTGAAATTGATCGAAATTGGTTTCCTCCTCGCTCCAAAAGTGGTGCTGTGCTGCGTCTCGCCATGTTTACCTCTACTTCCTGTTTACTTCCGGTATACTGCACGCGGGTGTTTGTGTGCGTTCCTCTGCTCAAAAGACCAAGATTCCTTGCGAATAGAACATGCGCAGAACACAAATCACTGTTCCTTTTGATGGGGATATTCCAATACGCGTTTACATGACCAAATATTTGGGTTAGAAAAGGGGTACCCCAGGGATCATATTCAGGTTTTTGCCGGTGTTTACATGGCCGTGCGCGACCGGGTTATTGCTAATATTCGGGTTTTGAACGGGTTATTGGTTACATGTAAACGTAGTCACAGACACGCTCATGTTGGACTGTCAGGACCCCATCCATCCCTGAAGAGGTCCATCTGCACAGGACACCCTATAACAGCGCCGCTCGGCCCGCGTTCATCATCTACACACAACAACACTAGAGAAACATCACAAGAGCGCGGATCAGAGATATGAGCGTGCCGTGCACCGGCTCATCAGAGAGGAGGGACTAGCCCTTCCTAATGAGTCAGTCATTAATGATTACATTTGCACTGGCATCTTGTGTGTCCAATTACCCTGGAGCTGAAAAACAAACAATTACCAGCAGCCGAGAGCCTCACTGTGAGGAAACTTAGTGCACTTACACTTTCACCTGAGCAGCAGACAGGGAGGCTGATCTGAGATCATTAGTGGGACTGATGCGGGATCACAGTGGCATTTACTTGATCTGATGGCCTTGAGATGTGCAGATCTCAATGTGAAGGCTGTGATCAGATAAACTCACCGCAATTAATCATGGCATTGCGTGATGCAAAACACAAGCAAGGGAATATGAACAAACACTCTAAAAATCATCGAAATAAAAAGCAGCATCCCTGTGGTGTGGTTGCATAAGATCTAATTATAAAATCCAGTTCAGACTGGACAGAGTGTCACGATAACTCGTCATCTTACTCCACGTTACGGGTCTGTCACACTTTCTACAACTTTCAATATTAATTAAGACGATAGGAGAGAACCTTAAGATCTCAGCTTGGAAACACTAATTAATCAAGCTTCATTGAGTAACATATCAATTCCACGGGATGTCTGGAAATAACCGCACTCACTCCCTGTCAGTTATTAAAACACTTCTTTGGTTTGGGGTAATGTGTTCGCACATAAAAACCCTCAACTTAGACACACATTTCAGGAAGACGAACTGAAGTAAAGCTGCAATAATAAACAGAAGAGGCTTCCTCTGGGGGATTGAGAGGATTAATGGGCGAGCGAGAGCCTGTGGCACAAACGCTTGCTTGACCATTCCAGATAATTACTTGCAGTAATGTTATGCTAATATACTAATGCTACATTTGCAAATGTGTTACCGATAGTCAAAGCTCTCATTGGTCATTAGCAAAATTGCTCAGGGTAAGCGTGTGCTAATGATATACAATCATGGGCTAATTTCATGGTTTGCATGGTGCAAAAAGTGCATCACTAATTAACCTTTTGTAAAGTAAAGGTGAGAACACACACTCTCTGGGAAACAGTGTCATGGAGTATTCTGATACGCATGCAGAACTTCAGCCAATCTAGACCTCCGAAACTGACAATGACCTGTCATATAGCGCCCACTTAAAGGGACAGTTCACCCAAAAATTAATATTAACCCATGATTTACTCACCCTCAAGCCATCCTCGGTGTATAAGACATTCTTATTTCAGACGAACACAATCAGAGTTATATTAAAAAATGTCCTGGCTCTTTCAAGCTTTATAATGGCAGTGAATGGCCGTTTCTGTTTTGAAGTCCATAAAAGTGTATCTGTCCATCATAAAAGTGCATCTATCCATCATAAAAGTGCATCTGTCCATCATAAAAGTGCATCTATCCATCATAAAAGTGCATCTGTACATCATAAAAGTGCCTCTGTCCATCATAAAAGTGCATCTGTCCATCATAAAAGTGCATCTGTCCATCATAAAAGTGCCACTATCCATCATAAAAGTGCATCTGTCCATCATAAAAGTGCATCTGTCCATCATAAAAGTGCATCTATCCATCATAAAAGTGCATCTGTCCATCATATAAGTGCATCTATCCATCATAAAAGTGCCTCTGTCCATCATAAAAGTGCATCTGTCCATCATAAAAGTGCATCTGTCCATCATAAAAGTGGATCTGTCCATCATAAAAGTGCATCTATCCATCATAAAAGTGCATCTGTCCATCATAAAAGTGAATCTATCCATCATAAAAGTGCATCTGTCCATCATAAAAGTGCATCTATCCATCATAAAAGTGCATCTGTCCATCATATAAGTGCATCTATCCATCATAAAAGTGCATCTGTCCATCATAAAAGTGCATCTGTCCATCATAAAAGTGCATCTGTCCATCATAAAAGTGCATCTGTCCATCATATAAGTGCATCTATCCATCATAAAAGTGCCTCTGTCCATCATAAAAGTGCATCTGTCCATTATAAAAGTGCATCTGTCCATCATAAAAGTGCATCTGTCCATCATAAAAGTGCATCTATCCATCATAAAAGTGCATCTGTCCATCATAAAAGTGCATCTGTCCATCATAAAAGTGCTTCTATCCATCATAAAAGTGCATCTATCCATCATAAAAGTGCATCTGTCCATCATAAAAGTGCATCTGTCCATCATAAAAGTGCTTCTATCCATCATAAAAGTGCATCTATCTATCATAAAAGTGCATCTATCCATCATAAAAGTGCATCTGTCCATCATAAAAGTGCATCTGTCCATCATAAAAGTGCATCTGTCCATCATAAAAGTGCATCTATCCATCATAAAAGTGCATCTGTCCATCATAAAAGTGCATCTGTCCATCATAAAAGTGCTTCTATCCATCATAAAAGTGCATCTATCCATCATAAAAGTGCATCTATCCATCATAAAAGTGCATCTATCCATCATAAAAGTGCATCTGTCCATCATAAAAGTGCATCTGTCCATCATAAAAGTGGATCTGTCCATCATAAAAGTGCATCTGTCCATCATAAAAGTGCTTCTATCCATCATAAAAGTGGATCTGTCCATCATAAAAGTGCATCTATCCATCATAAAAATGCATCTGTCCATCATAAAAGTGCTTCTATCCATCATAAAAGTGCATCTGTCCATCATAAAAGTGCATCTGTCCATCATAAAAGTGCCACTATCCATCATAAAAGTGGATCTGTCCATCATAAAAGTGCATCTGTCCATCATAAAAGTGGATCTGTCCATCATAAAAGTGTATCTATCCATCTTAAAAGTGCCACTATCCATCATAAAAGTGCCACTATCCATCATAAAAGTGCATCTGTCCATCATAAAGGTGCATCTGTCCATCCTAAAAGTGGATCTGTCCATCATAAAAGTGCATCTATCCATCATAAAAGTGCATCTGTCCATAATAAAAGTGCATATGTCCATCATAAAAGTGCTTCTATCCATCATAAAAGTGCATCTGTCCATCATAAAAGTGCATCTGTCCATCATAAAAGTGGATCTGTCCATCATAAAAGTGCATCTGTCCATCATAAAAGTGCTTCTATCCATCATAAAAGTGGATCTGTCCATCATAAAAGTGCATCTTTCCATCATAAAATTGCATCTGTCCATCATAAAAGTGGATCTGTCCATCATAAAAGTGCATCTGTCTATCATAAAAGTGCATCTATCCATCATAAAAGTGGATCTGTCCATCATAAAAGTGCATCTGTCCATCATAAAAGTGCTTCTATCCATCATAAAAGTGGATCTGTCCATCATAAAAGTGCCTCTGTCCATCATAAAAGTGCATCTATCCATCATAAAAGTGCATCTGTCCATCATAAAAGTGCATCTGTCCATCATAAAAGTGCTTCTATCCATCATAAAAGTGCATCTGTCCATCATAAAAGTGCATCTGTCCATCATAAAAGTGGATCTGTCCATCATAAAAGTGGATCTGTCCATCATAAAAGTGCTTCTATCCATCATAAAAGTGCATCTGTCCATCATAAAAGTGCATCTGTCCATCATAAAAGTGGATCTGTCCATCATAAAAGTGGATCTGTCCATCATAAAAGTGCATCTATCCATCATAAAAGTGCATCTGTCCATCATAAAAGTGCATCTGTCCATCATAAAAGTGCATCTGTCCATCATAAAAGTGCCACTATCCATCATAAAAGTGCCTCTGTCCATCATAAAAGTGGATCTGTCCATCATAAAAGTGCATCTATCCATCATAAAAGTGCTTCTATCCATCATAAAAGTGCATCTGTCCATCATAAAAGTGCATCTGTCCATCATAAAAGTGGATCTGTCCATCATAAAAGTGCATCTATTCATCATAAAAGTGCATCTGTCCATCATAAAAGTGGATCTGTCCATCATAAAAGTGCATCTATCCATCATAAAAGTGCATCTGTCCATCATAAAAGTGCTTCTATCCATCATAAAAGTGCATCTGTCCATCATAAAAGTGCATCTATCCATCATAAAAGTGCATCTGTCCATCATAAAAGTGGATCTGTCCATCATAAAAGTGCATCTGTCCATCATAAAAGTGGATCTGTCCATCATAAAAGTGGATCTGTCCATCATAAAAGTGCATCTATCCATCATAAAAGTGCATCTGTCCATCATAAAAGTGCATCTGTCCATCATAAAAGTGGATCTGTCCATCATAAAAGTGCATCTATCCATCATAAAAGTGCATCTGTCCATCATAAAAGTGCTTCTATCCATCATAAAAGTGCATCTGTCCATCATAAAAGTGCATCTATCCATCATAAAAGTGCTTCTATCCATCATAAAAGTGCATCTGTCCATCATAAAAGTGCATCTGTCCATCATAAAAGTGGATCTGTCCATCATAAAAGTGGATCTGTCCATCATAAAAGTGCATCTATCCATCATAAAAGTGCATCTGTCCATCATAAAAGTGCATCTGTCCATCATAAAAGTGGATCTGTCCATCATAAAAGTGCATCTATCCATCATAAAAGTGCTTCTATCCATCATAAAAGTGCATCTGTCCATAATAAAAGTGCATCTATCCATCATAAAAGTGCATCTATCCATCATAAAAGTGCATCTGTCCATCATAAAAGTGGATCTGTCCATCATAAAAGTGCATCTATCCATCATAAAAGTGCATCTGTCCATCATAAAAGTGGATCTGTCCATCATAAAAGTGCATCTATCCATCATAAAAGTGCACCTGTCCATCATAAAATTGCATCTGTCCATCATAAAAGTGGATCTGTCGATCATAAAAGTGGATCTGTCCATCATAAAAGTGCATCTGTCCATCATAAAAGTGCATCTGTCCATCATAAAAGTGCATCTGTCCATCATAAAATTGCATCTGTCCATCATAAAAGTGGATCTGTCGATCATAAAAGTGGATCTGTCCATCATAAAAGTGCATCTGTCCATCATAAAATTGCATCTGTCCATCATAAAAGTGGATCTGTCGATCATAAAAGTGCATCTGTCCATCATAAAATTGCATCTGTCCATCATAAAAGTGCATCTGTCCATCATAAAAGTGGATCTGTCGATCATAAAAGTGGATCTGTCCATCATAAAAGTGCATCTGTCCATCATAAAAGTGGATCTGTCGATCATAAAAGTGGATCTGTCCATCATAAAAGTGCATCTGTCCATCATAAAAGTGGATCTGTCGATCATAAAAGTGGATCTGTCGATCATAAAAGTGGATCTGTCCATCATAAAAGTGCATCAGTCCATCATAAAAGTGCATCTGTCCATCATAAAGTGCTCTGGGGGGGTTAATAAAGGCCTTCTAAAGCGAAGCCATGCGTTTGTGTAAGAAAAATATTAATATTTAACATGTTAAAAAGTAAAATTCTACCTTCCGGCCAAATGAACATACGCGGTCTCTACTTACGCAACTCATGACGTCAGAAGTATATCAGCAGTGCGGCGCATTACTCTGACATGTTTTAATATAACTCTGATTGTATTCGTCTGACAGAAGCATGTCATATACACCGAGGATGGTTGTCCGTGTGTGTGTGTGCGCTGTCCCTGTGTGTGTGCGCTGTCCCTGTGTGTTTGCGCTGTCCCTGTGTGTTTGCGCTGTCCCTGTGTGTTTGCGCTGTCCCTGTGTGTGTGCGCTGTCCCTGTATGTTTGCGCTGTCCCTGTATGTTTGCGCTGTCCCTGTGTGTGTTTGCGCTGTCCCTGTATGTTTGCGCTGTCCCTGTGTGTTTGCGCTGTCCCTGTGTGTGTGCGCTGTCCCTGTGTGTGTGCGCTGTCCCTGTGTGTTTGCGCTGTCCCTGTGTGTTTGCGCTGTCCCTGTGTGTTTGCGCTGTCCCTGTGTGTTTGCGCTGTCCCTGTGTGTGTGCGCTGTCCCTGTGTGTGTGCGCTGTCCCTGTGTGTTTGCGCTGTCCCTGTGTGTTTGCGCTGTCCCTGTGTGTGTGCGCTGTCCCTGTGTGTTTGCGCTGTCCCTGTGTGTTTGCGCTGTCCCTGTGTGTGTGCGCTGTCCCTGTGTGTGTGCGCTGTCCCTGTGTGTGTGCGCTGTCCCTGTGTGTTTGCGCTGTCCCTGTGTGTTTGCGCTGTCCCTGTGTGTTTGCGCTGTCCCTGTGTGTTTGCGCTGTCCCTGTATGTTTGCGCTGTCCCTGTGTGTTTGCGCTGTCCCTGTGTGTGTGCGCTGTCCCTGTGTGTTTGCGCTGTCCCTGTGTGTTTGCGCTGTCCCTGTGTGTTTGCGCTGTCCCTGTGTGTTTGCGCTGTCCCTGTGTGTGTGCGCTGTCCCTGTGTGTGTGCGCTGTCCCTGTGTGTTTGCGCTGTCCCTGTGTGTTTGCGCTGTCCCTGTGTGTGTGCGCTGTCCCTGTGTGTTTGCGCTGTCCCTGTGTGTTTGCGCTGTCCCTGTGTGTTTGCGCTGTCCCTGTGTGTGTGCGCTGTCCCTGTGTGTGTGCGCTGTCCCTGTGTGTTTGCGCTGTCCCTGTGTGTTTGCGCTGTCCCTGTGTGTTTGCGCTGTCCCTGTATGTTTGCGCTGTCCCTGTGTGTTTGCGCTGTCCCTGTGTGTGTGCGCTGTCCCTGTGTGTTTGCGCTGTCCCTGTGTGTGTGCGCTGTCCCTGTGTGTTTGCGCTGTCCCTGTGTGTGTGCGCTGTCCCTGTGTGTTTGCGCTGTCCCTGTGTGTGTGCGCTGTCCCTGTGTGTTTGCGCTGTCCCTGTGTGTTTGCGCTGTCCCTGTGTGTTTGCGCTGTCCCTGTATGTTTGCGCTGTCCCTGTGTGTTTGCGCTGTCCCTGTGTGTTTGCGCTGTCCCTGTGTGTGTGCGCTGTCCCTGTGTGTTTGCGCTGTCCCTGTGTGTTTGCGCTGTCCCTGTATGTTTGCGCTGTCCCTGTGTGTGTGCGCTGTCCCTGTGTGTTTGCGCTGTCCCTGTGTGTTTGCGCTGTCCCTGTGTGTTTGCGCTGTCCCTGTATGTTTGCGCTGTCCCTGTATGTTTGCGCTGTCCCTGTGTGTTTGCGCTGTCCCTGTATGTTTGCGCTGTCCCTGTGTGTTTGCGCTGTCCCTGTATGTTTGCGCTGTCCCTGTGTGTTTGCGCTGTCCCTGTATGTTTGCGCTGTCCCTGTGTGTTTGCGCTGTCCCTGTGTGTTTGCGCTGTCCCTGTATGTTTGCGCTGTCCCTGTGTGTTTGCGCTGTCCCTGTATGTTTGCGCTGTCCCTGTGTGTTTGCGCTGTCCCTGTATGTTTGCGCTGTCCCTGTGTGTTTGCGCTGTCCCTGTGTGTTTGCGCTGTCCCTGTGTGTTTGCGCTGTCCCTGTGTGTGTGCGCTGTCCCTGTATGTTTGCGCTGTCCCTGTGTGTTTGCGCTGTCCCTGTATGTTTGCGCTGTCCCTGTGTGTTTGCGCTGTCCCTGTATGTTTGCGCTGTCCCTGTGTGTTTGCGCTGTCCCTGTGTGTTTGCGCTGTCCCTGTATGTTTGCGCTGTCCCTGTATGTTTGCGCTGTCCCTGTATGTTTGCGCTGTCCCTGTATGTTTGCGCTGTCCCTGTATGTTTGCGCTGTCCCTGTGTGTTTGCGCTGTCCCTGTGTGTGTGCGCTGTCCCTGTATGTTTGCGCTGTCCCTGTGTGTTTGCGCTGTCCCTGTGTGTGTGCGCTGTCCCTGTGTGTTTGCGCTGTCCCTGTATGTTTGCGCTGTCCCTGTATGTTTGCGCTGTCCCTGTGTGTGTGCGCTGTCCCTGTGTGTTTGCGCTGTCCCTGTATGTTTGCGCTGTCCCTGTGTGTTTGCGCTGTCCCTGTATGTTTGCGCTGTCCCTGTGTGTGTGCGCTGTCCCTGTGTGTTTGCGCTGTCCCTGTGTGTTTGCGCTGTCCCTGTGTGTGTGCGCTGTCCCTGTGTGTTTGCGCTGTCCCTGTGTGTGTGCGCTGTCCCTGTGTGTTTGCGCTGTCCCTGTGTGTGTGCGCTGTCCCTGTATGTTTGCGCTGTCCCTGTGTGTTTGCGCTGTCCCTGTGTGTTTGCGCTGTCCCTGTGTGTTTGCGCTGTCCCTGTGTGTGTGCGCTGTCCCTGTATGTTTGCGCTGTCCCTGTGTGTGTGCGCTGTCCCTGTGTGTTTGCGCTGTCCCTGTGTGTGTGCGCTGTCCCTGTATGTTTGCGCTGTCCCTGTGTGTTTGCGCTGTCCCTGTGTGTTTGCGCTGTCCCTGTGTGTTTGCGCTGTCCCTGTGTGTTTGCGCTGTCCCTGTATGTTTGCGCTGTCCCTGTGTGTTTGCGCTGTCCCTGTGTGTTTGCGCTGTCCCTGTGTGTTTGCGCTGTCCCTGTGTGTTTGCGCTGTCCCTGTGTGTTTGCGCTGTCCCTGTATGTTTGCGCTGTCCCTGTGTGTTTGCGCTGTCCCTGTGTGTTTGCGCTGTCCCTGTGTGTTTGCGCTGTC
>JAULUF010000014.1:532500-577500 GCA_031834385.1 Semotilus atromaculatus
GTCCCACCTCAATAAAGCGGCTGGAGCTCCATTAATATCCTTTCTGCCTCATTAGCACCTACTTTTCATTTTGATTTCTAGCCAGGCCGGCTCTCTGCCGTTAATGTAAATAGGTTATTCTGGTGGGCGTCGATCTCTAACAATATGACGTAAAGTGTGTGTGGATTTAGATTTTACATTTCTTCCCCTCTCGTCCATAGCATAAGTATAATCTCTGCGTTTAAATGAGCTTTCTGATAGCTTTCCATCTACAGACAGATCCCCAGCCCATTACCTGAAGAGCATTTCACACACACACGCATGCGCGCACACACACACACACACACAGTATGCGATCCGTCAGAAGGCATAATGCAGCTCAAACAGAAGAAATAACGTCTCAATCAGAATAATTAGCACAAGTGTAGCTGAGAACACACTTATGCCGAGTTCACATTGCATGATTTTCAAACTCTTCAAATCACTGCTCTCGAGACTAAAATTGTTATTAGAAATGACAGCCTACAAGAAGCTTGTGATCCAGATAATGCGGGAATATAACAGATAATGCAGGAATATAACAGATAAACCAGGAATATAACAGATAATGCAGGAATATAACAGATAAAGCAGGAATATAACAGATAAACCAGGAATATAACAGATAAAGCAGGAATATAACAGATAAAGCAGGAATATAACAGATAAAGCAGGAATATAACAGATAAAGCAGGAATATAACAGATAAAGCAGGAATATAACAGATAATGCGGGAATATAACAGATAATGCAGGAATATAACAGATAAACCAGGAATATAACAGATAAACCAGGAATATAACAGATAATGCAGGAATATAACAGATAATGCGGGAATATAACATATAATGCGGGAATATAACAGATAATGCGGGAATATAACATATAAAGCGGGAATATAACAGATAATGCGGGAATATAACAGATAATGCAGGAATATAACAGATAAAGCAGGAATATAACAGATAATGCAGGAATATAACAGATAATGCGGGAATATAACAGATAAAGCAGGAATATAACAGATAAACCAGGAATATAACAGATAAAGCAGGAATATAACAGATAATGCGGGAATATAACAGATAATGCAGGAATATAACAGATAATGCGGGAATATAACATATAATGCGGGAATATAACAGATAATGCGGGAATATAACATATAAAGCGGGAATATAACAGATAATGCGGGAATATAACAGATAATGCAGGAATATAACAGATAAAGCAGGAATATAACAGATAATGCAGGAATATAACATGTAATGCGGGAATATAACAGATAAAGCAGGAATATAACAGATAAACCAGGAATATAACAGATAAACCAGGAATATAACAGATAAAGCAGGAATATAACAGATAAAGCAGGAATATAACAGATAATGCGGGAATATAACAGATAAAGCAGGAATATAACAGATAAAGCAGGAATATAACAGATAAAGCAGGAATATAACATATAATGCAGGAATATAACAGATAATGCAGGAATATAACAGATAAAGCAGGAATATAACAGATAATGCACGAATATAACAGATAATGCAGGAATATAACAGATAAAGCAGGAATATAACAGATAAAGCAGGAATATAACAGATAATGCAGGAATATAACAGATAATGCAGGAATATAACAGATAAAGCAGGAATATAACATATAAACCAGGAATATAACAGATAAAGCTGGAATATAACAGATAAACCAGGAATATAACAGATAAAGCAGGAATATAACAGATAAAGCAGGAATATAACAGATAAACCAGGAATATAACAGATAATGCGGGAATATAACATATAAAGCAGGAATATAACAGATAAAGCAGGAGTATAACAGATAAAGCAGGAATATAACAGATAATGCGGGAATATAACATATAAAGCAGGAATATAACAGATAAAGCAGGAATATAACAGATAAAGCAGGAATATAACATATAATGCGGGAATATAACAGATAATGCGGGAATATAACAGATAAAGCAGGAATATAACAGATAAAGCAGGAATATAACAGATAATGCAGGAATATAACAGATAAAGCAGGAATATAACAGATAAAGCAGGAATATAACAGATAAAGCAGGAATATAACATATAAAGCAGGAATATAACAGATAATGCGGGAATATAACATATAAAGCAGGAATATAACAGATAAACCAGGAATATAACAGATAATGCAGGAATATAACATATAATGCAGGAATATAACAGATAATGCAGGAATATAACAGATAAAGCAGGAATATAACATATAATGCGGGAATATAACATATAAAGCGGGAATATAACAGATAATGCAGGAATATAACAGATAATGCAGGAATATAACAGATAATGCGATAATGCGGGAATATAACAGATAATGCGATAATGCGGGAATATAACAGATAATGCGGGAATATAACATATAATGCGGGAATATAACAGATAATGCGGGAATATAACATATAATGAGGGAATATAACAGATATACAGATAAAGCAGGAATATAACAGATAATGCAGGAATATAACAGATAAAGCAGGAATATAACAGATAAAGCATGAATATAACAGATAAAGCAGGAATATAACAGATAAAGCAGGAATATAACAGATAAAGCAGGAATATAACAGATAAAGCTGGAATATAACAGATAATGCAGGAATATAACAGATAATGCGGGAATATAACAGATAAAGCAGGAATATAACAGATAATGCAGGAATATAACAGATAATGCAGGAATATAACAGATAATGCAGGAATATAACAGATAAAGCAGGAATATAACATATAATGCGGGAATATAACATATAAAGCGGGAATATAACAGATAATGCAGGAATATAACAGATAATGCAGGAATATAACAGATAATGCGATAATGCGGGAATATAACAGATAATGCGATAATGCGGGAATATAACAGATAATGCGGGAATATAACATATAATGCGGGAATATAACAGATAATGCGGGAATATAACATATAATGAGGGAATATAACAGATATACAGATAAAGCAGGAATATAACAGATAATGCAGGAATATAACAGATAAAGCAGGAATATAACAGATAAAGCATGAATATAACAGATAAAGCAGGAATATAACAGATAAAGCAGGAATATAACAGATAAAGCAGGAATATAACAGATAAAGCAGGAATATAACAGATAATGCAGGAATATAACAGATAAAGCGGGAATATAACAGATAATGCGGGAATATAACATATAAAGCTGGAATATAACAGATAATGCGGGAATATAACAGATAATGCGGGAATATAACAGATAAAGCAGGAATATAACAGATAATGCAGGAATATAACAGATAATGCAGGAATATAACAGATAATGCAGGAATATAACAGATAATGCGGGAATATAACAGATAATGCGGGAATATAACAGATAAAGCAGGAATATAACAGATAATGCACGAATATAACAGATAATGCAGGAATATAACAGATAAAGCAGGAATATAACAGATAAAGCAGGAATATAACAGATAATGCAGGAATATAACAGATAATGCAGGAATATAACAGATAATGCAGGAATATAACAGATAAAGCAGGAATATAACATATAAACCAGGAATATAACAGATAAAGCTGGAATATAACAGATAAACCAGGAATATAACAGATAAAGCAGGAATATAACAGATAAAGCAGGAATATAACAGATAAACCAGGAATATAACAGATAATGCGGGAATATAACATATAAAGCAGGAATATAACAGATAAAGCAGGAATATAACAGATAATGCGGGAATATAACAGATATTGCGGGAATATAACATATAATGCGGGAATATAACAGATAATGCGGGAATATAACATATACACTCACTGGCCACTTTATTAGGTACCCCATGCTAGTAACGGGTTGGACCCCCTTTTGCCTTCAGAACTGCCTCAATTCTTCGTGGCATAGATTCAACAAGGTGCTGGAAGCATTCCTCAGGGAGTTTGGTCCATATTGACATGATGGCATCACACAGTTGCCGCAGATTTGTCGGCTGCACATCCATGATGCGAATCTCCCGTTCCACCACATCCCAAAGATGCTCTATTGGATTGAGATCTGGTGACTGTGGAGGCCATTTGAGTACAGCGAACTCATTGTCATGTTCAAGAAACCAGTCTGAGATGATTCCAGCTTTATGACATGGCGCATTATCCTGCTGAAAGTAGCCATCAGAAGTTGGGTACATTGTGGTCATAAAGGGATGGACATGGTCAGCAACAATACTCAGGTAGGCTGTGGCGTTGCAACGATGCTCAATTGGTACCAAGGGGCCCAAAGAGTGCCAAGAAAATATTCCCCACACCATGACACCACCACCACCAGCCTGAACCGTTGATACAAGGCAGGATGGATCCATGCTTTCATGTTGTAGACGCCAAATTCTGACCCTACCATCCGAATGTCGCAGCAGAAATCGAGACTCATCAGACCAGGCAACGTTTTTCCAATCTTCTATTGTCCAATTTCGATGAGCTTGTGCAAATTGTAGCCTCAGTTTCCTGTTCTTAGCTGAAAGGAGTGGCACCCGGTGTGGTCTTCTGCTGCTGTAGCCCATCTGCCTCAAAGTTCGACGTACTGTGCGTTCAGAGATGCTCTTCTGCCCACCTTGGTTGTAACGGGTGGTTATTTGAGTCACTGTTGCCCTTCTATCAGCTCGAACCAGTCTGGCCATTCTCCTCTGACCTCTGGCATCAACAAGGCATTTCCGCCCACAGAACTGCCGCTCACTGGATGTTTTTTCTTTTTCGGACCATTCTCTGTAAACCCTAGAGATGGTTGTGCGTGAAAATCCCAGTAGATTAGCAGTTTCTGAAATACTCAGACCAGCCCTTCTGGCACCAACAATCATGCTACGTTCAAAGTCACTCAAATCACCTTTCTTCCCCATACTGATGCTCGGTTTGAACTGCAGGAGATTGTCTTGACCATGTCTACATGCCTAAATGCACTGAGTTGCCGCCATGTGATTGGCTGCTTAGAAATTAAGTGTTAAGGAGCAGTTGGACAGGTGTACCTAATAAAGTGGCCGGTGAGTGTAAAGCGGGAATATAACAGATAATGCAGGAATATAACAGATAATGCAGGAATATAACAGATAAACCAGGAATATAACATATAAAGCGGGAATATAACAGATAATGCAGGAATATAACAGATAATGCAGGAATATAACAGATAATGCAGGAATATAACAGATAAAGCAGGAATATAACAGATAAAGCAGGAATATAACAGATAAAGCAGGAATATAACAGATAATGCAGGAATATAACAGATAAAGCAGGAATATAACAGATAAAGCAGGAATATAACAGATAAAGCAGGAATATAACAGATAAAGCAGGAATATAACAGATAATGCGGGAATATAACATATAAAGCAGGAATATAACAGATAAACCAGGAATATAACAAATAAAGCAGGAATATAACAGATAAAGCAGGAATATAACATATAATGCGGGAATATAACAGATAATGCGGGAATATAACAGATAAAGCAGGAATATAACAGATAAAGCAGGAATATAACAGATAATGCAGGAATATAACAGATAAAGCAGGAATATAACAGATAAAGCAGGAATATAACAGATAAAGCAGGAATATAACATATAAAGCAGGAATATAATAGATAATGCGGGAATATAACATATAAAGCAGGAATATAACAGATAAACCAGGAATATAACAGATAATGCAGGAATATAACATATAATGCAGGAATATAACAGATAAAGCAGGAATATAACATATAATGCGGGAATATAACATATAAAGCGGGAATATAACAGATAATGCAGGAATATAACAGATAATGCAGGAATATAACAGATAATGCGATAATGCGGGAATATAACAGATAATGCGATAATGCGGGAATATAACAGATAATGCGGGAATATAACATATAATGCGGGAATATAACAGATAATGCGGGAATATAACATATAATGAGGGAATATAACAGATATACAGATAAAGCAGGAATATAACAGATAATGCAGGAATATAACAGATAAAGCAGGAATATAACAGATAAAGCATGAATATAACAGATAAAGCAGGAATATAACAGATAAAGCAGGAATATAACAGATAAAGCAGGAATATAACAGATAATGCAGGAATATAACAGATAAAGCAGGAATATAACAGATAATGCGGGAATATAACATATAAAGCTGGAATATAACAGATAATGCAGGAATATAACAGATAATGCGGGAATATAACAGATAAAGCAGGAATATAACAGATAATGCAGGAATATAACAGATAATGCAGGAATATAACAGATAATGCAGGAATATAACAGATAAAGCAGGAATATAACATATAATGCGGGAATATAACATATAAAGCGGGAATATAACAGATAATGCAGGAATATAACAGATAATGCAGGAATATAACAGATAATGCGATAATGCGGGAATATAACAGATAATGCGATAATGCGGGAATATAACAGATAATGCGGGAATATAACATATAATGCGGGAATATAACAGATAATGCGGGAATATAACATATAATGAGGGAATATAACAGATATACAGATAAAGCAGGAATATAACAGATAATGCAGGAATATAACAGATAAAGCAGGAATAGAACAGATAAAGCATGAATATAACAGATAAAGCAGGAATATAACAGATAAAGCAGGAATATAACAGATAAAGCAGGAATATAACAGATAAAGCAGGAATATAACAGATAATGCAGGAATATAACAGATAAAGCAGGAATATAACAGATAAAGCAGGAATATAACAGATAATGCAGGAATATAACAGATAAAGCAGGAATATAACAGATAATGCGGGAATATAACATATAAAGCTGGAATATAACAGATAATGCAGGAATATAACAGATAATGCGGGAATATAACAGATAAAGCAGGAATATAACAGATAATGCAGGAATATAACAGATGCATGTGATGAAATTTTTATTTGAGTTACCCCGCTTACATGGAGGGAAACCGCAGATATTTCCCTGCGGTTTGGCCTCTTGTTTACACGAAAACCCCATTTTTATCACAGAAAACGATTATTTCTAAAAACTCCGGCCAAAGTGGAGATTTCTGAAAACGCCGTGTATGTGTTGCCGTGTCAACTGGGAGAAACGGGGTTTTAGGTTCTCTCGTGTCGATTCTGAGGATTCTGATTGGCTTTATCCTTCTCCCTACACTGCCGCCCATAGGTTTGGCATAGTTATGATGGCACTAGCGGCGTATTTATGCGGGTCGTGGGCACAATGTTTTTATTGAAATCGGAGGGGGGGAAAATATTCGTTTCTCTAAATACCCGGCTATGTGTAAACATAGCCTGAGTGTCATGAGCATAACAGTGGAAATTAATTCAATGTTTTCTTATAATATTACCGAGTGGCAGCATATATATTGAGAATAGCAGAGGGCCTAACACAGATCCCTGCGGCACTCCATAGTCTACTGATGTTATCTTTGATTTTTCCCCATTTAAACAGACAAAATGGTGACGGTCTGATAAGTACGATCTAAACCAGCTTAATGCATGTCCCTGAACACAGTGTAGTTTTGTAGATGATCCAAGAGTATTTTATGATCTATAGTGTCAAACGCAGCGCTACGATCGAGTAGCACTAGTATTGAGATACAGCCTTGGTCAGAAGCTAAAAGTAAATCATTTGTAATTTTAAGTGTAATAAAAGTGTAATTTGTAATTTTGAAAGTGCAGTTTCAGTACTATGATGCGGTCTGAATCCTGACTGAAATTTTTCTTAGATTTTCTTGCAAGAAAGAGCACAATTGAACGGACACAACTTTTCTAGTATTTTAGACATAAATGGAAGATTTGAGATGGGTCTGTAATTTGCTAGGTTATTTGGATCTAATTGTGGTTTCTTAATGAGAGGTTTTATAACTGCCAGCTTGAATATTCTTGGAACGTGACCTAAAGATAAAGATGAGTAAAAAATATTGAGAAGAGGCTCTTCCACTACAGGTAACATTTCTTTCAGTAGTTTAGTGGGTATTGGATCTAATAAACATGTTGTTGGTTTAGATGCAATGATAAGTTTATTTAGCTCTTCCTGTCCTATAGTTGTAAAGCGGTGTAGTTGTTCTTGAGGGGTGATAATTGAGGCTGAATTATAAGACACCATAAAAGATTGTATATTTACAATTGTGTTTCTAATGCTTTCTATTCTCTCAGCGAAGAAATTCATAAAATCATTACTATTACACTGTAACGAAATATTTTTCTCAGGTGATGTCTGTTTATTTTTTAGTCTAGCCACGGTGTTAAATAAGAACCTTGGATTATTTTGGTTATTTTCTATTAGTTTGCGCAGATGCTCAGCCCTGGCTGCTTTTAGGGCCTTTTTATAACGTGACATACTGTCTTTCGAACGCGATACTAAAGACCTCTAAATTAGTTTGTTTCCATTTATGCTCTAAGTTACGAGTTTCTCTCTTGATAACATGCGCAGCACTGTTGTCCCATGGTGCTTTAGTTACATTCACACCACAGGATTGTGAATCACCAACAGCTCCAGATATTTATCATGTCAAACATCTCACACTGATCGTCGACTCTTTGACAACTCACTCGCGTGAACGAGCAGCCATTTGCTGATTTCGGGCATTTGACGGCGATTTCCCAAAACCTGTCGGCGAGTGGAAATCGGGGCTAAAATCGAGCAGTGTGAACTCGGCATCAGTGGCAATGAGGGATTGTGGGTGATTTACTGTCAAATCAAAAGTGATAGTTGCATAAACTGCTTAGTCTAGTCTAATTGACTTCTTCAAGACAACTTACACAGGCGGCCAGTATACAATCAGACCAGCAGCCGCTCTCACCCACGGTCCCGAGCGTTCACACTGGGCGCAGATTGAAATTGTGAATTTAAAATACGCCCAATGGAAACACGTCCATTTCGCAAAAACTCCCATTTATCGCAAGGAAGTTTTACGCTCGCATGAGGAGGTTTTTCAGGCAATTGGAAAAAGGAATATTTCGCAAAACTGCAATGGAAACTGCAATGGTTTTTGCGCATTTACAGTCGCCTGACGTAGATGATGTGGTGTGATTGGACAGAAGACGAGACCGAGTTCTTTATTAAACTCAAAAATTACGAAAGTATTACAGGAATACTGGATTCTAAACAACAAAGAAATGCCACAATTTATCAAAGACCCTAAAGCAGAAATTAGGAGAAACACCAGAAACTATGGAAGCCCGTTTCCGCCACGTTGAGTAAAAAACTTTCTCGTAATAATGACTTAACATCCATAAGAACTTCTATAAGAAACTCCTCATATGAGCCGCTCACAGTATAAAGCCCCGTTCACACTACAAGCGACTTTGTCGCTGCAGGTCGCCAGTGGCTGGCGATGAGGTCGCTAGTGGGCGTTCTCACTACTGGTTGCCTAGTAATGTTTGTGAGTGACATTCATGGATGTTACTCCATGTTGTAGACAACAAATACGTTTTCTTGATGCTACAAACAAATATTTTTGAAGTAAAAGTCTAAATATAAATGGAATCGGTACATAAAATGCATAATATTAAAGATGAACGAGAAACAGCGAGTGCTCTTTGCCATCGCGACTATTTAATGCAGCAAACGGGTAAATACCGGTCTATCTGGGCTCATGAAACCATTCATGAAACCATTCAGTCAGCACGACGAATACCACTGTATGTACACGGAGATATATCATAAATTATAGGACAGTTTCTGACTGCTAAAATGAGCTTCTCGTTCAACTTGCCTCGGTCAGACTCAGCACTGAAGAGTGACGGTTCACGCGCGCTCCACTGACTTCACTCCTATTGGTTGTCGCTCCCAAAAGTCGCTCTTCATTTGCATAAAGTTAAACAGATCTCAACTTTGTCGCGTCGCTAGACACGCCCCATCTGGTCGCCAACGGTCGCTGTCGCGCGTGTCCCCGGAAATCGCCCGCGCCCCATTGAAATGAATGGTAACGTGTCGCTTTGTCGCTTGTAGTGTGAACGGGGCTTAAGTCTTTCCTTGTCTTGGATAAAAAACACACACACACACACACACGCATACACACACACACACACATACACACACACACACACACACACACACACACACGCACACACGTCTCCTTCGGGTAATAATGGCCAGTGCAGTGGCAGTTTTGTGCAAATCTGTAATGGAAACGTGGCTAGTGACATTCTCAAACCACAGAAATGATACGGTAGGCCATCAAGCCACAAGACTGAAATCAATGGCAATTTCTAAACACAATAATCATACATCATTAGACAAAGTCAGCAGTCTGAAGTATTGCGGTGTTTTAGAGATATCGAGCGACCTGCTCTCCTCCCAGAAACACTCTATTAGTGTTGACAGGAGAACGACAGGGACAACAGTACGTCTGCTGGGAAGAGGCTCGTCCTACGCAGCGCGCATTCAAAACACCCGTATAAAAGGCATCGGGCTCATCTATTGATGAATATATGTGTTGACCACTGAAAAAATAAATTAGCTAATGGCACATGAATTTATGGCTGCACTCAGTTAATGCTCCTAATGCTCCTGGAATGTGATTATTCTTCCGCATCTCAGCTACAGCCCAGCCTATCTGGAGAAAGACACACGCCTGCGCACACACACTCTAACACACACACTTATGGTCTGCACACGGGACACGCCTGCACACACACACTCTAACACACACACTTATGGCCTGCACACGGGACACGCCTGCACACACACACTCTAACACACACACTTATGGCCTGCACACGGGACACGCCTGCGCACACACACTCTAACGCACACATCTATGGCATGCACACGGGACACGCCTGCACGCACACACTCTAACACACACACCTATGGCCTGCACACGGGACACGCCTGCGCTCACCCAGTCTAACACACACACCTATGGCCTGCACACGGGACACGCCTGCGCTCACCCAGTCTAACACACACACCTATGGCCTGCACACGGGACACGCCTGCGCGCACACACTCTAACACACACACCTATGGTCTGCACACGGGACACGCCTGCGCACACACACTCTAACACACACACCTATGGCCTGCACACGGGACACGCCTGCGCACACACACTCTAACACACACACCTATGGTCTGCACACGGGACACGCCTGCGCACACACACTCTAACACACACACCTATGGCCTGCACACGGGACACGCCTGCGCGCACACACTCTAACGCACACACCTATGGCCTGCACACGGGACACGCCTGCGCACACACACTCTAACACACACCGCTAGAGTTCTTACCAGAACCAGGAAGTATGACCATATTAGCCCGGTTCTGTCAACACTGCATTGGCTGCCTATTAAACATCGTATAAATTTTAAAATAATGCTGATTACTTACAAAGCACTAAATGGTTTAGCTCCCCAGTACTTGAGCGAGCTCTTAACGCATTATAGTCCTTCACGTCTATTGCGATCTCAAAATTCTGGCCAATTGATAATACCTAGAATATCAAAATCGACTGCTGGCGGTAGATCCTTTTCCTATTTAGCACCAAAACTTTGGAACAATCTTCCTAACACAGTCCGGGAAGCAGATACAGTCTGTCAGTTTAAATCTAGACTAAAAACACATCTCTTTGGCTTAGCATACACATAACACATTATAGATTTCTATAATTCAATGTTAGGCTGCATAGTTTAGATCAGCTGGAACCGGGAACACTTCCCATAATTCCTGATGTACTTTGTACATCATAAGAAGGATGGCGTCTACGCTAATATTAGTCTCTCTGCTTATCCCGAGGTTTACCGCGAACCGCCGGATCCAGGCCATATCCAGATCTGAGGAAGGACCATCACATGGACACGACGACAACGCATCCCTGATGAGCCAGCCCCATCAACACTGTGAAGGCCCATGAACACCTCAACACACTCATCTCCTCACCGGCCGGATGACCCAACCCAACCAGATGAACTGGATAAATATCGTGAAAGTTCTGATCACATCTGACTCCTGACATTATGCTGCCTAACTCATAATCATACACTGTTCGTTCGTTGGCCAAAGGAGGACTGGCCCCCTGACTGAGCCTGGGTTCTCCCAAGGTTTTTTTCTCCATTCTGTCCCTGATGGAGTTTTGGTTCCTTGCCACTGTTGCCTTTTTCGCCTCTCTTCGCTTTTGTCGCCATTGGCTTTTGGCTTGCTTAGTTGGGGACATTTAACATTTAATTTTGAATTTAACAATACTTTTACAACATTGTTTTCCTGTTATCTCTGTAAAGCTGCTTTGAAACAATTTGTATTGTAAAAAGCGCTATATAAATAAAGGTGACTTGACTTGACACACACCTATGGTCTGCACACGGGACACGCCTGCGCACAAACACTCTAACACACACACCTTTGGCCTGCACACGGGACACGCCTGCACACACACACTCTAACGCACACACCTATGGCCTGCACACGGGACACGCCTGCGCACACACACTCTAATGCACACACCTATGGCCTGCACACGGGACACGCCTGCGCACAAACACTCTAACACACACACCTTTGGCCTGCACACGGGACACGCCTGCGCACAAACACTCTAACACACACACCTTTGGCCTGCACACGGGACACGCCTGCGCACACACACTCTAATGCACACACCTATGGCCTGCACACGGGACACGCCTGCGCTCACACAGTCTAACACACACACCTATGGCCTGCACACGGGACACGCCTGCGCACACACACTCTAACGCACACACCTATGGCCTGCACACGGGACACGCCTGCGCACACACACTCTAATGCACACACCTATGGCCTGCACACGGGACACGCCTGCGCTCACACAGTCTAACACACACACCTATGGCCTGCACACGGGACACGCCTGCGCACACACACTCTAACACACACACCTTTGGCCTGCACACGGGACACGCCTGCGCACAAACACTCTAACACACACACCTTTGGCCTGCACACGGGACACGCCTGCGCACAAACACTCTAACACACACACCTTTGGCCTGCACACGGGACACGCCTGCACACACACACTCTAACGCACACACCTATGGCCTGCACACGGGACACGCCTGCGCACACACACTCTAATGCACACACCTATGGCCTGCACAGGGACACGCCTGCGCACACACACTCTAACGCACACACCTATGGCCTGCACACGGGACACGCCTGCGCTCACACAGTCTAACACACACACCTATGGCCTGCACACGGGACACGCCTGCGCACACACACTCTAACGCACACACCTATGGCCTGCACACGGGACACGCCTGCGCACACACACTCTAACGCACACATCTATGGCCTGCACACGGGACACGCCTGCGCACACACACTCTAACGCACACACCTATGGCCTGCACACGGGACACACCTGCGCACACACACTCTAACGCACACACCTATGGCCTGCACACGGGACACGCCTGCGCTCACACAGTCTAACACACACACCTATGGTCTGCACACGGGACACGCCTGCGCACACACACTCTAACGCACACACCTATGGCCTGCACACGGGACACGCCTGCGCTCACACAGTCTAACACACACACCTATGGCCTGCACACGGGACACGCCTGCGCACACACACTCTAACGCACACACCTATGGCCTGCACACGGGACACGCCTGCGCTCACACAGTCTAACACACACACCTATGGCCTGCACACGGGACACGCCTGCGCACACACACTCTAACGCACACACCTATGGCCTGCACACGGGACACGCCTGCGCTCACACAGTCTAACACACACACCTATGGCCTGCACACGGGACACGCCTGCACACACACACTCTAACGCACACACCTATGGCCTGCACACGGGACACGCCTGCACACACACACTCTAACGCACACACCTATGGCCTGCACACGGGACACGCCTGCACACACACACTCTAACGCACACACATATGGCCTGCACACGGGACACGCCTGCGCACACACACTCTAACGCACACACCTATGACCTGCACACGGGACACGCCTGCACACACACACTCTAACGCACACACCTATGGCCTGCACACGGGACACGCCTGCACACACACACTCTAACGCACACACCTATGGCCTGCACACGGGACACGCCTGCGCACACACACTCTAATGCACACACCTATGGCCTGCACACGGGACACGCCTGCACACACACACTCTAACGCACACACCTATGGCCTGCACACGGGACACGCCTGCGCACACACACTCTAACGCACATATCTATGGCCTGCACACGGGACACGCCTGCGCACACACACTCTAACGCACACACCTATGGCCTGCACACGGGACACACCTGCGCACACACACTCTAACGCACACATCTATGGCCTGCACACGGGACACGCCTGCACACACACGCTCTAACGCACACACCTATGGCCTGCACAGGGACACGCCTGCACACACACACTCTAACGCACACACCTATGGCCTGCACAGGGGACACGCCTGCGCACACACACTCTAATGCACACACCTATGGCCTGCACACGGGACACGCCTGCACACACACACTCTAACGCACACACCTATGGCCTGCACACGGGACACGCCTGCACACACACACTCTAACGCACACACCTATGGCCTGCACACGGGACACGCCTGCGCACACACACTCTAATGCACACACCTATGGCCTGCACACGGGACACGCCTGCACACACACTCTAACGCACACACCTATGGCCTGCACACGGGACACGCCTGCACACACACTCTAATGCACACACCTATGGCCTGCACACGGGACACGCCTGCACACACACTCTAATGCACACACCTATGGCCTGCACACGGGACACGCCTGCGCACACACACTCTAACGCACACACCTATGGCCTGCACACGGGACACGCCTGCACACACACACTCTAACGCACACACCTATGGCCTGCACACGGGACACGCCTGCGCACACACACTCTAACGCACACACCTATGGCCTGCACACGGGACACGCCTGCACACACACACTCTAACGCACACACCTATGGCCTGCACACGGGACACGCCTGCGCACACACACTCTAACGCACACAGCTATGGCCTGCACACGGGACACGCCTGCACACACACACTCTAACGCACACACCTATGGCCAGCACACGGGACACGCCTGCGCACACACACTCTAACGCACACATCTATGGCCTGCACACGGGACACGCCTGCACACACACACTCTAACGCACACACCTATGGCCTGCACACGGGACACGCCTGCGCACACACACTCTAACGCACACACCTATGGCCTGCACACGGGACACGCCTGCGCACACACACTCTAACACACACACCTATGGCCTGCACACGGGACACACCTGCGCACACACACTCTAACGCACACACCTATGGCCTGCACACGGGACACGCCTGCGCACACACACTCTAACGCACACATCTATGGCCTGCACACGGGACACGCCTGCGCACACACACTCTAACGCACACACCTATGGCCTGCACACGGGACACGCCTGCACACACACACTCTAACGCACACACCTATGGCCTGCACACGGGACACGCCTGCGCACACACACTCTAACACACACACCTATGGCCTGCACACGGGACACGCCTGCACACACACACTCTAACGCACACACCTATGGCCTGCACACGGGACACGCCTGCGCACACACACTCTAACACACACACCTATGGCCTGCACACGGGACACGCCTGCGCACACACACTCTAACGCACACACCTATGGCCTGCACACGGGACACGCCTGCGCACACACACTCTAACGCACACACCTATGGCCTGCACACGGGACACGCCTGCACACACACACTCTAACGCACACACCTATGGCCTGCACACGGGACACGCCTGCGCACACACACTCTAACGCACACACCTATGGCCTGCACACGGGACACGCCTGCACACACACACTCTAACGCACACACCTATGGTCTGCACACGGGACACGCCTGCACACACACACTCTAACGCACACACCTATGGCCTGCACACGGGACACGCCTGCGCACACACACTCTAACGCACACATCTATGGCCTGCACACGGGACACGCCTGCGCACACACACTCTAACGCACACACCTATGGCCTGCACACGGGACACGCCTGCGCACACACACTCTAACGCACACACCTATGGCCTGCACACGGGACACGCCTGCACACACACACTCTAACGCACACACCTATGGTCTGCACACGGGACACGCCTGCACACACACACTCTAACGCACACACCTATGGTCTGCACACGGGACACGCCTGCACACACACACTCTAACGCACACACCTATGGCCTGCACACGGGACACGCCTGCACACACACACTCTAACGCACACATCTATGGCCTGCACACGGGACACGCCTGCACACACACACTCTAACGCACACATCTATGGCCTGCACACGGGACACGCCTGCGCACACACACTCTAACGCACACATCTATGGCCTGCACACGGGACACGCCTGCGCACACACACTCTAACGCACACATCTATGGCCTGCACACGGGACACGCCTGCGCTCACACACTCTAACACACACATCTATGGCCTGCACACGGGACACGCCTGCGCTCACCCAGTCTAACACACACACCTATGGCCTGCACACGGGACACGCCTGCACACACACACTCTAACGCACACATCTATGGCCTGCACACGGGACACGCCTGCGCACACACACTCTAACGCACACATCTATGGCCTGCACACGGGACACGCCTGCGCACACACACTCTAACGCACACATCTATGGCCTGCACACGGGACACGCCTGCGCACACACACTCTAACGCACACATCTATGGCCTGCACACGGGACACGCCTGCGCACACACACTCTAATGCACACACCTATGGCCTGCACACGGGACACGCCTGCGCACACACACTCTAACGCACACACCTATGGCCTGCACACGGGACACGCCTGCACACACACACTCTAACGCACACACCTATGGCCTGCACACGGGACACGCCTGCGCACACACTCTAACGCACACACCTATGGCCTGCACATGGGACACGCCTGCGCACACACACTCTAACGCACACACCTATGGCCTGCACACGGGACACGCCTGCACACACACACTCTAACGCACACATCTATGGCCTGCACACGGGACACGCCTGCACACACACACTCTAACGCACACACCTATGGCCTGCACACGGGACACGCCTGCGCACACACACTCTAACGCACACACCTATGGCCTGCACACGGGACACGCCTGCGCACACACACTCTAACGCACACATCTATGGCCTGCACACGGGACACGCCTGCGCACACACACTCTAACGCACACACCTATGGCCTGCACACGGGACACGCCTGCACACACACACTCTAACGCACACACCTATGGCCTGCACACGGGACACGCCTGCACACACACACTCTAACACACACACCTATGGCCTGCACACGGGACACGCCTGCGCACACACACTCTAACGCACACATCTATGGCCTGCACACGGGACATGCCTGCGCTCACCCAGTCTAACACACACACCTATGGCCTGCACACGGGACACGCCTGCGCACACACACTCTAATGCACACACCTATGGCCTGCACACGGGACACGCCTGCACACACACACTCTAACGCACACATCTATGGCCTGCACACGGGACACGCCTGCGCACACACACTCTAACGCACACATCTATGGCCTGCACACGGGACATGCCTGCGCTCACCCAGTCTAACACACACACCTATGGCCTGCACACGGGACACGCCTGCGCACACACACTCTAACACACACACCTATGGCCTGCACACGGGACACGCCTGCGCACACACACTCTAACGCACACATCTATGGCCTGCACACGGGACACGCCTGCGCACACACACTCTAACGCACACACCTATGGCCTGCACACGGGACACGCCTGCGCACACACACTCTAACGCACACATCTATGGCCTGCACACGGGACACGCCTGCGCACACACACTCTAACGCACACATCTATGGCCTGCACACGGGACACGCCTGCGCACACACACTCTAACACACACACCTATGGCCTGCACACGGGACACGCCTGCGCACACACACTCTAACGCACACATCTATGGCCTGCACACGGGACACGCCTGCGCACACACACTCTAACGCACACACCTATGGCCTGCACACGGGACACGCCTGCGTACACACACTCTAACACACACACCTATGGCCTGCACACGGGACACGCCTGCGCACACACACTCTAACGCACACACCTATGGCCTGCACACGGGACACGCCTGCGCACACACACTCTAACACACACACCTATGGCCTGCACACGGGACACGCCTGCGCACACACACTCTAACGCACACACCTATGGCCTGCACACGGGACACGCCTGCGCACACACACTCTAACACACACACCTATGGCCTGCACACGGGACACGCCTGCGCACACACACTCTAACGCACACATCTATGGCCTGCAGACGGGACACGCCTGCGCACACACACTCTAACGCACACACCTATGGCCTGCACACGGGACACGCCTGCGCACACACACTCTAACACACACACCTATGGCCTGCACACGGGACACGCCTGCACACACACACTCTAACGCACACACCTATGGCCTGCACACGGGACACGCCTGCGCACACACACTCTAACACACACACCTATGGCCTGCACACGGGACACGCCTGCACACACACACTCTAACGCACACACCTATGGCCTGCACACGGGACACGCCTGCGCACACACACTCTAACACACACACCTATGGCCTGCACACGGGACACGCCTGCACACACACACTCTAACGCACACACCTATGGCCTGCACACGGGACACGCCTGCACACACACACTCTAACGCACACATCTATGGCCTGCACACGGGACACGCCTGCGCACACACACTCTAACGCACACACCTATGGCCTGCACACGGGACACGCCTGCGCACACACACTCTAACGCACACATCTATGGCCTGCACACGGGACACGCCTGCGCACACACACTCTAACGCACACATCTATGGCCTGCACACGGGACACGCCTGCGCACACACACTCTAACACACACACCTATGGCCTGCACACGGGACACGCCTGCGCACACACACTCTAACGCACACATCTATGGCCTGCACACGGGACACGCCTGCGCACACACACTCTAACACACACACCTATGGCCTGCACACGGGACACGCCTGCGCACACACACTCTAACACACACACCTATGGCCTGCACACGGGACACGCCTGCGCACACACACTCTAACGCACACATCTATGGCCTGCACACGGGACACGCCTGCGCACACACACTCTAACGCACACACCTATGGCCTGCACACGGGACACGCCTGCGCACACACACTCTAACGCACACACCTATGGCCTGCACACGGGACACGCCTGCGCACACACACTCTAACGCACACACCTATGGCCTGCACACGGGACACGCCTGCACACACACACTCTAACGCACACACCTATGGCCTGCACACGGGACACGCCTGCACACACACACTCTAACGCACACACCTATGGCCTGCACACGGGACACGCCTGCGCACACACACTCTAACGCACACACCTATGGCCTGCACACGGGACACGCCTGCGCGCACACACTCTAACACACACACCTATGGCCTGCACACGGGACACGCCTGCACACACACAGTCTAACACACACACCTATGGCCTGCACACGGGACACGCCTGCACACACACACTCTAACACACACACCTATGGCCTGCACATGGGACACGCCTGCGCACACACACTCTAACACACACACCTATGGCCTGCACACGGGACACGCCTGCGCACACACACTCTAACGCACACATCTATGGCCTGCACACGGGACACGCCTGCGCACACACACTCTAACGCACACACCTATGGCCTGCACACGGGACACGCCTGCACACACACACTCTAATGCACACACCTATGGCCTGCACACGGGACACGCCTGCACACACACACTCTAACGCACACACCTATGGCCTGCACACGGGACACGCCTGCGCACACACACTCTAATGCACACACCTATGGCCTGCACACGGGACACGCCTGCACACACACACTCTAACGCACACACCTATGGCCTGCACACGGGACACGTCTGCACACACACGCTCTAACGCACACACCTATGGCCTGCACAGGGACACGCCTGCGCACACACACTCTAACGCACACACCTATGGCCTGCACACGGGACACGCCTGCGCACACACACTCTAATGCACACACCTATGGCCTGCACACGGGACACGCCTGCACACACACACTCTAACGCACACACCTATGGCCTGCACACGGGACACGCCTGCGCACACACACTCTAACGCACACACCTATGGCCTGCACACGGGACACGCCTGCACACACACACTCTAACGCACACACCTATGGCCTGCACACGGGACACGCCTGCACACACACACTCTAACGCACACACCTATGGCCTGCACACGGGACACGCCTGCGCACACACACTCTAACGCACACACCTATGGCCTGCACACGGGACACGCCTGCGCACACACACTCTAACGCACACACCTATGGCCTGCACACGGGACACGCCTGCACACACACACTCTAACGCACACACCTATGGCCTGCACACGGGACACGCCTGCGCACACACACTCTAACGCACACACCTATGGCCTGCACACGGGACACGCCTGCGCACACACACTCTAACGCACACACCTATGGCCTGCACACGGGACACGCCTGCACACACACACTCTAACGCACACACCTATGGCCTGCACACGGGACACGCCTGCGCACACACACTCTAACGCACACACCTATGGCCTGCACACGGGACACGCCTGCGCACACACACTCTAACGCACACACCTATGGCCTGCACACGGGACACGCCTGCGCACACACACTCTAATGCACACACATATGGCCTGCACAGGGACACGCCTGCGCACACACACTCTAACGCACACACCTATGGCCTGCACACGGGACACGCCTGCGCACACACACTCTAACGCACACACCTATGGCCTGCACACGGGACACGCCTGCGCACACACACTCTAACGCACACACCTATGGCCTGCACACGGGACACGCCTGCGCACACACACTCTAATGCACACACCTATGGCCTGCACAGGGACACGCCTGCGCACACACACTCTAACGCACACACCTATGGCCTGCACACGGGACACGCCTGCGCACACACACTCTAACGCACACACCTATGGCCTGCACACGGGACACGCCTGCGCACACACACTCTAACGCACACACCTATGGCCTGCACACGGGACACGCCTGCGCACACACACTCTAATGCACACACCTATGGCCTGCACACGGGACACGCCTGCGAACACACACTCTAACACACACATCTATGGCCTGCACACGGGACACGCCTGCGCACACACACTCTAACACACACACCTATGGCCTGCACACGGGACACGCCTGCGAACACACACTCTAACACACACATCTATGGCCTGCACACGGGACACGCATGTGCACGGCGTCAGCGCTTTCAGATTCATGTTTTTGGGGCTTGGGCAGAGATAACGTTTTTCTAAATTTGTTTCAGGGTTTGCGTTCTCGAGCACAAACACTGTTGTTGTGCGAATGAGCTAATCACTTATGATCTTTGCAACGGAAGTGAATCAATCAAAACTTACTTTAGCTGGACAATAAACTTTATTCTAGATCTGCTGTAAAGCTTCGGTTACTTTAATTTCCTATTATCTCTGTAAAGCTGCTGTGAAACGATATTGTTAACGGCGCTGTATAAATGAAGGTGACTTGACTTACTGTGTAAAACTGCACACTAAAATTGTTTTAAGAATAGAAGAGCTAAAGGAACACGCAACATGCTCATCAAAGTCATCAGATATTTCTCTCGTCGTTTATCCTGCAAGTCAAGTCAGCTTTATTTCTATAGCGCTTTTACAAGTTTCCATCCACTTGTCAATCGTTAAAAAACCTCATGCGAATAAAGCTGGTGTTTCCATCAAACGACTTTGAAGTGAATAAAAACCTGTGCGTAATGACGTCACATGCTGTTTTGCGATCAAATTGGTATATCGAATTGATTTGAGACATGTTGAGGTGTTTCCATTCATTTTCGCACCGAATTGCACAACATTCAAGCAAACATTTGGGAACTAATGCCGCGTTCCAGGCAACCTGTAACCCGTGTTTTTCCAACCTTATACCCGTGAAAGTGCACTGGAACGGCAGTCAAACCCGTGATTTCCCACCCGTGAACTCGTACTAGATCGCTGTACTCCCAGTTACGAGCTCCGACGTCACATAGCCCACGAAACCATACCAAACAACAATGGCAGCCCCCACGGATGCAGTTTCTGCAGGCGGTACACGGTGAAAATACACTTTAGGACAATATAACGTTGCAGTTAAATTAATAATAATATAAAAATAATGATAATAATTCCAAATATACAAATAAAGTAAAATAAAAGGTATAACAGCTTATCTTGCCTTATGCGCCGTTTTTCCTCCTCCATTTCCCTCAAATAAACAAGGAGTAACCTTTGGCGACAGAAATTATTACAAATTCGGTTTGTTTACATCTAGCTACCACAATGCCTTGCGCTCAGGTAGTTTGGCGTGACTGGCCTGGAATGCTACAAAGTCGGGAGTCGTGGTTTGAAGTCGTGATTTACGTGCTCAAAAACCTGCCTGGAACGCAGCATAAGTTTTGCTAGGCAAAATGGATCGCGCCATAATAACGTTTCCATCAGCGTTTATTGCATAAGCCGTATATCGATCAAGATAAAATCTGATGAGACCGACCATATTTCATTTGAGTCGATATTAATGAAATTCAATCAAATTGTACTGTTTCCATAAGGCATTTTTCATTCGATATCACTTAATGCGGATAAAAATGTGTGGATGGAAACATAGCTAGTGTTTCAAAGCAGCTTTACAGTGATAACAGGAAAATAATGCAACAACGTTTGTTTCCAGGAGAAAAATAGTGTCACAGTCCAGCTTAAGTAAGTTCAGTGATGGTTCATTTCTGTTGTAAAAAAAAATAATTTAGTTCATTTAGTTCATTCAATTTAGTTCATTTAGTTCACTCTGGAAAAGCCCTGATGTTATCGTCAGGCAGGTTTCTAAGCCAGGAGGACCTGATTGAGATCACCTGAGCTGTGGTGCTGTTGAGCTTGTCCTCTTGGGCGCGAGCGTGTTCCCGTACGGCGTGATCTCCGGCCGGTGTAGTTATAGCGCCGCTCGTCGACAGGTGATCCCTCCACGTCTTGTTCACACTCACGTCTGCGTAAGCCATGAACTTACTCAGAGTCCTTCACCTCGAGCTACACGTGTGGAAGAATCAACAATGAAATATAATTACCCGCATATTGGCAGAAATGTCCTACAACTGGGCCGTCACAGCCGTTTCATTCTCCTGAAATATAATGCAGAAAGAGACTGTGTGAACGCTGTGCAATCTAATTATGTTCTTCATGACTTCAGGCATTTGCACATGAATCTGTAAGAGGAGCTTATCAGCGTGATCGTGATCAGACCTGTTGATGAAGGTGTGTGTGTGTGTGTGTGTGTGTGTGTGTGTGTGTGTGTGTGTGTGTGTGTGTGTGCGTGTGTGTGCGTGCGTGTGTGTGCGTGTGTGTGTGTGTGTGTGTGTCACCTGGATGTGCTGATCGACCAATCAGAGCACAGTGTGCTTTTCAGAAGGAGGGGCTTCATAGAGACAGGAAGTAAACAGAGTGTTACTGACAGACTGGGAAGAGAGGAGCCGCAACAATGGAGAATATGAGGAGAATAATCAACATTACAGCAGGAAACACACATTTACACACATCAACAAAAATCCCGGACAGCCTCAGAGACGTTCAGTCCTCGAGAAGAGATGATCCTCGTCAGGGAACAGGTCAGGGGACAGGTCAGGGGACAGGTCAGGGAACAGGTCAGAGGACAGGTCAGAGGACAGGTCAGAGGACAGGTCAGGGAACAGGTCAGAGGACAGGTCAGGGGACAGGTCAGAGGACAGGTCAGGGAACAGGTCAGGGAACAGGTCAGAGGACAGGTCAGAGGACAGTTCAGAGGACAGTTCAGAGGACAGGTCAGGGAACAGGTCAGAGGACAGGTCAGGGGACAGGTCAGGGAACAGGTCAGAGGACAGGTCAGGGAACAGGTCAGAGGACAGGTCAGGGGACAGGTCAGGGGACAGGTCAGGGAACAGGTCAGGGAACAGGTCAGAGGACAGGTCAGGGGACAGGTCAGGGAACAGGTCAGAGGACAGGTCAGGGAACAGGTCAGGGAACAGGTCAGGGGACAGGTCAGGGAACAGGTCAGGGGACAGGTCAGGGGACAGGTCAGGGGACAGGTCAGGGGACAGGTCAGGGGACAGGTCAGGGAACAGGTCAGGGGACAGGTCAGGGGACAGGTCAGGGGACAGGTCAGGGAACAGGTCAGGGGACAGGTCAGGGAACAGGTCAGGGAACAGGTCAGGGGACAGGTCAGGGGACAGGTCAGGGAACAGGTCAGGGGACAGGTCAGGGGACAGGTCAGGGAACAGGTCAGGGGACAGGTCAGGGGACAGGTCAGGGGACAGGTCAGGGAACAGGTCAGGGGACAGGTCAGGGGACAGGTCAGGGAACAGGTCAGGGGACAGGTCAGGGGACAGGTCAGAGGACAGTTCAGAGGACAGTTCAGAGGACAGGTCAGGGAACAGGTCAGAGGACAGGTCAGGGGACAGGTCAGGGAACAGGTCAGAGGACAGGTCAGGGAACAGGTCAGAGGACAGGTCAGGGGACAGGTCAGGGAACAGGTCAGAGGACAGGTCAGAGGACAGTTCAGAGGACAGTTCAGAGGACAGGTCAGGGAACAGGTCAGAGGACAGGTCAGGGGACAGGTCAGAGGACAGGTCAGGGAACAGGTCAGGGAACAGGTCAGAGGACAGGTCAGAGGACAGTTCAGAGGACAGTTCAGAGGACAGGTCAGGGAACAGGTCAGAGGACAGGTCAGGGGACAGGTCAGGGAACAGGTCAGAGGACAGGTCAGGGAACAGGTCAGAGGACAGGTCAGGGGACAGGTCAGGGGACAGGTCAGGGAACAGGTCAGGGAACAGGTCAGAGGACAGGTCAGGGGACAGGTCAGGGAACAGGTCAGAGGACAGGTCAGGGAACAGGTCAGGGAACAGGTCAGGGGACAGGTCAGGGAACAGGTCAGGGGACAGGTCAGGGGACAGGTCAGGGGACAGGTCAGGGGACAGGTCAGGGAACAGGTCAGGGGACAGGTCAGGGGACAGGTCAGGGGACAGGTCAGGGAACAGGTCAGGGGACAGGTCAGGGAACAGGTCAGGGAACAGGTCAGGGGACAGGTCAGGGGACAGGTCAGGGAACAGGTCAGGGGACAGGTCAGGGGACAGGTCAGGGGACAGGTCAGGGAACAGGTCAGGGGACAGGTCAGGGGACAGGTCAGGGGACAGGTCAGGGAACAGGTCAGGGGACAGGTCAGGGGACAGGTCAGGGAACAGGTCAGGGAACAGGTCAGAGGACAGGTCAGGGGACAGGTCAGGGAACAGGTCAGGGGACAGGTCAGGGGACAGGTCAGAGGACAGGTCAGGGGACAGGTCAGGGGACAGGTCAGGGGACAGGTCAGGGAACAGGTCAGGGGACAGGTCAGGGGACAGGTCAGGGGACAGGTCAGGGGACAGGTCAGGGAAC
This sequence comes from Semotilus atromaculatus, assembly GCA_031834385.1. Lineage (NCBI taxonomy): Eukaryota > Metazoa > Chordata > Actinopteri > Cypriniformes > Leuciscidae > Semotilus > Semotilus atromaculatus. Next base: position 558,383 of record JAULUF010000014.1, read on the forward strand.
AGGTCAGGGAACAGGTCAGGGAACAGGTCAGGGGACAGGTCAGGGGACAGGTCAGGGAACAGGTCAGGGAACAGGTCAAGGAACAGGTCAGGGGACAGGTCAGGGAACAGGTCAGGGAACAGGTCAGGGGACAGGTCAGGGGACAGGTCAGGGAACAGGTCAGGGGACAGGTCAGGGGACAGGTCAGGGGACAGGTCAGGGGACAGGTCAGGGGACAGGTCAGGGGTTTCTCCAGCGATGGAGAGAGAGAGAGAGCTCAGGCTCTGACACACGCAAACATCAGAGTCTGGCCATGGGCAACGGGAGAGTAATGCAGCTCTCTGAATAATTATAATATTTTTGGCCTGAGAAATGTAAATAAAACAATTACTCATATCTTGATACAGTGAAATTACTTAAGTGGGCGATTAATTTCAATAAGATCAATCTTTTATAACCAAACATTCACTGTGGACAAGAAGATTGAAAATGTAAAAGCAAGTACAGTAAAAATCTACATTTACAAATAATTATGGCATGTTTTTCACTGTATGAGCAATATATGGATCGATATATAATAAACAGCAATACACCTACATAAATGGTTGCCAAAATAAATGCATATTAATCATCACTAACATTTTAATACTGTTATTATTATTGCTTGTTGTTGTTAATATAAGTAAATATCTTTATCAACATGTGGAAAAGCTATTGCAGCACATCAACATTTTTGTGATGATTTAAACTAATCATTGAATCGATTTATTGAAATATTTTCAAATGATTCACAGATATGAATCAAAAAGCTGAAGTTTAAATCAATCTCTAAACACTCTCAAGCTCGTGAGCAAATAATGATTGAGAAATTCGTAATGGACACACACACACACACACACACACACACACACGCACACACACACACGCACACACGCACACACACACACACACACACACACACACACACACGCAAGTACACACATACACACAACACACACACACACACGCACACACACACACACACACACACACGCACACAGGCTTACCACAGCAACACTCTGCGCTTCTGATCTCCTGTCTGTCATGAGGAGCACATGCCAATATTCTTCACGCCAGCTTTAGCGCATAACGCGCCGTAATCGCTCTAAGGAAACACAAAACACCAGTCACACGCCACCGCTCCTCTTCCCCGGGAGAGTCCCAGCAGAACAGTAAGAAATGAAACATATTACAGGCATGAAAGCTGATGAGCTACACACACAATAATGTGCAATATCATATTGTGTTGAAGAGCTCCTCTGTGTACTTGATAATTATTCCATTATTCCTCAGACTTTTGTGAGGAGTTGCAGACGATCGACACTCCGGCGAGGAGCGTCATGATGAATATTTGATGGGCCAATAGCAGCAGTCGCAGCGAGTGTGTTTACAGCAGTGTTTAGTGTCCGGCTAATACAGCTTTAGATCAGGGATCCTCTTCAGCGGGTCTGGAGCCCCTCGGGAGCGGGACACAAGGGACATCAGATGAGCAATAACTGAAGGACCAGTACAGGCTCTTCAATGGCCTGGATTCATTATACATAATGATATGTGACGGTGCAATTCAATAAACTCTTATTTTACATCTCTCACTGAACAGATCTGAGAGCATATTTGCTTGCCTACTACAGTTTTTTACAGTCGCTAGGACACATTTTTCAATACTTAAGTCACTTTTTCAAAACTCTTCACACAGTTCTCCTAACCAACTTTCAGCTCAGCACAGCAGTTAATTTCACATTCAAAATGCACTAAAACTACCAAATCACTTCGTACATATCTCAAATCAACACATTCTTCCATGACACTAGCAAAGGTTGACAGCCAACAAACACACTTTGTCACCCAAAAAACAATAACATAAAAAACACTAACAACAGGTAACTTTATACAATGTTTTCCTGTGTAAATGCTTTCTTTCTTCTACCTCTCTACTGTTTAGAATTCACTGCAATATATGTAACTGAATCAGACATCATGCAGTTATTATATTTGATGTTTTTGGAGTAATTCCAAAGTACAAAAATGTGTATACACACCATCCACCGATACAGATACAATAGGAATCAGCTGTAGTTGGTCCAATTGTTTTTATACCATTTCATTTTTAGGTTCTAAATATATTTCATTACAATATTACTGTAGAAATGTGGCAAAATGCTGTCTTATTCAGTTTTGTATTATGTTATTGTTTTGAACGTAAGTTTAACAGTTCTGAGATCAGTGTGTAAGCATGTGCACATTGGCCTGTAGGTACACAGAGTATTGGCGGTTGTTGTGTCGAAGTGAGAAAAGAATGAATGTAATTTGAAAGATGTAGTCATTGAATGCATTTTGTGCCAAAGCACTGATAAATGATCCACAGTTTAGCCCACATATACTTCTGTTGTGCTCACTGTGTGAAGAGTTTTGAAAAAGTGACCTAAGTATTGAGAAACGTGTCCTAGCGACTGTAAAAAAACTGTAATTACACTTATTTAAAAAAAATAAAAAACTCATGTCAAATTTTCACAACTTCATTTTGCTTTCTTAAATACTGAAATCATGAGATTAATCATGATTAACTTATATTGACTTCCCCAGTTTTCAACAGGAATAAGTGAAAATAAAATGAATTAGTTACACTAAACATGACTCTGCGTCTGAAAAACACTCGTGGCGTAAGCGTTTAAAAGCAGCACATGGTTCAGTGCAGTGAGATCCAGCGGTTGGTGGTGGAAAAAGGAGGAAATGCAACATTTTCGAGAGGCTTTCCCGTGAGTCTCGAGGAGACTTCGACACACACACATACAAACACACACACTCGACTGACTCTTCCCGGTGTAAGCTCTGAAGATCTGCAGTGATATCTGACAGGAGACTGGACCCGTCGAGCGCTCCCTCAGGGTTCTGGAGATAAGGTGGAGGTCTGGGATAAGGGTACAACAATAAAAATCTATAAATAAAAGTCATTTAAAAACTAGCCAAATATAAATGATTAAAGCATGTAAAAAAAAGTTTTAAGACAAAGTTGTCAATGTGACACTCGTGTAACAAAAGGAAAAAAGTTGATTTAATAAAGAGAAAAAAAATGACAGATAGAAAAAAACGAATTATACTATATATATATATATATATATATATATATATATATATATATATAATATATAAAAAAATCTTAATTAAACTATATATAATATCAAACTGCAAGTGCTCCATAAGAGCTGCGGTGTTCATGGATGTGCAGCTTCACTGCAGTCGAGATGTCCACAGTGGCTCTTTAACAGATCCATCACTGATTGGCCGTCGCTGATCAGCACACAGGCTGAGGACAGTCACGGGACATGCAGCGAGCAGTGTGAACACACACACACACGTCTCTTGGAGAGCCCAGCGCCGACACACACACACACACACACACACACACGCACACGCACACACGTCTCTTGGAGAGCCCAGCGCCGACACACACACACACACACACACACACACACACACACACACACACACACACACGTCTCTTGGAGAGCCCAGCGCCGACACACACACACACACACACACACGTCTCTTGGAGAGCCCAGCGCCGACACACACACACACACACACACGTCTCTTGGAGAGCCCAGGCTGACACACACACACACGTCTTTCGGATAGCCCAGCGCAGACACACACACACACACACACACACACACACGTCTCTCAGAGAGCCCAGTGCCGACACACACACACACACACACACACGTCTCTCAGAGAGCCCAGTGCCGACACACACACACACACTTCTTCTTCTTATGCTGTCCATCGATTTCGAAGATGACGTCACTTCTAGGATCCATTGTTGGAGTGTTGAAGCAACCGCTGCTGACGGCGGTGCCATTGTAGGTGGCTGTGAAGCCCAATCCGAGAGCCACATGTCCTGCTGCAGTAAGGACATGTGAATGCTGAGTCTGGGTGTGGATATAGTTGTGACTGTGCGCGTTGAAGTCTGCACTGATGTAGCTCGGTTCTATGTTGAGCACGCTTTAATTTGATCTGTTGGGCCCCCAGATCACATGCAGAACTCCATACCTGACGGTTGGCAGCTTTTGCTTCCAGGGCTCCAGGGCTGATGCCACAGCTTCTCAGGGTCTCCTTGAGGTGATCCTTGTATCGACGCTTCTGACCCCCAGGTCTCCTGTTGGCTGCAAATATCTGTCCATAGAGGACTTGCCGGGGAAGGCGGTGGGAGGGCATGCGGATACCATGTCCAATCCATCGCAGTTGTCGCTCAGCAAGGATTGCCTCCATGCAGCAGGAGTTGGTGCGCTGGAGGATGTCTGTGTGTGGGATTTTGTCTTTCCATGTGACACCTAGTATACGCTGTAGACATCTGATATGAAAACCCTCAAGACACCGAATATGCCTGCGGTAGGGAGTCCATGCTTCTGCACCAAACAGCACGGTGGAAACGCACACACACACACACACACACACATATGTCTCTCGGAGAGCCCAGCACCGACACACACACACACACACACACACGTCCTCAGCGGAGCCTATTATCTTAGCCTTGTCTCACACACGGCTGTAAACTAATGACTTCACGTCAATCACCGTGTTGAAATGAAGTACAGTACCGACAGCATCTGAACAGTCTGAACTTTATTAAAAATTTAACTTTTCTAGGCTGTGGGGCAAATAAGCTGCCTTTTAATTTTTCTAAACCGTTCCCAAAAACAAAAGTGGTGGTATTGGGCCTTTGGGTCCCTCTCGCTGTAACATGAGACATTCAGTCCTGCGTATCGCCAGCTAATTAAACCAGCCGGAGAAATAGTGGCGCGATCACTGCGTCTCCTCAGCACACACACACACACACACACACACACACACACACTGAGCATGAGTGTGCAGTGCGGATGCACTTTGAGGCTCTGAACTGTGAGCTGAATTAGTAAGGCAGAACTAAGGGCCGATCTTCAAATGTTCCTTCAGCTGCGTCTCATTCCGCTTCATTACTCCGACTGCTCCCCAAACAACGAGTAGAGGTTCACAGGCTATTCTCTTCTCTTTCCACTTTCATCAGCACTAAACCGAGGAAACAGGGCCCAGTAAAGCCGTTTTAAAACAATGAAATCCAAAGAGCGTTTGTCTAATCCAGCACAATAACGAGAGCCGGGACAGAAGAGCCGACTCTGTTTACGCGTGAGAGTGGACACACGCCTGTCTCCTGCTTAGAAAAAACCTGAAATTACTTTGAACTAATGGATGAAATGGATTTGTCTGCATCTGTCAGGATGTGCACATGAAAAGATGCCATGGATGAATTAATTATTCATTTCACCTGCAAAGAGAAACTAATCAGAAGCTGATCGGTGGCCTTTTGACAGAGTCACGCCAACAAGTGCAGTTACATCTGAACTTCAGTTACATCTATTTTTACTTCAGTTCATCAATACTTCATCTCATCTCAAACCAGCAGCTTTGCCTTTCAATCATTAGTCATTTGAGACTGAAATTACTCACACTGTTTTCAGAGCTCATGACTTATGAGGCAGTCATATAAAGGTAATACTACACATAGGAAAGATATATATACTGTACTTTCACCAGTTAAAGAGACAGAGAAACGTTGCTGGCATTCAGAGCGGCTGTGAGGGGTGGTGCTCAGGATACTGCAGTAGGTGGTGCTCAGGATACTGCAGTAGGTGGTGCTCAGGATACTGCAGTAGGTGGTGCTCAGGATACTGCAGTAGGTAGTGTTCAGGATACTGCAGTAGGTGGTGTTCAGGATACTGCAGTAGGTGGTGTTCAGGATACTGCAGTAGGTGGTGTTCAGGATACTGCAGTAGGTGGTGCATAGGATACTGCAGTAGATGGTGTTCAGGATACTGCAGTAGGTGGTGCTCAGGATACTGCAGTAGGTGGTGCTCAGGATACTGCAGTAGGTAGTGTTCAGGATACTGCAGTAGGTGGTGTTCAGGATACTGCAGTAGGTGGTGCTCAGGATACTGCAGTAGGTGGTGCTCAGGATACTGCAGTAGGTGGTGCTCAGGATACTGCAGTAGGTAGTGTTCAGGATACTGCAGTAGGTGGTGTTCAGGATACTGCAGTAGGTGGTGTTCAGGATACTGCAGTAGGTGGTGTTCAGGATACTGCAGTAGGTGGTGCATAGGATACTGCAGTAGGTGGTGTTCAGGATACTGCAGTAGATGGTGTTCAGGGTACTGCAGTAGGTGGTGCATAGGATACTGCAGTAGGTGGTGCTCAGGATACTGCAGTAGGTGGTGTTCAGGATACTGCAGTAGGTGGTGCTCAGGATACTGCAGTAGGTGGTGTTCAGGATACTGCAGTAGGTGGTGTTCAGGATACTGCAGTAGGTGGTGTTCAGGATACTGCAGTAGGTGGTGCTCAGGATACTGCAGTAGGTGGTGCTCAGGATACTGCAGTAGGTGGTGTTCAGGATACTGCAGTAGGTGGTGTTCAGGATACTGCAGTAGGTGGTGTTCAGGATACTGCAGTAGGTGGTGTTCAGGATACTGCAGTAGATGGTCTTCAGGATATTGCAGTAGGTGGTGCTCAGGATACTGCAGTAGGTGGTGTTCAGGATACTGCATAAGATGGTGTTTAGATACTGCAGTAGGTGGTGTTCAGGATGCTGCAGTAGGTGGTGTTCAGGATACTGCAGTAGGTGGTGTTCAGGATACTGCAGAAGATGGTGTTCAGGATACTGCAGTAGGTGGTGTTCAGGATACTGCAGTAGGTGGTGTTCAGGATACTGCAGTAGATGGTGTTCAGAATACTGCAGTAGGTGGTGTTCAGGATACTGCAGTAGGTGGTGTTCAGGATACTGCAGTAGATGGTGTTCAGGATACTGCAGTAGGTGGTGTTCAGGATACTGCAGTAGGTGGTGTTCAGGATACTGCAGTAGGTGGTGTTCAGGATACTGCAGTAGGTGGTGTTCAGGATACTGCAGTAGGTGGTGTTCAGGATACTGCAGTAGGTGGTGCTCAGGATACTGCAGTAGGTGGTGTTCAGGATACTGCAGTAGATGGTGTTCAGGATACTGCAGTAGGTGGTGTTCAGGATACTGCAGTAGGTGGTGCTCAGGATACTGCAGTAGGTGGTGTTCAGGATACTGCAGTAGGTGGTGCTCAGGATACTGCAGTAGGTGGTGTTCAGGATACTGCAGTAGGTGGTGCTCAGGATACTGCAGTAGATGGTGCTCAGGATACTGCAGTAGATGGTGTTCAGGATACTGCAGTAGATGGTGCTCAGGATACTGCAGTAGGTGGTGCTCAGGATACTGCAGTAGGTGGTGTTCAGGATACTGCAGTAGGTGGTGTTCAGATACCACATGTCGGACAACATCTCCAAGACGCTACACACCATATGACTAGTAAGTCAAAGTCCAAATCACAGTCTTTGCTGTCCCAACTTAATTGATATAAGCACCAATGTAGAACATTATATAGAAACTGTGTCTATTCCTCGTTTAGTAAGGCCAAATAATATATATAATGTAGGATCTAGGAAAAATTTAATTGTAATTAAACCAGAAAATCTCAATATCAGTGATAAACAATTTCTAAAGCTAGGTCTTCTAAACATTAGATCGCTCACACCTAAGGCGGTTATTGTAAATGAAATGGTCACAGATAATAGTTTCGATGTACTGTGCCTTACTGAAACCTGGCTTAAACCAAATGATTATTTCGGTCTAAATGAGTCTACTCCGCCAGGATACTGTTATAAGCATGAGCCCCGTCTGATTGGTCGTGGCGGCGGTGTTGCAACAATCTATAGAGATATTCTTAATGTTACTCAGAAAACAGGTCACAGGTTTAATTCGTTTGAGGTACTTGTGCTAAATGTTACACTATTAGATTTAAGAAAGAAATCCCTATTATCTCTAGCCTTGGCTACTGTATATAGACCTCCAGGGCCTTACGCCGATTTCCTAAAAGAGTTTGCAGACTTTCTATCAAATCTATTGGTCAATGTCGATAAAGCAATAATTGTTGGAGATTTTAACATACACGTAGATAACACAAATGATGCGTTAGGGACTGCGTTTACAGATTTATTAAACTCCTTCGGGGTCACGCAAAACGTCAGTGGTCCCACTCATCGCCTAAATCATACACTAGATTTAATCATATCATATGGAACCAATCCAACCGATATAGATATTGTACCGCAAAGCGATGATGTAACTGATCATTACATGGTAACTTGCATGTTACGTACTGCTGAAATTTGTCATGTTGCGCCACGTTATCGACCAGGCAGAACAATCCTTCCAAACACTATAGATAGATTCTCAAATAACTTACCTGATCTATCTCAGCTGCTCAGTGAACCCAAACAAACAGATGAACTAGAGGAAATGACTAGCAGTTTGAGCACCATTTTCTCTAGTACATTAGAAATTGTTGCACCAATTAGATTAAAAAAGGTTAGAGAGAAAACTAGAGCACCATGGTACAACAATGCTACGCATGCTATCAAGAGAGAAACTCGTAACTTAGAGCGTAAATGGAAACAAACAAATTTAGAGGTCTTTAGAATCGCGTGGAAAGACAGTATGTCACGTTACAAAAAGGCTCTTAAATCAGCCAGGGCTGAGCATCTCCGCAGACTAATAGAAAATAACCAAAATAATCCAAGGTTCTTATTTAACACCGTGGCCAGACTAACAAATAAACAGGCATCACCTGAGCAAAATATTCCGTTACAATGTAGTAGTAATGACTTTATGAATTTCTTCACTGAGAAAATAGAAAACATCAGAAACACAATTGTAAATATACAATCTATTATGGTGTCTTATGATTCAGCCTCAATTACCGCCCCTCAAGAACAACTACACCGCTTTACAACTATAGGACAGGAAGAGCTAAATAAACTTATTATTGCATCTAAACCAACAACTTGTTTATTAGATCCAATACCCACTAAATTACTTAAAGGTGCCCTATAATGTGAAATTGAATTTATGTTGGCATAGTTAAATAACAAGAGTTCAGTACATGGACATGACATACAGTGAGTTTCAAACACCATTGTTTTCTCCTTCTTATTTAAATCTCGTTTTTAAAAAACACCCCTGAAAAACAGGCGAATCTCCACATAATACCGACTGTGACGCAACAGTCGGGGATCACGCCTCCAAAGATTTGCATATCCCAGCCCTCAATGACAAGCACTGCACAGCCGAGTCATCATCGGAACAAGCGAGGATCAGAGAGAAAATGGCAGATCATGGAATAAATGCTATGTTCCAGGCTGTGCAGGGGATGTGAGGTATTTTCATACCCTTCCCACAGAAAAGAAATGTCAACAGGCGTGGACGCGTGGTTGATGTTTCTATTAATCGGATACCGCAACAGTTTAATTCGAAGTTGTTAGTTTGCTCTGCCCATTTCACCACGGACTTATTTTCGAACCTGGGACAATATCAAGCTTCTCTCAGCGTCTCAAACTGAAGAAGGGGGTAATTCCAACTATATTCCCGCAACCGGTAAGTAGTGATTTTATTAAAGATAATTTACACTGTGTTAGATCCAGCGCAAGATCCTAGTACAGTAATAGCAAACTCCAAGTAACGAGCATACATAACTAACGTTAAATAGGCTAATTCTCAGTGAAAAAAGTATACAGAAAGCGGTCAAAGAACAATCCACACAGCGCGAGTTTATCTCTCTTGCCAAACTCGTTATGAAATCAATGACGCTGTTACACTGCACAACGAAGCTCTCATAGAAGTAGGCTATGTCATCGTTTGCATTGGTGAAAGCATTAGAGAGAGAAACTGCGTTGTCTCGCGATCAACAGACTGTCATCTGCTTGCTCAATGCTCATCACAGCAACATTTTATGTGATGGAAATAGATTTAAATACTTTAAAAACATCTCACGATTCGTTAATCTCGATAGCTGTAATAGTTAAAACGTATATAACAGCTGTAATAAAAGTATTCGAGAGAGTTTCACATGTCATATTTCATATGCAAGCATGTCAGCCAATCACAGCAGTGGCCGGTTCTCACAGCAGACACGCCCCTTCAAACAGAGTGTTCAAATCAGAGACTAAAATCAGGCTAGGAAAAATGCCTTTTATTTATAAATTATGACTATTTTTGATCTAAAAAACATACTAACATTATAAGGGCAACCCAGGAAACATTATAAAATAATAAAAAAAAACATTCTAGGGCACCTTTAAAGAAGTGTTACCTGTAGTGGAAGAGCCTCTTCTCAATATTATTAATTCATCTTTATTTTTAGGTCACGTTCCAAGAATATTCAAGCTGGCAGTAATAAAACCTCTTATTAAGAAACCACAATTAGATCCAAATAACCTAGCAAATTACAGACCCATTTCAAATCTTCCATTTATGTCTAAAATACTAGAAAAAGTTGTGTCCGCTCAATTGTGCTCTTTCTTGCAAGAAAATGATATCTATGAAAAATTTCAGTCAGGATTCAGACAGTATCATAGCACAGAAACTGCGCTAGTTAAAATTACAAATGATTTACTTTTAGCTTCTGACCAAGGCTGCATCTCAATACTTGTTCTACTGGATCTAAGCGCTGCATTTGATACTATAGATCATAAAATACTCCTGGATCGACTACAAAACTACACTGGTGTTCAGGGACAGGCATTAAGCTGGTTTAGATCGTACTTATCAGACCGTTACCACTTTGTCTGCTTAAATGGGGAAAAATCAAAGATAACGTCAGTAAACTATGGAGTACCGCAAGGATCTGTGTTAGGCCCTCTACTATTCTCAATATATATGCTGCCACTTGGTAATATTATAAGAAAACATGGAATTAATTTTCACTGTTACGCTGATGACACTCAATTATATATTTCATCACGGCCAGATGAAACCACTAACTTATCTAACTTGACAGAATGTCTTAAAGATATAAAATACTGGATGACGTGTAATTTCCTGCTATTAAATTCAGATAAAACAGAGGTATTACTTATTGGTCCGAAAAACTACCCACAAAATCCCTTACAATACAACTTTAATTTAGAAGGATGCCCTGTTACTTTATCCACTACAGTAAAAGACCTGGGTGTCATACTTGACCGCAACTTGACTTTCGAAAATCATATTTCATATGTTACAAGAACAGCCTTTTTCCACCTTAGAAACATTGCTAAGCTACGTAACATGCTATCCGTTTCTGATGCAGAAAAGTTAGTTCATGCATTCATGACCTCGAGACTAGATTACTGTAATGCTTTATTAGCTGGTTGTCCTGTATCCTCAATAAACAAGCTACAGTTAGTCCAAAATGCAGCCGCTAGAGTTCTTACTAGATCAAGAAAATATGATCATATAACACCAATTTGATCATCTCTACATTGGTTACCTATTAAGTTCCGTATCAATTACAAGGTATTGCTACTGACCTATAAAGCCCTAAATGGTTTAGCTCCAGTCTATTTAACGGACCTTCTATCGCCCTACAATCCGTCGCGCTCTTTAAGATCACTAAATTCGAGGCTTCTGGTCATTCCAAGGATATCTAAGTCCACTAAAGGAGGGAGGGCGTTCTCACATTTAGCTCCTAAACTCTGGAATAGCCTTCCTGATATTGTTCGAGGCTCAGACTCGCTGTCCCAGTTTAAAACCAGATTAAAGACGCATCTCTTTAACCAAGCATTCACATAATGCTTACCTTTTATACTACTGCCGAATCAGATCGAATGCATTAATATTATGAACATCAGCTACGCTAATTATTTCTCATCTGCCTTTCTGCTGTTATCTCGGGACGAAAGTCCCGAGGTAAATAGCGTTCGTCAGCTCCAGTTTGTATCCAGCCTCTCACGGAGACTTCGGATGATCCAACACCTGTGATGAGACGACTAAACGCCTGTGGAGAGACGACTCGACGCCTGTGAAGAGACGACTCAACGCCGGCGATATGTTATGCCCTAAATTAATACATGATGAACTAACTGTATTTTCTATGTACATTTTTAATGCACTTTCTGTAAAGCTGCTTTGAAACAATGTGTATTGTGAAAAGCGCTATACAAATAAATTTGAATTGAATTGAATTGAATTGCAGTAGGTGGTGCTCAGGATACTGCAGTATGTGGTGTTCAGGATACTGCAGTAGGCGGTGTTCAGGATACTGCAGTAGGTGGTGTTCAGGATACTGCAGTAGGTGGTGTTCAGGATACTGCAGTAGGTGGTGTTCAGGATACTGCAGTAGGTGGTGCTCATGATACTGCAGTAGGTGGTGTTCAGGATACTGCAGTAGGTGGTGTTCAGGATACTGCAGTAGATGGTGTTCAGGATACTGCAGTAGGTGGTGCTCATGATACTGCAGTAGGTGGTGTTCAGGATACTGCAGTAGGTGGTGCTCATGATACTGCAGTAGGTGGTATTCAGGATACTGCAGTAGGTAGTGTTCAGGATACTGCAGTAGGTGGTGTTCAGGATACTGCAGTAGGTGGTGTTCAGGATACTGCAGTAGGTGGTGTTCAGGATACTGCAGTAGGTGGTGTTCAGGATACTGCAGTAGGTGGTGCATAGGATACTGCAGTAGGTGGTGTTCAGGATACTGTAGTAGATGGTGTTCAGGGTACTGCAGTAGGTGGTGCATAGGATACTGCAGTAGGTGGTGCTCAGGATACTGCAGTAGGTGGTGTTCAGGATACTGCAGTAGGTGGTGTTCAGGATACTGCAGTAGGTGGTGTTCAGGATACTGCAGTAGATGGTCTTCAGGATATTGCAGTAGGTGGTGCTCAGGATACTGCAGTAGGTGGTGTTCAGGATACTGCATAAGATGGTGTTCAGATACTGCAGTAGGTGGTGTTCAGGATACTGCAGTAGGTGGTGTTCAGGATACTGCAGTAGGTGGTGTTCAGGATACTGCAGTAGGTGGTGTTCAGGATACTGCAGAAGATGGTGTTAAGGATACTGCAGTAGGTGGTGTTCAGGATACTGCAGTAGGTGGTGTTCAGGATACTGCAGTAGGTGGTGTTCAGGATACTGCAGTAGATGGTGTTCAGAATACTGCAGTAGGTGGTGTTCAGGATACTGCAGTAGGTGGTGTTCAGGATACTGCAGTAGATGGTGTTCAGGATACTGCAGTAGGTGGTGTTCAGGATACTGCAGTAGGTGGTGCTCAGGATACTGCAGTAGGTGGTGTTCAGGATACTGCAGTAGGTGGTGTTCAGGATACTGCAGTAGGTGGTGTTCAGGATACTGCAGTAGATGGTGTTCAGGATACTGCAGTAGGTGGTGTTCAGGATACTGCAGTAGGTGGTGTTCAGGATACTGCAGTAGGTGGTGTTCAGGATACTGCAGTAGATGGTGTTCAGGATACTGCAGTAGGTGGTGCTCATGATACTGCAGTAGGTGGTGTTCAGGATACTACAGTAGGTGGTGCTCATGATACTGCAGTAGGTGGTATTCAGGATACTGCAGTAGGTAGTGTTCAGGATACTGCAGTAGGTGGTGTTCAGGATACTGCAGTAGGTGGTGTTCAGGATACTGCAGTAGGTGGTGTTCAGGATACTGCAGTAGGTGGTGTTCAGGATACTGCAGTAGGTGGTGCATAGGATACTGCAGTAGGTGGTGTTCAGGATACTGTAGTAGATGGTGTTCAGCGTACTGCAGTAGGTGGTGCATAGGATACTGCAGTAGGTGGTGCTCAGGATACTGCAGTAGGTGGTGTTCAGGATACTGCAGTAGGTGGTGTTCAGGATACTGCAGTAGGTGGTGTTCAGGATACTGCAGTAGATGGTCTTCAGGATATTGCAGTAGGTGGTGCTCAGGATACTGCAGTAGGTGGTGTTCAGGATACTGCATAAGATGGTGTTCAGATACTGCAGTAGGTGGTGTTCAGGATACTGCAGTAGGTGGTGTTCAGGATACTGCAGTAGGTGGTGTTCAGGATACTGCAGTAGGTGGTGTTCAGGATACTGCAGAAGATGGTGTTCAGGATACTGCAGTAGGTGGTGTTCAGGATACTGCAGTAGGTGGTGTTCAGGATACTGCAGTAGGTGGTGTTCAGGATACTGCAGTAGATGGTGTTCAGAATACTGCAGTAGGTGGTGTTCAGGATACTGCAGTAGGTGGTGTTCAGGATACTGCAGTAGATGGTGTTCAGGATACTGCAGTAGGTGGTGTTCAGGATACTGCAGTAGGTGGTGCTCAGGATACTGCAGTAGGTGGTGTTCAGGATACTGCAGTAGGTGGTGTTCAGGATACTGCAGTAGATGGTGCTCAGGATACTGCAGTAAATGGTGCTCAGGATACTGCAGTAGATGGTGCTCAGGATACTGCAGTAGATGGTGCTCAGGATACTGCAGTAGATGGTGCTCAGGATACTGCAGTAGATGGTGTACAGGATACTGCAGTAGGTGGTGTTCAGGATACTGCAGTAGGTGGTGTTCAGGATACTGCAGTAGGTGGTGCTCATGATACTGCAGTAGGTGGTGTTCAGGATACTGCAGTAGGTGGTGTTCAGGATACTGCAGTAGATGGTGTTCAGGATACTGCAGTAGGTGGTGCATAGGATACTGCAGTAGATGGTGCTCAGGATACTGCAGTAGATGGTGTTCAGGATACTGCAGTAGGTGGTGTTCAGGATACTGCAGTAGGTGGTGTTCAGGATACTGCAGTAGGTGGTGTTCAGGATACTGCAGTAGGTGGTGTTCAGGATACTGCAGTAGGTGGTGCTCATGATACTGCAGTAGGTGGTGTTCAGGATACTGCAGTAGGTGGTGTTCAGGATACTGCAGTAGATGGTGTTCAGGATACTGCAGTAGGTGGTGCTCATGATACTGCAGTAGGTGGTGTTCAGGATACTGCAGTAGGTGGTGCATAGGATACTGCAGTAGATGGTGCTCAGGATACTGCAGTAGATGGTGTTCAGGATACTGCAGTAGATGGTGCTCAGGATACTGCAGTAGATGGTGTTCAGGATACTGCAGTAGGTGGTGTTCAGGATACTGCAGTAGATGGTGCTCATGATACTGCAGTAGATGGTGCTCAGGATACTGCAGTAGATGGTGTTCAGGATACTGCAGTAGATGGTGCTCAGGATACTGCAGTAGATGGTGTTCAGGATACTGCAGTAGATGGTGCTCAGGATACTGCAGTAGATGGTGTTCAGGATACTGCAGTAGATGGTGCCCAGGATACTGCAGTAGGTGGTGTTCAGGATACTGCAGTAGGTGGTGTTCAGGATACTGCAGTAGGTGGTGTTCAGGATACTGCAGTAGATTTATTTAAAATATAATTTATTCCTGTGATCAAAGCTGAATTTTCAGCTTTATTACTCCAGTCGTCAGTATGTATGTACACTCACCGGCCACTTTATTAGGTACCCCATGCTAGTAACGGGTTGGACCCCCTTTTGCCTTCAGAACTGCCTCAATTCTTCGTGGCATAGATTCAACAAGGTGCTGGAAGCATTCCTCAGGGAGTTTGGTCCATATTGACATGATGGCATCACACAGTTGCCGCAGATTTGTCGGCCGCACATCCATGATGCGAATCTCCCGTTCCACCACATCCCAAAGATGCTCTATTGGATTGAGATCTGGTGACTGTGGAGGCCATTTGAGTACAGCGAACTCATTGTCATGTTCAAGAAACCAGTCTGAGATGATTCCAGCTTTATGACATGGCGCATTATCCTGCTGAAAGTAGCCATCAGAAGTTGGGTACATTGTGGTCATAAAGGGATGGACATGGTCAGCAACAATACTCAGGTAGGCTGTGGCGTTGCAACGATGCTCAATTGGTACCAAGGGGCCCAAAGAGTGCCAAGAAAATATTCCCCACACCATGACACCACCACCACCAGCCTGAACCGTTGATACAAGGCAGGATGGAACCATGCTTTCATGTTGTAGACGCCAAATTCTGACCCTACCATCCGAATGTCGCAGCAGAAATCGAGACTCATCAGACCAGGCAACGTTTTTCCAATCTTCCATTGTCCAATTTCGATGAGCTTGTGCAAATTGTAGCCTCAGTTTCCTGTTCTTAGCTGAAAGGAGTGGCACCCGGTGTGGTCTTCTGCTGCTGTAGCCCATCTGCCTCAAAGTTCGACGTACTGTGCGTTCAGAGATGCTCTTCTGCCCACCTTGGTTGTAACGGGTGGTTATTTGAGTCACTGTTGCCCTTCTATCAGCTCGAACCAGTCTGGCCATTCTCCTCTGACCTCTGGCATCAACAAGGCATTTCCGCCCACAGAACTGCCGCTCACTGGATGTTTTTTCTTTTTCTGACCATTCTCTGTAAACCCTAGAGATGGTTGTGCGTGAAAATCCCAGTAGATTAGCAGTTTCTGAAATACTCAGACCAGCCCTTCTGGCACCAACAATCATGCCACGTTCAAAGTCACTCAAATCACCTTTCTTCCCCATACTGATGCTCGGTTTGAACTGCAGGAGATTGTCTTGACCATGTCTACATGCCTAAATGCACTGAGTTGCCGCCATGTGATTGGCTGCTTAGAAATTAAGTGTTAAGGAGCAGTTGGACAGGTGTACCTAATAAAGTGGCCGGTGAGTGTATGTATGTAAGTATGCATGTATGTATGTTTGTTTGTTTCTGTGTAAGTATGCATGTATGTATGTATGTATGTATGTAAGTATGCATGTATGCATGTATGTATGTAAGTATGCATGTATGTATGTATGTTTGTTTGTATGTGTGTATGTATGTCTGTATGTATGTATGTATGTATGTATGTATGTAAGTTTGCATGTTTGCATGTATGTATGTATGTATGCATGCATGTATGTATGTATGTAAGTATGTATGTATGTATGCATGTATGTATGTATGCATGTATGTATGTATGTATGTTTGTTTGTTTGTGTGTATGTAAGTATGCATGTATGTATGTATGTATGTATGTAAGTATGCATTTATGCATGTATGTATGCATGTATGTATGTATGTATGTATGTAGTCAGTGACAGTAAACAGTCCTCTGTGTGTTGAGCTGACACTGATTTTGAGCTCCTGCAGGCGAGGGTTGATGGTGAAGCTGCCGGTGGTGGGGTTCATGCAGGACACGTACTGCACATTGTGGATCTCCTTCAACTGCAGCTTGCTCCTGTCGTACCTGAGGACACAGCATTCCGTCAGAAACACACACACACACACACACACACACACACACACACACACACACACACACACACACACACACACACATCTCTGTATGCACACCTCGTCCTGCACTAAAGCCACTGCGGCTCAGAGAAATACACCGTCTTCAGCTGTTCCCCTGCTCACCCCGATCTAATAGACACGCAGAGACACTGAGAAACCAACAGGAGACATGTTGTCTTTCAGTGACAAAACACTGACATCCTGACAAAAGAGACAGAACCTCTTCAGGCCTTGAGCACTGGACGATCTTAACAACATAAAACAAAATCCATTATCCATAATTTGTATACCTGAGCAAACGGAGCAAAGCGACACGATCATGATGGGCTTGTCTACTGTGTTAAATGGCCATGAGGATCAGCTTGAGCATATCATGGAATCAGAACAGAAACTACACGTTAAAGAGGATCTATCACACCCTTTTTCAAAGTCTTGATAGTGTTTTTCAGGCCCTACTAGAACAGGTTTTCCTGCTGTAATGTTGATTATTCTCCTCATATTCTCCATTGTTGCGGCTCCTCTCTTCCCAGTATGTCAGTAACGCTCTGTTTACTTCCTGTCTCTATGAAGCCCCTCCTCCTGAAAAGCACACTGTGCTGTGATTGGTCGGCTTGAGCAGTGTGCTGTGATTGGTCGAGCGCTTCGAGTGTGTTTAGGAAATGTCCCGCCCCTTTCCATAACCGCCAGTTTGACACACTACTGACTAACTCCACCAGGCCGCCCCCCTTTATTCTGCGTATGAATTATTATAATGAGGAATATTGTGAGTGTTCGTTCCCAGAAGAAACTCGAGATACATTGGAGGCGTTTCAGGAGTTCAGAAACACTGACACTGATATAGAGAAGAACTGGAGCTGTTCATGATCACACAGCAACAGCACACACACTGAGGAAAGATGAAGATGGTCATGTGACGGTCAGCAGTGGTTGAGGTCCATGTGCCGGCGGGTCATGGCGCCGTACTCGTCCTCCTCCGGCATGTTCATGTCATGGGGAAGAGACGAGCCTCCTTCTGCCGGGCGGCCCGTAGTTTCTCCAGAACAGCTGTGGGAACCCGGTGGGGACCCGGCTCCGGGACCACATCACTGATAAACACCGCAGAGAAGCACAGATTCTTCACAAGGAAACTACAATGCGTGAAAAGGATTTGTGTCTATTAGATATTTATAAACTATGATCTAACATAAAATTAACAGAGTTTAAAAAAGCATATAATGTCTATCAAGCCTTTAAAATGGTGCTTTTGACCTGCCATTGTTTTCATAATCTGAAAAAGTTTGGATTCATTTTTATGTTATTGTCTTCGCCCCGGCCGTCCAAAGGTCCACGGCCGCCTGAAGGGTCCTCTCCGCCCTGGCCGCCTGAAGGGTCCTCTCCACCGTGGCCGCCCGAAGGGTCCTCTCCGCCCTGGCCGCCTGAAGGGTCCTATCCACCGTGGCCGCCTGAAGGGTCCTATCCACCGTGGCCGCCTGAAGGGTCTTCACCACCGTGGCCGCCTGAAGGGTCCTCTCCGCCCTGGCCGCCTGAAGGGTCCTATCCACCGTGGCCGCCCGAAGGGTCTTCACCGCCGTGGCCGCCTGAAGGGTCCTATCCACCGTGGCCGCCTGAAGGGTCTTCACCGCCGTGGCCGCCTGAAGGGTCTTCACCGCCGTGGCCGCCTGAAGGGTCCTCTCCGCCCTGGCCGCCTGAAGGGTCCTATCCACCGTGGCCGCCCGAAGGGTCTTCACCGCCGTGGCCGCCTGAAGGGTCCTATCCATCGTGGCCGCCCGAAGGGTCCTATCCACCGTGGCCGCCTGAAGGGTCTTCACCGCCGTGGCCGCCTGAAGGGTCCTCACTGCCGTGGTCGCCCGAAGGTCCGACTGCTCCGCCGTGGTCACGCCCACAGCCTGCTCCTCCCTGGACGCCCAAGGGTCCAACAGCTCCGCCCTGGACGCCCGAGGGTTCGTCTGCTCTGCCGTGG
>JAULUF010000014.1:582500-642500 GCA_031834385.1 Semotilus atromaculatus
ACCACAGTCATAGTGATCCTGTCATAACCACAGTCACAGTGATCCTGTCATAACCACAGTCACAGTGATCCTGTCATAACCACAGTCACAGTGATCCTGTCATAACCACAGTCATAGTGATCCTGTCATAACCCCAGTCACAGTGATCCTGTCATAACCCCAGTCATAGTGATCCTGTCATAACCCCAGTCACAGTGATCCTGTCATAACCCCAGTCACAGTGATCCTGTCATAACCCCAGTCATAGTGATCCTGTCATAACCCCAGTCATAGTGATCCTGTCATAACCCCAGTCATAGTGATCCTGTCATAACCCCAGTCATAGTGATCCTGTCATAACCCCAGTCACAGTGATCCTGTCATAACCCCAGTCACAGTGATCCTGTCATAACCCCAGTCATAGTGATCCTGTCATAACC
This sequence comes from Semotilus atromaculatus, assembly GCA_031834385.1. Lineage (NCBI taxonomy): Eukaryota > Metazoa > Chordata > Actinopteri > Cypriniformes > Leuciscidae > Semotilus > Semotilus atromaculatus. The sequence continues at coordinate 582,920 of JAULUF010000014.1, forward strand.
CCAGTCATAGTGATCCTGTCATAACCCCAGTCACAGTGATCCTGTCATAACCCCAGTCATAGTGATCCTGTCATAACCCCAGTCATAGTGATCCTGTCATAACCCCAGTCATAGTCATCCTGTCATAACCCCAGTCACAGTGATCCTGTCATAACCCCAGTCACCCTGTCATAACCCCAGTCACAGTGATCCTGTCATAACCCCAGTCATAGTGATCCTGTCATAACCCCAGTCATAGTGATCCTGTCATAACCCCAGTCACAGTGATCCTGTCATAACCCCAGTCATAGTGATCCTGTCATAACCCCAGTCATAGTGATCCTGTCATAACCCCAGTCATAGTGATCCTGTCATAACCCCAGTCACAGTGATCCTGTCATAACCCCAGTCATAGTGATCCTGTCATAACCCCAGTCATAGTGATCCTGTCATAACCCCAGTCATAGTGATCCTGTCATAACCCCAGTCACAGTGATCCTGTCATAACCACAGTCATAGTGATCCTGTCATAACCCCAGTCATAGTGATCCTGTCATAACCCCAGTCACAGTGATCCTGTCATAACCCCAGTCACAGTGATCCTGTCATAACCCCAGTCATAGTGATCCTGTCATAACCCCAGTCATAGTGATCCTGTCATAACCCCAGTCATAGTGATCCTGTCATAACCCCAGTCATAGTGATCCTGTCATAACCCCAGTCATAGTGATCCTGTCATAACCCCAGTCATAGTGATCCTGTCATAACCCCAGTCACAGTGATCCTGTCATAACCCCAGTCACAGTGATCCTGTCATAGCCCCAGTCACAGTGATCCTGTCATAACCCCAGTCATAGTGATCCTGTCATAACCCCAGTCACAGTGATCCTGTCATAACCCCAGTCACAGTGATCCTGTCATAACCCCAGTCATAGTGATCCTGTCATAACCCCAGTCATAGTGATCCTGTCATAACCCCAGTCACAGTGATCCTGTCATAACCCCAGTCACAGTGATCCTGTCATAACCCCAGTCATAGTGATCCTGTCATAACCCCAGTCATAGTGATCCTGTCATAACCACAGTCACAGTGATCCTGTCATAACCCCAGTCATAGTGATCCTGTCATAACCCCAGTCATAGTGATCCTGTCATAACCCCAGTCATAGTGATCCTGTCATAACCCCAGTCATAGTGATCCTGTCAAAACCCTGTTTGACATCTGTTATAAAAGAGTGCAGGTGGCATCCAATCTCCTTATGCGCAGGATTCCGGTTCTGATGTGTAAAATGGCACCTAATGAAATGCAAATCCTCCGCGATCCTGAAGAGAGCCTTGAGGTTTCCCGGCAGCTCGGCGTATCCGGGGTTCATCGTGATGAAGATGCGCACAGAGGAGACCAGCTTTACATCCTAAACCTCTTCTTCTCATCACGAATGGCATCTTGAATACTTTTGACCTGACTGATGATACGTCGACAATGTAAACAACACCAAACATGTGTTTCTTGTTCTTCAGAACCAATGAGAATGTGAGAATAAATCATAAGAGTGCAAAAGAGCACAAGAGAAGCAAATCACATTCATTTTCTTTACAACAATAACCCTTTTTAGTCAGATCTGTCATGAGCTCTGAGATGAACATCTGCAGAAGCCGTAATGCCTGAACTGTGTTTAACAGCTAAACTGATCATCCATACGCTGGGAACTGAAGCTCAGATGCTCACGAAAATCAAGTGTTGCAAATCATGTAATTGAGTTTATCTGCACTTTTAAAGAACTTTTTATTTCTGTACGTTTGAATATTTTGCAATACATTTATTAAGAAACTTTCATTGAAAATACTTTATAACATGCAAAATGACTAACGAAATCTTACATTTTCTTGAGTCATTGTACCATTAAAACATCCTTTCACAGCTCTATATCTGTGTTCACTTCGCCGCCAGCAAGAGCGTCACACTGGGCGGAAGTCATTAATTTTCAACGCTAGAATGCTTAACCATGAACACAAAAGCCACACCACACAAATGGCTTTTCATTGGTTTATTCCATTAGCAAACATGTCACTATAAATGTTAAGTTCTTTCTATCAATCAATTCTTACTTTCACATATAAAAGATTCCATGAGGTTAACCAGAGACAATTTATATGAGACATGCCACTTCCTCAATCCTCAATACAACTATATAGAGAAAACCCGTAACGCCAAATATGGCGGTTGTATACAAATGTCCCGCCCCTCCCGCTGGAAAGCCAATCATCTGCTTTTAACAGTCAAGCCGGGAAACATTTAAGCCTATCGTCTGGTTCCACTGACGCATGCGCACAGTTGATGTTTGCGACAGCAGAGATGAGCACCCTTGCGCATGCGTAGTAAAGTATAACCTGTGGGGAAAAAGGCGTTTTAAACCTTGTTTTGGGGAAAAGTCATCAAACTTTTTCAGCGATTTTTATCATATTTTACTGCTGTTTCTATACATGCAGTTTTTATGTCCCGGTAACCAGTGAAAGTGCAGTTCTGACTCTCTGCCCATTCATTTAGATAGGAGCCTGGTCTTGTTAGTCTGAAAAAGCTGCCCGGAGGCGTTGCCAAGATGGCGGCCGAGTGACATGACTTGCCTAAAAGGACTTTGGGTTAACTTATACCCTATGATCAGTCTGCGACGATCGACATGCTTGTTTGCTAAAGTTTAAAAAAAGTGTTTGGGTTGGTGAGTGGCCGACACTGTTTCCAATGCAATGCCGTTAGCCAATCATAACAGTGGGCGTTTACTGACACTCCTTAACTGTTCGGTTCTTTGAGTCATTAGAGAAAAATATTGGTAAAATAAATGGTTATAAAATAGAAAGTAACATAAGAATTAAAAAATCTGCTTAAATATTGAGAACAGTAGAATTTATTAAGCTATTATATTTATTATGTAATGATTATTTATTGCGTGAGTCATTTGGGATGAGCATGCGCAGTTGCGCCGTAAGCTTCATAGAAGGAGTGTAGTGGCGTCTGTTGTGATTGATTCAGTGCATTGATTCACAGCCCATCGTCAGGAGCACACAGCCCGTTGGTATGTAGCGAATTCAGAACTTTTTTTAAATGTTTACTAGGAGGCACGTAATTGGGGAATGTTTAAAGTCTCGTGCGTGAGTGATTGTTGATATTTGCCGCGCTTAGTCCGTGCTGAGAGACTTAATTGTAGTTTGGTTAGCGCGTGTGTTATTCAGCTCCCTCGGATGGCGATATGTTCAAATGCTGGATAATTGCCAAGTAAACTTATTTAACACAATTTAAAACAATCTATTGTTTTATGTGAGTGATTAGGCAGGATGATTTTCAGATCATTTTGAAAAAAAAAACTCTAGGCGACAACATCCATTAGTCAAAAGTCTTGTGGACCGATATTTAGTATGCGTTTTATGGCCTTATTTCAGAAACTTTATTTTTTTGTTTTTTCAATAACCATGCATAAACAATATTCTCTCAAAAATATAAACATGTACATACATGTTGCTCATACATTATGGTAGCCATATTTGTGCTAAATAGAGTGTAATTTCACCTGTGTCATTAATATGTTTATAAGCACCTGAAAAAAGCACAAATGTCAGAGCATGTCAAAACATCTCAAGAACCCCCAAAACACCTTAGACCCCAGAGGGTTAAAGGAGCCGCGCCTTAAAAATGGGGCATTTTAGACACGCTCAGAATGAGGCTTGAAAATATAATTTTTTCTGCACGTTTAAAAAAAACAACAAAAAAAACAATAACATTATAAGTGAACCTCAAGGAACATATTCAAATTATATATATATATATATATATATATATATATATATATACAAAATTCAAGACATGACCCCTTTAAGAACTTCATAAATAAAGTAAAATAGTTCCAGAAACTAGGCCAGTGAAAAGCGAGCGGTCACGGTTGTGCTCTCCGACTCTGTTAAAGCGTAGGAAACTGTACAAGAGGACTGTCGTGTTTAAACTGTCGTGTTTAAATGGCCAAATTCGCTGACCTTGATGAAATAATCAAATTGAATTTTCTGTTATAAATTCATGTTTGCAACTGGTCATTGTGAGAAAGAGGAATTACAGGCCAGAGATTAATCACAGTATCCGGACACAGGCTTGGTTGTGCTTTAATGGAATATTTAATGAAGTGACAATCAAAAACGATCCAATCGGATGAATGCGTCACAGGAATGTTCAGTCTAGCAGGGTGTGTGGATCAGGTTAGTGTGAGAATAACACATGATTCAGACGCCTCGGCCCTGAAGACAGTCTGAGAGAGTTCAGCGAGAGGCAGATAAACACTGACATATAATATTACGCATGAGGCACATATTGCTGAGTGCTGATGGGATAAGATATGAGCCGTTACTCTGCCATGGCCTAACACGAACTCCACATCCCACACTACATAGAGCCTTCATGCATATTACATATCGTTCTATAGCAAAGCATCTCAGCACAGGCGTAAGAGCAGCTGAAACTCAGAGCAGTGAAGCGCTTCGACAAACTCCACCGTGGCTGGAAATATTAACTTACAGGTTAGTATGCCTAATAATGAAAATTAAAACATTTCAATGCTACCGTATGACTGACTTTGTTCTGTGGAACACAAAAGCAAACACTTTTCACAAATAATAATAATAAATAAATAAAATTATACATATATAAACACCTGGTGTGTGTTCCACAGAAGAAAGCTGAGGCGAACGCTAGCGTGCTTAATTCCTCTCCATATTAATACGTCTGGAGCTCCTTCTGTTTGTTTCAGCTTAACCACATGAATAATTGATTCTATCTGTCTTTGTGAAAAATACTATTTCGGTGGACTACATTCCTGTGAAATATCCTCCTCCTGAAATGGATGACGTTAATCAACCGGCACTTCCCGCTAGACGCTCATCCGAGGGCCTGACACGCGGCTCGTAGCATTACTCTGATGTTCTGATTCCCTGTAAAGTGTTCATGACAGCTGCTCTCTGAAAACATTACAAAAGGAACGCTAATTCATTTTTTATTACAAGGGAGAAACAGCTTTCAGTATCCTGACATTTCATCTTTCTGACTTTCAAAGAAAAAGTGCGCAGTTCCAGGAATTGCCCATTAAGACCTGTCGGACTGCATCAGAACGAAATGTGTCTAAACGACGAGCAGCAACGCATCATAATCACGACCATCATCATCCTCATCATCATCATCCTCATCATCATCATCCTCATCATAACAGCCACTGTGAGCTGAACGCCTGACGTGTTCCAGCATAATGATGACGATTCATCACAGCTACAGCACACACGGTCTTCAGCTTCCCTGCGGAAACTGGGAATTGCAAGGCATAAAATCTCAGAGGCAAACCCCAGATGCCGGCACTTTGAGATGGTGTGAATCATACAGGAAGAATTCCCTCACGGTGTGATTCTCGTGCATTATATCTTCCTCCACAGCTTACCCTGGATCCGTCTGAAGGTCTGTGAGCTGATAGATGCACAGATCTGTGTCGTAACCCTCAGCTGCACCGCCTCCACAGACGGCCCTCCACACACACACACACACACACACACACAAACACACACCCTAACGCTAACCCTCAGCTGCACCGCCTCCACAGACGGCCCTCCACACACACACACACACACACACACAAACACACACCCTAACGCTAACCCTCAGCTGCACCGCCTCCACAGACGGCCCTCCACACACACACACACACACACACACACACACACACACACACACACCCTAACGCTAACCCTCAGCTGCACCGCTTCCACAGACGGCCCTCCACACACACACACACACACACACACACACACACACACACACACACACACCCTAACGCTAACCCTCAGCTGCACCGCCTCCACAGACGGCCCTCCACACACACACACACACACACACACACACACACACACACACACACACACACCCTAACCCTAACCCCTGCCGAAGAAGCGCCCAGGCTCCCGTAGATGTGTCCACATGACTGAGGGAGAGACACCAGAGACGCATGAGTGAGAAAGCATCACTCGCAACCGACAGAAGCACGCAAAATTATGCAGGAAATCTTTTGTTTTCTAGAAATGAGCTCACGGTACTCGCTCCGCTGAAGTCCAGCTTATGAACCAGGACAACAAATGCTAAGCAGGAATTTTCTGGGTGGATGAGCAGCATTTGCAAGAACACACTCATTATGTAAACTCTGTGTCTCAGAGTACCAGCGTATCAGAAAATTTATTTCTGATTACTGATTATAATGTGTTGTTACTCTTGCATTATTTTATGTCTCGATCTCTTCCTTGTTTATTTCACTGTTTTATTAGTAAACAGTAATGCAAACAACAACATAACCTATTCAACATACACCTTAACTTTCTTTTAAAAACACATATAGACGATGTTTATATACTGAGCCTTAGAGCTACTGTTTGCCAAAAGATCTCCCAACATTATGGGTTATATTTCCTTCCGTAGCATTTCTTTTTATTGAAAGTAATGTTCTTTGTTTCTTTTAAAAGTTTTCTCTATTCCCGCATGCATAAGTGTGCATGTCTATGCAACGTTTTACGCAAATTAATAAAACTGACAAGTAAAAAAAAGAAAATAGTAATATGTAAATTTAAAGTAATCCATTACTTATTAATGCGTTGCTTTACTCATTACATAAAAAGTAATCCGATTATGTAATGCACGCTACTAGTAATGTGTTACTTTACGCGTTACATTAAAAAGCAATGAGATTGTGTAATGGATGTTACTTGTAATGCATTGTTACATTAAAAAAGAAATGTGATTGTGATGCACATTACAGTAATGCATGCACACTGTCGCAGACACAGATGGACTGACTGCAGTGGAAGACAGCCGTGTCCTCAGCCGTGGTCAGTGTGGGGAGCCGCGGTCAGTACAGAGGAGATCAACAGATCGGCCAGAATACGGACGGGCTTCAGATGTACATCAGAGCTTCACTCGTGCGCTGGCCCATGATGAGCATGAGACGAGCACAGGATCAGGCGAGGAGTAGAGCAACGACACGGACACAGATTCATCACAGAGCTCAGAGCTCTCGGTGAACTTGATTAAAAGCTGTTCCCATCAAAACAACACTGGTTATATTGAAAAAATTATTAGGAGCGTTTCTAGCTTTCCATCAGTAACATGTACTCATATTTTCATACTCTTATGGATGGCCATAACTGTCTTTACCTGAAGTGCAGAGTCACTCACGAGCAATAAAGAGCTGCCTCGCCACGATACAATACAAGAAGTTCTGTACAGAGAATTGCAGGTAAATCACGGTGAGAGACGGAGTTTACGGTCACGGTGTTAGACTGAGTTTACAGTCACGGTGAGAGACGGAGTTTACAGTCACGGTGAGAGACTGAGTTTACAGTCACGGTGAGAGACTGAGTTTACAGTCACGGTGAGAGACTGAGTTTACAGTCACGGTGAGAGACTGAGTTTTCAGTCACGGTGAGAGATGGAGTTTACGGTCACGGTGAGAGACTGAGTTTACGGTCACGGTGAGAGACTGAGTTTACGGTCACGGTGAGAGACTGAGTTTACGGTCACGGTGAGAGACGACGTTTACAGTCACGGTGAGAGACGGCTGCAGTGATTCAGTGAGTTTGGATGATGAACTGAATGAATCAAATTGCAAACTAGTTTAGAAATTAGATCAAAGTAGTGATTAATTTGTGAATTTGGCATCTCTAGTTCTGTTTCTAAACAGCTGATAGAAAACACACGTGATATGATTGCAGAAATATTATCAGGAAAAATCCCTCTCGGGACAGTTTACAGTAATCATCACCGTCAGACACGGGTTCATCAATGATTCTTTACTGAATCACAGCGATATTTTACTGGGGTTTGTGCATCAGCTACTGCTACAGTACACTCAAGTCCCATTGCATTGTGGGATACAGTACCATTCCTGTTCATTCGTTCGCACATCGGAGCAGAACCTGAGATCATGCATGAACTGATCAACTGTATTCCTTCAATGCAATGTAAGTGACTGTGGATTAAAGCATATGCCAAATGCATAAATGCATAAATGTAAAAGCCCATTTCAACAGCCTGTGATGTTCTTGGTTCTGGTCACCCTGTAGTCCATCTGCTCGGATCAGTCGAATACGTAGACCATGAGCTTTAGCAAACAAACACCAACACAAGGGTTCCGTTGCATACAATATGTGGCGTATAAATATAGACCCCCAGCTAAAGTCCTGTTATCACAGTGAGCTGCTGTGGTGACCTGAGACTCTAGGAGAATGGATCACCTTTTATACCGAATGTTCCACGTTGTGAGTGGTGTGTTTACTGATGACCTGTGCCAAGAACAAACATAGGCTATGACAAGCCTTCACCCCTGAAGAGTCCTCAGTTGAGATCATTTGCATTATTAAGCAAGGATGGCACTGTTTTACATCATTTACACAAACAGGCAATGTTCCTGAATCAACATCCTTTGCTGGTCTAGGAAAAACAATCTGATACTGATTCTTTTTTTAGGGAATTGAAAATGTACAATATGACTAGTACAGTCTGACTCTTGATGCTCATGGGTCAGATCAGCGGTGTCGTACTTAAAAGCTGTATATCAATGTTGAATTTCAGCATCATTACTCCAGTCTGCAGTCACATGATCCTTCAGAAATCATTCTAATGTGATGATTTGCTGCTCAGGAAACGATTATGATTACTCTCAATAAAGAAAAAATCGAGAATGGTTATGCTGCTTCGTATTTCTGTGGAAACTGTGATTTCCCAAGAGTCTTTGATGAATATAAAATTAAAAAGAGCAGCATTTATTTGAAATATTGTAGAATAATTTGTAACATTATAAATGTCTTTACTGCCAAGTTTGATCAATTCAATGCGTCCTTTCTGAACAAAAGTATTAATTTCTTAAAAAAATATCTTTCCAACCCCAAACTTTTGAACAATAGTGTATATTTTGTATAATCCCTAATTCATAACATGCAAGTCTGGTGAGTTTTCAATAAGCTTGCAAGGTTCAAATATTGATTTTATAATAAACCAAGCAAACCAGCAAAATGGAATATATTTGGGGCAACTAATTTAAAGCTTTAAGAAACCCTGTAAAGTGAGCCAGCTACGCAGATGAAGAACTCTGTATCTTAATGGAGCCATCTGTGCCACCGGTGTGCCACTCTCTCTCTCCGTGAGAACGGAGGACAGCAGCGAGGCTCGGGTCGCACGGCTCAGAGACGCACCATATGCTCTGGAAGCTGCACGGACATCTTTGACCATCAAACAGGAGCGTCTCTGCTTTGTTATGCTTTCAAAGGGTCGAGACAGATCCTCCCGAGCAACCGGCCTTCTTTCAGCACGAGGCCTTCTGACGGGACGTCCGCGGTTTAATGCGCTCCTCGTCTCTGAGAGGATCTTCAAAACGAGTCACTCCGAACCTAAAGCTGTGTGTGTGTGTCAGGGCGTCACCGGTCTGTGAGCGAGGGATGACTCATCCAGGAGTGTGAGTAGAGGAACTTGTGTTTGTAAAGCAGTGCTTCTCCTTCTCGGACAGCCAAAGAAAGGGCTGAGAGCGCTCCACCGGAGAGAGAGGAGTGTGAACCATAAGCAGGAGCCCACAATATCAGCAATCGCATGAGAGCACATCGAGACTTTCATTATGCTGGCAAATGGTGTGAATAAAGGCAGAATCGAATATTCTCTTATGAGAAGCCTGAAGGCTTCTTCACATGACTCACGCAAGTGAACTCAATGGTAACCCATGCAGAGTTTCAGTCAAGCATCGCATCGCGCTGCTCAGGGTTCAAACCATCTCTACTTCTAAAGGCCGCCGATGATTCACATGACGTATGCAATGCGTTTGGAATAAATTCAGATTCTAGTAGTGCTTATGAATGTCCCGTCACAACATCAGGAGAAAAATCATTATTACCATTTCGTTTTAGAACTCAAATCACGTTTCGTGAAAAAAAATACAGTATTTCTCATTTATAAGCGTTCATGCACAAGTTGTTTTCTCTTTCAGTTTTTTCAGTTCTAAGCTCAAATACATGTTTTCACTGTTTAATGTACTCAAACTCTGCTTTCTAGCTATTGAGCAATCTCCTAAAATCACCTTCCAGTGACGCTCGAGGTCAAAGCGACGTTAAAACCCTGATGCCAATCATGTGAAAAGGCCTCAAGCCAATCTGACTGCTTTTCTACAGAACCGCAGGCCAAACTAAATATGAGTAAATCACATGAGAGCACATCGAGACTTTCATTATGCTGGCAAATTGTGTGAATATAGGCAGAATTGAATATTCTCTTATGAGACCCCTAATGCATGTGTGGGCTGAACTCATCTGCAGAAATCTGAAGAAAACAACACTTGATATGGCCAGATGATATGGAGACCAATAGCTGTACCTTCAGCACAATGATTGAGTCCGCCACATCTCTCGCGTGGACGTCGACGGTGCAGACGGTAATGACGTTCTGCCGGTCTCCAGGAGTGAGCTGCCGATCAGCACGACGAGGGTGTTGAGCTGACTCACTTGCTTTTTATAGTGTTCCTTCATTGCGATTTCATATCTGTGCTCCAGGCTGGAGAACGCCATACCTACACCAGTCCACCACCACATCTGAGTGCCGGTGAGAGCCAGCTGTGGGAACACACACACCAACACGTCTGTTCAGCACTGTGCTGATTACTACACACACATCAACACGTCTGTTCAGCACTGTGCTGATTACTACACACACACCAACACGTCTGTTCAGCACTGTGCTGATTACTACACACACATCAACACGTCTGTTCAGCACTGTGCTGATTACTACACACACATCAACACGTCTGTTCAGCACTGTGCTGATTACTACACACACACCAACACGTCTGTTCAGCACTGTGCTGATTACTACACACACACCAACACGTCTGTTCAGCACTGTGCTGATTACTACACACACATCAACACGTCTGTTCAGCACTGTGCTGATTACTACACACACACCAACACGTCTGTTCAGCACTGTGCTGATTACTACACACACACCAACACGTCTGTTCAGCACTGTGCTGATTACTACACACACATCAACACGTCTGTTCAGCACTGTGCTGATTACTACACACACACCAACACGTCTGTTCAGCACTGTGCTGATTACTACACACACATCAACACGTCTGTTCAGCACTGTGCTGATTACTACACACACACCAACACGTCTGTTCAGCACTGTGCTGATTACTACACACACACCAACACGTCTGTTCAGCACTGTGCTGATTACTACACACACACCAACACGTCTGTTCAGCACTGTGCTGATTACTACACACACACCAACACGTCTGTTCAGCACTATGCTGATTACTACACACACATCAACACGTCTGTTCAGCACTGTGCTGATTACTACACACACACCAACACGTCTGTTCAGCACTGTGCTGATTACTACACATGGCGTAGAGCGGTGGCGTAGTGCGGTGGCGTAGAGCGGTGGCGATGGGTGGTAGGCGTTGAGCGGTGGCGTAGTGCGGTGGCGTAGAGCGGTGGCGTAGTGCGGTGGCGTAGTGCGGTGGCGTAGAGCGGTGGCGTAGTGCGGTGGCGTAGAGCGGTGGCGTAGTGCGGTGGCGTAGAGCGGTGGCGTAGTGCGGTGGCGTAGAGCGGTGGCGTAGTGCGGTGGCGTAGTGCGGTGGCGTAGAGCGGTGGCGTAGTGCGGTGGCGTAGAGCGGTGGCGTAGAGCGGTGGCGTAGTGCGGTGGCGTAGTGCGGTGGCGTAGAGCGATGGCGTAGTGCGGTGGCGTAGTGCGGTGGCGTAGAGCGGTGGCGTAGTGCGATGGCGTAGTGCGGTGGCGTAGAGCGGTGGCGTAGAGCGGTGGCGTAGAGCGGTGGCGTAGTGCGGTGGCGTAGAGCGGTGGCGTAGTGCGGTGGCGTAGAGCGGTGGCGTAGTGCGGTGGCGTAGTGCGGTGGCGTAGAGCGGTGGCGTAGTGCGGTGGCGTAGAGCGGTGGCGTAGAGCGGTGGCGTAGTGCGGTGGCGTAGTGCGGTGGCGTAGAGCGATGGCGTAGTGCGGTGGCGTAGTGCGGTGGCGTAGAGCGGTGGCGTAGAGCGGTGGCGTAGTGCGGTGGCGTAGAGCGGTGGCGTAGAGCGGTGGCGTAGTGCGGTGGCGTAGTGCGGTGGCGTAGAGCGGTGGCGTAGTGCGGTGGCGTAGAGCGGTGGCGTAGAGCGGTGGCGTAGTGCGGTGGCGTAGAGCGATGGCGTAGTGCGATGGCGTAGTGCGGTGGCGTAGAGCGGTGGCGTAGTGCGATGGCGTAGAGCGATGGCGTAGTGCGGTGACATAAACTACATTTATACATTTTCTGAAGAAAGTGTTTCCCTGTGGAGAGTGCTGGAGGTTTCTGGGCCAAAAGGGCCATCTCTGATGTTCTGGACTCTACGGGATTATTTCTCCTGATTTATTGTCAGTCATTTAGAAGAGTAACAGCACACCTCTCCTCAACAAAGAGCTTGATTTAGGAGTCATTCACGCCGGTGGGTTTGTATGCCTTCAGTAAACAGTAAGAGTGTCTCTGTAAACAAACTCCTCTAATTGCCCTCCTGGTAATTGCTGGTGCATTGTGGGTAGGTGTGCTGTACCTGCTGACTGAAGGTACTCGTGAACATGCCAAGCCCTGTCACCGTCCGGCTCAAACTTCAACCTCGCCATATTATCAAACAACTCTGAAAGATGTTTCTGAACCTGAGGGAGAAAACGCACGGCTCCACAACTGCACAGCTGCTGTCTCAGCCGAGGTTTGTCCTAATGTGACATATGGAAACTTGCAATTTGCCTTCAAGACAATTGGGAAGCAGGAATCAACACTGCCACCTAGTGTGTGCAAAAGGCAAATAAATGCAGCAGACATTTTGAGGGGCAGGGGCTCAAGTGAAAAAAAGGGTACTTCTCATAATTACGTTTTTTAAATATTTTTTTGTTTCACAAGCAAAATATCTTAGAATACTGAATTGCCTGAATGTTTTAATCAAATACATTAATATTATTATTGCTATGCATGTACACACACACATACACATCAGTTATTGTGTATGTGGTATGTGTGTATGTGTGTATGCATGTACAATAACTGATGGTGACATGGACTTAGTTTCACATTTGAGGGAAGACTGTATCATCATCATCAAATAAAACCTTCAAAATCCACATTTAGATGGAGTTTGTTTTAAACCTACTATCCTCTATCTGTTTACATCTGTAGATTTCTTCTAAAATAACCAATTTAGATTTCTAAATTTCAGGGGGAAAGACTCTTGGTGTAAGTCATTAACTGGGGACGTTCTGTGCTGATATGCTTTAGTTATTTTGTTTATCTTATTTACCTGCATTGCCCTGTCAATTAGATGCAAATGTGCGCATTTTAACTGGTTGATGCCTAATTTGCATATCAGTTTATTGATTGTGATGATGTTATTAGACACATAGATTTCTTAGTAGAGGGAGCGCTTCAGAACTCCTGACCTGATATTTAGATATACTATTCAATAAATATATTTGTTTGACAGGGAAGCTGTGCACAAACAGGAATATATATTCTTTTTCAAAAATTTTAAAAAGCACCCCAGAAAAAAGGGCACTTTCTCTCCAGGAATAAAAAGGGCAGGTGTTCGAGCCCCTTTTGATGTCTATGTGTGCACGTGCCTGCAGCTTAGCCATAAGCAAACACATTTAAGCAGCGAAACATCTGTGTGAGGCCGTGTGCTGTAGCCGGATACTCATCCATTTCTCTCACAGACTCAATCATCAGCTCAACGCAAAGCATCATGGGACACGGTGTGCTTTCCTCAATGAGGTTGCTTAAAGGAATAGTTTACACAGTCAGTCACATGAAGCACTAGAAATAAATGCCATCAAGAAAGTGTTCCAATGTGCTGTTTTTAATTGATCATGAGTTTGAAGGAAATTTGTGAGAATTGTCAGTGTAAAGACATGTATGGTATGGCTTCAGAATCAGTGAATATAGAGTACAGGTCTTATGAACAACTTTATTGTAGATTCATAATGCTTTATTTGGCATTTCTAATGCTTGACAGTTTAAAGACCCACCCAAACTAGAACAATAACTATATCAGTGTCTACAACGAGGAACAATAACTATATCAGTGTCTACAACGAGGAACAATAACTATATCAGTGTCTACAACAAGGAACAATAACTATATCAGTGTCTACAACGAGGAACAATAACTATATCAGTGTCTACAACGAAGAACAATAACTATATCAGTGTCTACAACGAGGAACAATAACTATATCAGTGTCTACAACGAGGAACAATAACTATATCAGTGTCTACAACGAGGAACAATAACTATATCAGTGTCTACAACGAAGAACAATAACTATATCAGTGTCTACAACTAAGAACAATAACTATATCAGTGTCTACAACTAAGAACAATAACTATATCAGTGTCTACAACGGAGAACAATAACTATATCAGTGTCTACAACTAGGAACAATAACTACATCAGTGTCTACAACGAAGAACAATAACTACATCAGTGTCTACAACGAGGAACAATAACTATATCAGTGTCTACAACGAGGAACAATATCAGTGTCTACAACGAGGAACAATAACTATATCAGTGTCTACAACGAGGAACAATATCAGTGTCTACAACGAGGAACAATAACTATATCAGTGTCTACAACGAGGAACAATAACTATATCAGTGTCTACAACGAGGAACAATAACTATGTCAGTGTCTACAACTAGGAACAATAACTATATCAGTGTCTACAACGAAGAACAATAACTATATCAGTGTCTACAACGAGGAACAATAACTATATCAGTGTCTACAACGAGGAACAATAACTATATCAGTGTCTACAACGAGGAACAATAACTATATCAGTGTCTACAACTAGGAACAATAACTATATCAGTGTCTACAACTAGGAACAATAACTATATCAGTGTCTACAACGAAGAACAATAACTATATCAGTGTCTACAATGAAGAAAAATAACTATATCAGTGTCTACAACTAGGAACAATAACTATATCAGTGTCTACAACGAAGAACAATAACTATATCAGTGTCTACAACGAGGAACAATAACTATATCAGTGTCTACAACGAGGAACAATAACTATATCAGTGTCTACAACGAGGAACAATAACTATATCAGTGTCTACAACGAGGAACAATAACTATATCAGTGTCTACAACGAGGAACAATAACTATATCAGTGTCTACAACGAAGAACAATAACTATATCAGTGTCTACAACGAGGAACAATAACTATATCAGTGTCTATAACGAACGAAGAACAATAACTATATCAGTGTCTACAACGAACAAAGAACAATAACTATATCAGTGTCTACAATGAACAAAGAACAATAACTATATCAGTGTCTACAACGAGGAACAATAACTATATCAGTGTCTAAAATGAGGAACAATAACTATATCAGTGTCTACAACGAGGAACAATAACTATATCTGTGGGAGCCATTAGCTATTGTTGATGTTGTGGTGGTGGTCTACACTAGAGGGCAGTGTGCTTGTGCTACAGTAGCCAAGGTCACGGTGGCACAAGCGGGCCAGCTGATTAATTCACAGGTGTAGCCAGGGGAGGGAAGCTAGGGTGGCGGAGAGATCACACAGTTTTTACCGCTGGCACGCCACAGCTAGATTAGCCCTCACGTTTGCGTATATTTTGAACTCTGTAAACTGTCTTTCTATTAAATGGGAACACCACCCAAAGACGCTAAATGTTGTGGACTTCAAGTTCATCCGAAGTGGACAAATAGCGCGTCAAAAACAGGATCTAGCCCTCACCCTGCCGAGTGTCTGATTTGTGCTAAGACAGTCACTACACAAGTAAAAACTTTGATCTCGCTGAGATATCCTGGAGGAAGAACAATTGAAAATCTGGTTTCGCTGGAATACTTTGGAAGTTGAATAAGCAAATGGATTGTTTTATCGAGCTTGAAACTGCAGCATGGTAAACCTATAAACTGGGTCATTCGTCGCCAATCCTAAGGTAGGATAAATCTTTTTATCATTGACCAGCAAAGGAAAACTTGGATGTTACTGATAAGCAGGTTACGAACTGAAAGACTTTTACGTCTGCACAACAATTGACGCAGTGTTAATAATATTGCTATATGGGTCACGTATTGCGAGTGTGTTGCCTAGGCAAACTGAAAGGCAATAGTCGACATAGCGCAATAACAAGGCCTGTGAATCTTACAAAGTAATCTGTTGAAAATGAGTGACACACAAGGCAATGATGAAAATAAAGCTGCAGAGTGGCAACGTGAGGGTAGCGAAAAAAGGTCAAGAAAGCCTACTGCTAAAAGAATCGTTATGATAATTGAAAGGCTTCAAAAGGAAAGAAGTATGATTTTAAAAAAAACAAGCAAAATAAAAGCAGACATCGTTCCGTTTTTGGTTTCTGTTGAAAAGGTTCCTGCAAACGTGACAAACGTTCAACAAAAGCTAAAGGGGTTTAAGTCTCTATGTCAAAATGCCTTTGATCTTCACAATACATTGCTCAATGAATTTTCTCTGCCTGAAGAGGAACAGAAAAGACAGGAAGAATAGTACCAGTTAAAAAGGTCCGTTAATGATGCATTTGTTGAGAAAGTGTATAAATGGTTGAAGGAGATGGGAGCTTCATGTGATGATGAAAATGTGAATGATGCCGCTGACATTGTTGATGATGATGACGATGATGATGACATTAGGCCAGGGGACAGTGTGTCTAATGTGTCCAGCAAAAGATCAAGCAAAACAAGCCATCGCAGTTCCAGTGCATCTTCCGCACGGTTAAAGGCAAAAGCAGAAAGGGCAGCTTTGGTGGAGAAGGCTGCTGCTTTACAAAGGAAGCATCATCTCGAGGAACAAGAGGAGGAACTTCGATTGGAAAGAGTCAAGCTGAGGAAAAGAAAGGAACAGTTGGAACTTGATGCACAAATTGCTATGGCTGCCGCAAGGCTTTCAGTGCTGGAAGGCAGTGATGTGGGAACGGCTGCATCAGATGGAATGAACTCATACATGAGTAAGGCATGTAAAGGGCAAAGTCTTGAACTTAATCCAAATGCAAGCGTTTATGTTCCTAAACAAAGCACAATGGCTACAAAACCAACATCAAGAGAACCACCTTTGTCTCGTGTGCATGTCGAGGACCCCTTTACACGCTCACAGAATCACGAACAGCGTCGTGTCATATCATCAGCAAGGGATAGCACTTTTAGACTGCAGTCACAGCCACTCAATGGAACACATGGTACTGGCCAACAGCATCGGTTTGAAAATGTTCCTACAACCTTAATAACTGCGCCTGCTGGATCAGTGGCTGCATAAGAACAGCAATTGCACAGGCTTCAGCCAGCACAGAATGCTCCACCAATGCAAAGCACTGTGGACCGGAATGCCATATGTGGAATCTTGCAAAAGCAGAATGAGATTACAGCAATGCTTGTGCAGCAGCAAATGTCATCAAGTTTGCCACAGAAAGACATTGCCATATTCGATGGGGATCCATTGCAGTTTCTTTCATTTGTTAGAGCTTTTGAACACTGTATTGAGGGGAGAACTAGCAGCTATCAAGACTGTCTATACATGTTAGAGCAATATACTACAGGACAGCCTAGAGAGCTGGTTCGGAGTTGCCTACATATGGCATCGCAACAAGGATATCAAAGAGCAAAAGGTCTTCTGAGGGAGCAACTAATATTTTGGCGATGCCAAGCCAGCCTAGTGCTTCGAAGGAGTCAGGCTTAGAATTCTGTCACTATTGTAAGCAGTGTCATCTGTTGTCCAAGTGTCCAGGCTTGAACAAAATTCCTCACAGGGAGAAGATAGAATTCTTGAGAAGAAAGGGTGTTTGCTTTGGATGCTTGAAAGTGGGCCACATGAGTAAAGAGTGTAGAAGTCGTCTTACCTGTGATGAATGCAATCTGAAACATCCAACTATTTTGCACATCTACAATAAGGACAGGATGACTAAGACACAGGAGGTAGAAGTAAATAACGCACTGGTGTCACTTCAGGCATGTGGTTGTACTGGGGCCGGAGATCACCATTGTACTCTCTCCATTATTCCTGTACAGGTGAAATCTAAGAAAGGACATAAGGTGCTCAGGACATATGCCTTCTTGGACCCTGGAAGTACAGCAACATTTTGTACCAACAGGTTGTTGAAGAAGTTGAATCTGCAGGGTAAAAGGACCAACATTCTACTACGCACCATGGGCCATGAGAAGGTTGTTGAAAGTCAAGTTGTTCCAGGTCTAGAGGTGTCCAAATTGGGTGGCAGCCAGTTTTTGGACCTCCCGGAAGTATACACACAGGACGCAATTCCAGTGTCAAAGAGCAACATTCCTATCCAGCAAGACCTTGAGAAATGGGAATATTTGAGAGATATTAAAATTCCAGAATTGGATGCAGATGTTGAAATCTTGATTGGGACCAATGCACCAAACTTGATGGAGCCCTGGGAAATTGTTAACAGCGAAGGTGGTGGACCCTATGCCGTGAGGACCCTATTGGGGTGGGTCATCAACGGTCCATTGAGAGGCAATAGTGGATGTTGCAAGAGAAGCTGCTCAACCGTCTATGCCAATAGGGTATCCATAGCCAGGCTGGAGGAGCTGTTGGTTTCTCAGTACAACCAAGACTTTAATGAGAAGTCATTGGAGGAGAGGCAGGAGATGTCAAGGGAAGACCTGAGGTTTATGGAGGTCCTTGAGAAGTCTACACACTTGCAAGGAGGGCATTACTGCATGGATTTACCCTTTAAGACTGATGACATCACCATGCCAAATAACCGGTGCATAGTGGAACAGCGTGTTAACTGTCTAAAAAGAAAGTTTGAAAGGAACAAATCTTATCAGGAGGAGTATACAGCGTTTCTCTTACAGATGATTGACAGCGGATATGCTGAAGTGGTGCCTAAAGACCAGCTGGATTGTAAAGAAGGCCATGTGTGGTCTCTCCAGGCTTGGGAGGGTTACTTTAAAAATGTATTCCGTTACAGTTACAAATTACTTCATAAAAAAAGTATTCAGTAACGTAATCCAAGTACCACAATATGAAAGTAATGTAACTGATTACTTTTGGATTACTTCAAGGACAGATATTATTTTAAAAAACAACAGCTTTTATTTATTAAGAATTTCACAGCCACAGCCACACTAAATTTCAAATATTTATGTAAAGGACTATACAGACATCTAGTGGCTACAGTATGGTATTACAGATTATTTTGTTTTATTTTTAACTTGACATACAAGGAAAAAATAAAATAGAAATGTTTCTTCAACAGGAAAATATACATATACATACTACTAATAACACTATATTAAACGTTGCTTTAATGACTCAGGGCACGACTCGTGTGCCTCCCGCTGGTGCATGCGCAAAATAACAGCTCTCTACAACAATCTCCTCAGACACAGATTGAATCACAATTTTCGTTGCTGGAAGGCACAGTTTGCACTGTACGACCATGTTGTTGGCATTTTCTTCTTTAAAAACAAAATAGCAGCGGAATTTCCAAGAAATTAAAGCATTTTTACCGTGGGGAGCATCGTTTCTAGCAGCAGTGACTCGATCCGTGTCTGAGGAGATTGTAGAGAGCTGTTATTTTGCGCGTGCACCAGCGGGTGGCACGAGTCGTGTCGTGAGTCATTAATCAAGCAATGCTTAATATAGGCTAGTGTTATTATGCCAAAATACAGATTTATTTTGTTTTAAATGAAACCATTGTAATCCTGAAAGTATCCCCCCTTTTTTCAAAAAGTAACTATAATCTGATTACTATGTGTTTTGACGTAACTGTAACGGATTACAGTTACTGGACTTTTGTATCCTGATTACATAACGCCGTTACATGTATTCCATTACTCCCCAACCCTGGGTATCTCCCTCATCATGGGGTTTATCACCCAAGAAAGAAGTCTCTAAGGGTGGTTTTTGACTGTGGAGCTGGATTTAAAGGAACATCCTTGAATTATCAGTTGTTGCAAGGTCCTGACTTTACCAATTCACTTTTTGGTGTTTTAACAAGATTCAGACAGGAGAGCATCGCCCTGATGACCGATGTCCAGGCTATGTTTCATCAAGTGAGGGTGTCAAAAAGCCACGTGGATTTCCTTCGTTTTCTATGGTGGCCAGAAGGAGATACGACACAAAGCCCACTGGAACATAGAATGAAGGTGCACATCTTTGGAGCTGTCTCGTCACCAAGCTGTGCAAATTACGCTTTAAGGAGAACTGCGGCAGACAACCAGGACGACTTTCAAGCTGAAGTGATTGAGACCATATACAACAACTTTTATGTGGATGATTGTCTAAAGTCATTACCTTCAGAGAAGGAGGCTATAAAGTTGGTTGCAGATCTTACCGAGTTGTGCTCAAAGGGAGGGTTTCGACTGCTCAAATGGACAAGTAACAGTCGGGCCGTATTGTCGTCCATTCTTGAAGAAAAGCGATCCAAAACAACCAGGCAGCTGCACCTGGAACAAGACCAGCTACCCATGGAGATGGCACTTGGACTGAATTGGTGTGCTGAAAGTGACACTTTTACATTTAAACCTGCAGTGGAAAGACGGCCCCATACTAGACGCGGAATTCTATCAATCGTTGGTTCTATATATGACCCATTGGTTTTTTTATCTCCTTTCACCTTGATTCCAAAGCTGCTGTTGCAAGAAATGTGCCGAAGGAAATTGTCTTGGGATGAGCCTATACCACAGACACTTTTACAACAATGGGCCGGATGGCTGTCGGACTTGGAGAAGGTGGCGAAGCTTAAGGTGAGCCGCTGTATCAAGCCAAGGGGCTTTGGAAGATCTGCCAGTGCACAGTTACATCATTTTGCTGATGCTAGCAGCCACGGTTATGGCACAGTGTCCTACCTAAGGCTGGTGAGTCAAGAGGAGCGAGTGCATGTTGCCTTTATGTCAGGTAAAGCCAGGGTTGCGCCATTAAAACAGACAACTATCCCTCGTCTTGAGCTTGCGGCAGCAGTGTTGGCTGTTAAGGTCGATAGGATGTTGAAGAAGGAGCTGTTGCTGCAATTGGAGGAGTCACACTTCTGGACAGACAGTCAGACTGTGTTGAAATACATCAACAATGAAACGAAACGCTTTCATACCTTTGTTGCTAACAGAGTGGCTGCAATACGGGAAGCAACAAATCTCAGTCAGTGGAAGTATATCAGTCCCAAGAACAATCCCGCAGATGAAGCCTCTAGGGGTCTGAGTGTGGATAACTTTCTTGCCTGTAAGAGGTGGTTGGAGGGTCCTGACTTTCTCCAAAGACCGGAAATGGATTGGCCAAGACCTTTGGAGCCGCAGCCCATCTCCTCAGACGACCCAGAGGTCAAAAGGGACGTCATGGTAAATGTGATTACACACACAGAAGATGCGACCTCTAAGCTCATGACTTACTTTTCTGACTGGTCTAAACTTAAAATCTCTGTAGCTTGGTACTTAAGGCTCAAATCTATTCTTTTGGAGCTGAGCAGAGAGTAGGGCTGTCACTTTTGAGAAAAATCATATTCGAACGGTTATCGGATATCAAGCAATGTATTCGAATATATTCGAATTTCTACGAGCCCCGCCCCCCCACAAAAAAAAGAAAAGAAAAACACCGTAACTGTCAGGTTGCGTGCAGGTAGCCGAAGACGAGGACACCGTAGTTGCAGTTTAGAAGATTTATTTACAAAGTTAAACTTCCAAAAACAAAACAGAAACAAAAGAACCAAAACTCCAGGACTTCGAAAGAAACACAACCATAAATTGACGACGACCAACAAACACTGAGGGAAAACACAGGGCTTAAATGAACTGAACCAAACGAGATAATTAACTGAAAACAGGTGAAGAGAATGGGTAATCAGACAGAGAGGGAAAACTAACAGGACTGAACCAAAATCACAATAGACAGGGGGAAACGAGATCACAAAACTGAACAGAAAACATCAAAACGTGACAGTACCTCCCCCCTCCCCGAAGGCGCGTCCTCGCGCCGTATAACATCCAAAGGGGTGGGAGGGTGGGCATCCTGGACTCCAGGACGGTCCAGGCGGAGCAGGCTGGTCAGGGGACCAGGGCGGAGCAGGACGATGGCGTGACCAGGGCGGAGCAGGACGTGGGCGTGACCAGGGTGGAACAGGACGTGGGCGTGACCAGGGCGGAACAGGACGAGGGCGTGACCAGGGTGGAGCAGGACGTGGGCGTGGCCACGGCGGAGCTGTCGGACCCTCGGGCATCCAGGGCGGTGGTGACCCTTCGGGCGGCCATGGCGGTGAGGACCCTTCGGGCGGCCATGGCGGTGAGGACCCTTCGGGCGGCCATGGCGGTGAGGACCCTTCGGGCGGCCATGGCGGTGAGGACCCTTCGGGCGGCCATGGCGGTGAGGACCCCTCGGGCGGCCACGGTGGTGGTGTTTTTTCAGGCCTCCGTGGGTCTTTGGCCGGCCATGGCGAAGGCGTATAGCCCCCCCCCAAAATTTTCTTGGGGAGAAGGACAGGCTCAGGAACGGGAACAGACTTGACGTCAGCGGGCTCTGGCGCAGGATCAGTGGGCTCTGGCGCAGGATCAGCGGGCTCTGGCGCAGGATCAGCGGGCTCTGGCGCAGGATCAGCGGGCTCTGGCGCAGGATCAGCACTGGACGGGACCAGCGGTGAAGGCTCAGGGTCTGTGCTGGACGGGACCAGCGGTGAAGGCTCAGGGTCTGTGCTGGACGGAACCAGCGGTGAAGGCTCAGGATCCGTACTGGACGGGACCAGCGGTGAAGGCTCAGGATCCTTGCTGGACGGGACCAGCGGTGAAGGCTCAGGGTCTGTGCTGGACGGAACCAGCGGTGAAGGCTCAGGATCTGTGCTGGACGGAACCAGCGGCGAAGGAAACTCTGGGCTGGACGGGACCAGCGGCGAAGGAAACTCTGGGCTGGACGGGACCAGCGGCGAAGGAAACTCTGGGCTGGACGGGACCAGCGGCGAAGGAAACTCTGGGCTGGACGGGACCAGCGGCGAAGGAAACTCTGGGCTGGACGGGACCAGCGGCGAAGGAAACTCTGGGCTGGACGGGACCAGCGGCGAAGGAAACTCTGGGCTGGACGGGACCAGCGGCGAAGGAAACTCTGGGCTGGACGGGACCAGCAGTGAAGGAAGCTTTGGGCTGGACGGGACCAGTGGCGAAGGCTCTGGACTGGACGGATGGGCCATGATCGATGTGTGTGTAGCCCACACACACAAGATCGCCGTAATTAGCACTGTATCTTCCAGAGCTGTCTGGACGGTCTCTGGCTGGACGGTCTCTGGCTGGACGGTCTCTGGCTCGAAGACTGGCTCTTGCTCGAAGACTGGCTCTTGCTCGAAGACTGGCTCTTGCTCGAAGACTGGCTCTTGCTCGAAGACTGGCTCTTGCTCGAAGACTGGCTCTTGCTCGAAGACTGGCTCTTGCTCGAAGACGATGGGCTCTGGCTCTTGCTCGAAGACGATGGGCTCTGGCTCTTGCTCGAAGACTGGCTCTTTTTTTTTATTTTTTTTTTTTTTTTATTATTTTTTATTTGATTGGGACAATGCATATTAATGAACAAACATGTGATACATGCATGTAAATATGCCGGATTGTAGCTATAAGCTAGTTTCCATCCGTAGTCCCAAAGGCTAGAACACAAGAATCACAAGATATTACAGAATAAAATTTACATCTACAACATTCATCATGTAATTATCAAAAATTCTATATACAATATTCACAAACTTAAAAATTCATTCAGTACACAAACACTCATTATGTAAACATTACAATACAAGACAAGTTTATAATAATAGGCCTATAGGCTACAACATACCCACTAATGTGTGCAATTTTGATTTGCCCATAAAAATCTTTTTAATTGGACTTTAAACGAGCTATGTGTAGGGCATTCTCTCAGTGTTTTAGGCAGACTATTCCACAGGTTCCCACCCCGGACGGACAGGACCGTCTGACCGAAGGTAGTACGCCTGTGGTTTATTATTACATCGCCTCTTGCGGAGGCTCGCGTGGTCCTCTGTGAATTATCTTTAAATTTAATAAAATCCTTCAGCGGTGGAGGAGCGAGGGAGTGTAAAACCTTGTATATCATACAAGCCATTTTAAAATTAATCATATTTTGAAAATCTAGTAGTCTATGCTTTTTTAGCACATGACAGTAATGGTGGGATAACGATTTTTTATCTAGTGTTTTTAACGCCCTTTTATAGAGACTTTCTATGGTTTTAAGTGTTGTGGGGCAAGCCAAAGACCAGGTAGTCAAACAATAATCAAAATGTGAAATAATCATTGAATAAAAATATGTTTTAGCTGCACCCATGGTTAAATTATTTCGAATATGCTGAAAATTTTTAAGATTAAATTTGACTACCTGTGCTACTTTTTTTACATGACTTTTAAAACAAAGTGTTGGATCAAGGACTACCCCAAGATATTTAAATTCTGATACCAAATCAAGTTCCACTCCATTCAGAAAGACATTTGATCTTATTATTTTAACATTGCGTTTTGAAAAGTACATGCATACAGTTTTTCTAGTGTTCAGCATGAGGCATGAATCCTTTAACCAATCCTGCACATAACCCAAAGCCGCTGTAAGATCAGCAGCTGCTTGTTGGGTGGTTTTTGCTTGAGTGTATATCACAGCGTCATCCGCATACATTTGCGAGAAGACGTTTGGACATGAATTTGGTAGGTTATTGATAAAGAGAGAAAACAGAATAGGTCCAAGGATAGACCCCTGAGGAACCCCAACTCCAGAATCTAGACAGGGTGATTTTACACCATCCACTACCACGTACTGTTTCCTGTCGGACAGATAAGATTGAAACCATAAAAGTGCTTGATCAGAGATGTTAAATTTACTCAATCTGGATATTAAAATCTGATGGTTTACAGAGTCAAAGGCTTTCTTCAAATCTAAGAAGACAGCCCCGACACAAAGACTCTTGTCAAGCAGACCTTTTATGTTTTCTGTTAACACACACAGGGCACTATCGGTGGAGTGATGGGTCCGAAAACCGAATTGTAATGGATGTAATGAAGGTTGAACATTTTCCAGATGGGCCATCAGTAATCTGACTACCCACTTCTCTGCTATTTTTGAAATAATGGGGAGTATGCTGATAGGTCTATAATTGGACATGTCTGCTGTTACACCTGATTTGAATATTGGTGTCACTGCAGCCACTTTCCAATCTGCAGGGACCATAGAATAATTAAAAGACATATTAAGAAGATGAGTAATTGGACATGTAAGAGAGTCCTTATACTCTTTAAAAAAATGTGTATTAAGACCAAATGCATCAAGGGCTTTTGAATTGTTCATGCAAGTAATAATTTTTGTTACTTCGTACTCTGAGATTTCAGTAATTTTAAATACAGACTGATGCGGATCAATAACATTATCAGAACACAGAGGTGAAACAAAATGCTGAGTAATATCTTTTACAGAATTTATAAAATAACTATTGAAATTGGTGGCTATAGAAAGTGGATCTTTGATAATCGAACCATTGATTTGAAGGTTCATTTCTTTATTGTTTTTATTTAAATGTCGCCCCAGCAATTTATTTAGGTTTTGCCATACTAATTTTCCATTACCGTTTGCATTCTCTATTACTTTAATGAAAAAATTAGCTTTGGCCCATCTCAGACTCTGTGTGACCTTGTTTCGCATGTGAGTAAACTTCTGACGATCTGTTGTTAGGCCTGATTTTAAAAATTGCTTTAATAGCAAGTCTCTAACTAACATCAGATTTTTACATTCTTTATTCAGCCATGGCAAGTGGCACCTTTTTTTACGTTTATATCTCCCTTTATTCGAATGAGTTGAAATGACATCCTTCAAAGATTTAATAAATTTGCCACTACAAGATTCAAGATTGTCACCAGACAAGATCATATCCCAGTCCAATGATGACAAGGATGTGGCCACACCCTGTCGTTGGCTATTAGGTATGAACTTATATGGAGACCTATTATTTGTAGAATTGAAAAAATCTTTATTAACCCTCGACTTAGACAATTTCCTTG
This sequence comes from Semotilus atromaculatus, assembly GCA_031834385.1. Taxonomy (NCBI): domain Eukaryota; kingdom Metazoa; phylum Chordata; class Actinopteri; order Cypriniformes; family Leuciscidae; genus Semotilus; species Semotilus atromaculatus. The sequence goes on from JAULUF010000014.1 coordinate 609,016, forward strand.
AAAAAAGTATAATGTTATGGTCTGATAGACCAGTTATAAAATTATAAGATCTGATTATCCTTTCAGGTCTGTTACTGAAAAGTAGATCTATTTTAGTTTTGGAGTGTTTCGTAATCCGTGTTGGTTGCTGAACAAGTTGGGAAAAATTTAGATTGTCCATGATGTACTTTAGTGATTTCCTATCTTTCTTACAGTCCCAATTCACATTAAAGTCCCCAATTACAATAATTTCATTGGACTTGTTGCATGTTGTATGATGTTTAAGTAGTACCTGCAGTTGTTCATAGAAGTCAACTTTGGCTGATGGAGGACGATAAATGCAGACCAAAGTAAAAGTCATCTCTGCAGAGAGGGAGACTTTTACTGAGATATTTTCAATCTCGACCTCCCTTGGCACACTTAATTGTGAGCACTCCAAATTATTTTTCACATACAGCAATACACCCCCACCTTTTCCTTTACCCCTGTCTCTTCTAAACACATTATAATCAGGGAAAACAACACCAGCTTCAGGGGATGATTCTTTAAGCCAGGTTTCCGATAAGCCTAAAACATCAATATTTGAATTCCTGAGAATATGGTCCAGTTGTTCACGTTTAGGGAGCATACTGCGTATATTAAGATGTGCACAAAGAAACCCTTTTGGCTTATTTTTATTGTCCCATATTAATTTAGCCTGGTTTAATGTATTAAAAATAGTTGTCTCCCGATATCTTCTCATTACAGCATTTCTAGCGTTTTTAATAACTTTGCAGGAATTTGATGCAAGCTGTGTTTGAGGTACTAACCGGTCTTGGATCCCCGACACGGTCCCCAACCCATCCATCATGTTGATAGCCAATGTCACATGTCCATCGATGCCTGCTGCAGTTGTTTGTAGCCTCGTAGCTGCCATGCTAACCGCATCAGCCCCTGCGGCCGCCGTGTTAGATGTATCGAGGGTCACAATGGACCGCGTCCCAGCCGCCGATCCCTCTCCTCCTCCTACCTCCGCCTCCGCGATCCCGACTCCAACTCCATCACAGCCCGAGGACACCCCAGGCACAAAGTCCAATGTGCCCATGGCCATCCCCACGGATCCTCCGGCTCGCGCCGATGGGCCCAACACCTCGCACGCTGGAGCGCCGACCGCCGCCAGCGGGCTCACACCTGCCGCCACTCCAGAGAAACCACCCAAAGCTGTCGACGGCACAAACACCCCGGCCTCCAGGCCCACAGGTGAATCTGAGCCGGTACCATAGTGGCCAGAATAATTGTTGGTGGCCGAAATAATAGTGACCCGGGGTTCACATTCCGCCAATATTTTGATGGGTCCCGGACATTGGTGTATGTCCCCGGATAGGAGTAGACAGATGGCGATTATAAGAGTACGGCTTTGAGGAATTCGTAGAGTTCGTATACCGCTTTTCCTGCTTTTAATTGAGCAGTGGAAGAGCGATGGAAAAACAAAAGCCGTAGCAACGGCATGTCTTCCGAATCCAAAATGTTTATTGTTCGGAGTTTTGTGTGAAACTTGTAAAATCACTCCCGGATATTTTTTGCCAGCACTATAGCACTTACATTGTGATGAAAAACGGGCAGTGTCATTGAGCCTATATCTTAAATTGTCCAAAAAAAGTACATAAACAAGGAGCGCTATGACAACTCCCGTCGTACCTGCTGGCGCCATCTTAATGCCAATGCCATATACGTGCTTCGCGCTGGCTGATTCCGGAGAAACATACGATGTAAACTCTGGCTCTTGCTCGAAGACTGGCTCTGGCTCGTGCTCGAAGACTGGCTCTGGCTCGTGCTCGAAGACTGGCTCTGGCTCGTGCTCGAAGACTGGCTCTGGCTCGTGCTCGAAGACTGGCTCTGGCTCGTGCTCGAAGACTGGCTCTGGCGGGCTGGCGATGGGCTCAGGCTCTGGCGGGCTTGGAACTAGCCTATATCGCCCATATCCTCCCCTGTGACCCCCACGGCTCCCACGGAACACAGCCTGGCGGGTTCCCACAAAGGCCTGCCTCCAGCTCTCCATCTTCTTAATTTTTTAGGTTGGTCGTTCTGTCAGGTTGCGTGCAGGTAGCCGAAGACGAGGACACCGTAGTTGCAGTTTAGAAGATTTATTTACAAAGTTAAACTTCCAAAAACAAAACAGAAACAAAAGAACCAAAACTCCAGGACTTCGAAAGAAACACAACCATAAATTGACGACGACCAACAAACACTGAGGGAAAACACAGGGCTTAAATGAACTGAACCAAACGAGATAATTAACTGAAAACAGGTGAAGAGAATGGGTAATCAGACAGAGAGGGAAAACTAACAGGACTGAACCAAAATCACAATAGACAGGGGGAAACGAGATCACAAAACTGAACAGAAAACATCAAAACGTGACAGTAACGGAGATTCAATCACAAATTTATTAACAGTCTGGCAGTCATAAACAGGCCTCAGGCCTGTCTGAAAAAAAAATCTTTGACTTACTGTTTTAAACAGCAGGTTATCAACAATCTATATGAAGTGGCAGTAGCCAATCACAAAAGTAGGCTACATGGAAAAAAACCTGAATCGGAACAGCACGGCACAAACAAAAACTTGACAGCTTAAACAGCAGCAGGATTAATGCCTATAACCTAGCCTAATTCATTTCTTAATATTGTTTGCTAGAAACACAATTTACCAATTTGTGATCTGGATCAAGTGCGGCTCTCTTTTTATTGGCGATGTTCCTCGCGGTGGAGAACGCGCGCGCACACACAGGTATTTGCGCGTCAATGTTGAGAGAAGTGGTATCTACGGTGTAGAACCCAAAATATTTCCAGACACTACTTTTTAGATGAGTTGGGGTCGTAATTCTCCACTCAGGCTGGCCGTTCTGTGCGTTATCTTCCATTTTCAAAACAGGGAGACTATTGGCAATTATTCGCTTGATTTGGTCATGGGCCGACGCTACAATACGTTTAGAGCGCCCACTGCTGGATGAGATGGCAAACAATAAAATAAAAAAACAAACGGTCTAATCATAGACTAAAAAATGCGCTAAACATGGCACTTTAAAAACCGGATAGTTTATTTATAGTTCGAATACGGATATTTCACGTCATGTTCGAATGCATATTCGAATATCGAATAAAAAGTGACAGCCCTAGCAGAGAGAGGAAGTTGATTCCGTCTTCTTTAGATCTTACTGGTTCATCTTTGGAGGAGAGGATGAGAGAAGTTAGAGGAACAATTGGCAAACAACCACTTTCTGTGAGTGAGCTCTCTAAAGCCGAAGCTGCTATCATACATTTCAGTCAGCAAGTAACATTTCAGGAAGAAATCTCAATGTTGAAAGGTGGAGCATCTTTTGTGAAGAAAACAAGCAACATTTACAAATTAGATCCAGTGATCCGTGACAATTTGTTGAGAGTAGGTGGAAGACTTGGCCGCGCAGCTTTGCCTGAAGAGCTCAAGCATCCTGTGATTCTCTGTAAGGGGCAACATATATCCAGTCTTATTCTGCGGTCCATACATCAACAGCTCGGGCATGCTGGACGGAACCATATGCTCTCGACTTTGCAGCGCAAGTATTGGGTTACCAACGCCAACTCTGCCTGCCGGAGAATAATATCTGAGTGTGTGGTCTGTAGAAGGCATCGCGGACAGCCAAGTGAGCAGAAGATGGCTGACCTGCCCAGTGAAAGAATAAATCCAGATCTGCCTCCCTTCACCAACGTCGGGGTGGATTATTTCGGACCCATTGAAGTCAAGAGGGGGCGTGCTATGGCCAAAAGATATGGGGTCATCTTCACCTGTATGGCCAGTAGAGCTGTGCATTTGGAGGTTGCTTACACTCTGACCACGGATTCTTGTGTCAATGCTATTAGGAGATTCATTTGTCGAAGAGGTCAGATCGGCAGTCTACGATCAGACAATGGCACCAACTTTGTTGGTGCAGAGCGAGAATTAAGAGAAGCTTTAGCAGCCATTGATTACAGCGAAATTCATGGTGCTCTCATAAAAAGGGGGATCGATTGGATTTTTAACACCCCGGCTGCATCACATCATGGTGGCGTTTGGGAGCACCTCATTAAGATAGTTAAGCAAGTTCTGTATTCTGTTCTGCAGCAACAGTCTTTGGATGACGAAAGCTTCCATACCATTCTGCAGGAGGTGGAAGCTATTCTGAATGACCGTCCGATAACCAAGGCGTCTGACGATGTTAACGACTTGGAAGCGCTCACACCCAATCACATCCTTTTGCTGAAAGGAAAACCTGTTCTTGCCCCTGGAATCTTTCAAGAGAATGATCTTTACATTAGAAGACGATTGAGACAAGTTCAGTATCTTTCAACTTTGTTCTGGAAAAGGTGGATAAGGGAGTACCTGCCGCTGTTACAGGAACGGCAAAGGTTTTGTAATGGGAGACATTGTCATCATTATGGACCACACTGCTCCGCGTGGATCATGGATTATGGGAAGAGTGATAAAGACTTACCCAGACAAGTAGGGCTTCGTACGCGCCGTACAGTTGAAGACTAAGACAGGGCAGTTGGAGCGCCCTATTTCCAAGCTTTTCCTGTTGCAAGAAGCTGTGTAAAGGTCATTATCCAACGCTGGTTAACATCCAATCCAGAAGAAAGAAGACCTGAAGACCTTTTTGTGTGACTCCCTGTTTTGTAGTTTAATTGGGCACACTTTCCCAATTAGGGGCCGGTGTGTGGGAGCCATTAGCTATTGTTGATGTTGTGGTGGTGGTCTACACTAGAGGGCAGTGTGCTTGTGGTACAGTAGCCAAGGTCACGGTGGCACAGGCGGGCCAGCTGATTAATTCACAGGTGTAGCCAGGGGAGGGAAGCTAGGGTGGCGGAGAGATCACACAGTTTTTACCGCTGGCACGCCACAGCTAGATTAGCCCTCACGTTTGCGTATATTTTGAACTCTGTAAACTGTCTTTCTATTAAATGGGAACACCACCCAAAGACGCTAAATGTTGTGGACTTCAAGTTCATCCGAAGTGGACAAATAGCGCGTCAAAAACAGGATCTAGCCCTCACCCTGCCGAGTGTCTGATTTGTGCTAAGACAGTCACTACAATATCAGTGTCTACAACGAGGAACAATAACTATATCAGTGTCTACAACGAACGAAGAACAATAACTATATCAGTGTCTACAACGAGGAACAATAACTATATCAGTGTCTACAACGAAGAACAATAACTATATCAGTGTCTACAACGAACGAAGAACAATAACTATATCAGTGTCTACAACGAACGAAGAACAATAACTATATCAGTGTCTACAACGAGGAACAATAACTATATCAGTGTCTACAACGAACGAAGAACAATAACTATATCAGTGTCTACAACGAGGAACAATAACTATATCAGTGTCTACAACGAACAAAGAACAATAACTATATCAGTGTCTACAACGAACGAAGAACAATAACTATATCAGTGTCTACAACGAACGAAGAACAATAACTATATCAGTGTCTACAACGAGGAACAATAACTATATCAGTGTCTACAACGAAGAACAATAACTATATCAGTGTCTACAACGAGGAACAATAACTATATCAGTGTCTACAACGAAGAACAATAACTATATCAGTGTCTACAACGAGGAACAATAACTATATCAGTGTCTACAACGAGGAACAATAACTATATCAGTGTCTACAACGAACGAAGAACAATAACTATATCAGTGTCTACAACGAACGAAGAACAATAACTATATCAGTGTCTACAACGAGGAACAATAACTATATCAGTGTCTACAACGAGGAACAATAACTATATCAGTGTCTACAACGAGGAACAATAACTATATCAGTGTCTACAACGAAGAACAATAACTATATCAGTGTCTACAACGAGGAACAATAACTATATCAGTGTCTACAACGAGGAACAGTAACTATATCAGTGTCTACAACGAACGAAGAACAATAACTATATCAGTGTCTACAACGAGGAACAATAACTATATCAGTGTCTACAACGAACGAAGAACAATAACTATATCAGTGTCTACAACGAGGAACAATAACTATATCAGTGTCTACAACGAGGAACAATAACTATATCAGTGTCTACAACGAGGAACAATAACTATATCAGTGTCTACAACGAGGAACAATAACTATATCAGTGTCTACAACGAACGAAGAACAATAACTATATCAGTGTCTACAACGAGGAACAATAACTATATCAGTGTCTACAACGAACGAAGAACAATAACTATATCAGTGTCTACAACGAGGAACAATAACTATATCAGTGTCTACAACTAATAACAATAACTATATCAGTGTCTACAACGAAGAACAATAACTATATCAGTGTCTACAACGAAGAACAATAACTATATCAGTGTCTACAACGAGGAACAATAACTATATCAGTGTCTACAACGAAGAACAATAACTATATCAGTGTCTACAACGAACGAAGAACAATAACTATATCAGTGTCTACAACGAGGAACAATAACTATATCAGTGTCTACAACGAAGAACAATAACTATATCAGTGTCTACAACGAACGAAGAACAATAACTATATCAGTGTCTACAACGAGGAACAATAACTATATCAGTGTCTACAACGAACGAAGAACAATAACTATATCAGTGTCTACAACGAAGAACAATAACTATATCAGTGTCTACAACGAAGAACAATAACTATATCAGTGTCTACAACGAGGAACAATAACTATATCAGTGTCTACAACGAAGAACAATAACTATATCAGTGTCTACAACGAGGAACAATAACTATATCAGTGTCTACAACGAAGAACAATAACTATATCAGTGTCTACAACGAAGAACAATAACTATATCAGTGTCTACAACGAAGAACAATAACTATATCAGTGTCTACAACGAGGAACAATAACTATATCAGTGTCTACAACGAGGAACAATAACTATATCAGTGTCTACAACGAACGAAGAACAATAACTATATCAGTGTCTACAACGAGGAACAATAACTATATCAGTGTCTACAACGAGGAACAATAACTATATCAGTGTCTACAACGAGGAACAATAACTATATCAGTGTCTACAACGAGGAACAATAATAACTATATCAGTGTCTACAACGAGGAACAATAACTATATCAGTGTCTACAACGAAGAACAATAACTATATCAGTGTCTACAACGAAGAACAATAACTATATCAGTGTCTACAACGAGGAACAATAACTATATCAGTGTCTACAACGAAGAACAATAACTATATCAGTGTCTACAACGAGGAACAATAACTATATCAGTGTCTACAACGAGGAACAATAACTATATCAGTGTCTACAACGAGGAACAATAACTATATCAGTGTCTACAACGAGGAACAATAACTATATCAGTGTCTACAACGAGGAACAATAACTATATCAGTGTCTACAACGAGGAACAATAACTATATCAGTGTCTACAACGAGGAACAATAACTATATCAGTGTCTACAACGAGGAACAATAACTATAACTACAATGGTAACACTTCACAATAAGGTTCATTAGTTAACTACATTAGTTAGCATGAACTAATAATGAACTGCACTTATACAGCATTTATTAATCTTTGTTAATGTTAATGTCAACATTTACTAATACTTTATTAAAATCGTGTTAACATTAGTTAATGCACTGTGAACTAACATGAACAAACTATGAACAGCTGGATTTTATTAACTAACATTAACAAATATGAATAAGTACTGTAACAAATGTATTGCTTAATGTTAGTTCATGTTAGTTAATACATTAACTAATGTTAACTAATGAACCTTATTGTAAAGTGTTACCACTAAAATTGTATTAGAACCTACGCCTGTTTATTATAATGTTTATTATGTTCTGTTATTATGTTCTGTTTATTATGTTCTGTTATTATGTTCTGTTATTATGTTCTGTTTATTATGTCCTGTTATTATGTTCTGTTATTATGTCCTGTTATTATGTTCTGTTTATTATGTCCTGTTATTATGTTCTGTTATTATGTCCTGTTATTATGTTCTGTTATTATGTTCTGTTTATTATGTTCTGTTATTATGTTCTGTTATTATGTTCTGTTTATTATGTCCTGTTATTATGTTCTGTTATTATGTCCTGTTATTATGTCCTGTTATTATGTTCTGTTATTATGTCCTGTTATTATGTTCTGTTATTATGTTCTGTTTATTATGTCCTGTTATTATGTTCTGTTATTATGTCCTGTTATTATGTTCTGTTATTATGTCCTGTTATTATGTTCTGTTATTATGTTCTGTTATTATGTTCTGTTTATTATGTCCTGTTATTATGTTCTGTTATTATGTCCTGTTATTATGTTCTGTTATTATGTTCTGTTATTATGTCCTGTTATTATGTTCTGTTATTATGTCCTGTTATTATGTTCTGTTATTATGTTCTGTTATTATGTCCTGTTATTATGTTCTGTTATTATGTTCTGTTATTATGTTCTGTTTATTATGTCCTGTTATTATGTTCTGTTATTATGTCCTGTTATTATGTTCTGTTATTATGTCCTGTTATTATGTTCTGTTATTATGTTCTGTTATTATGTCCTGTTATTATGTTCTGTTATTATGTCCTGTTATTATGTTCTGTTATTATGTCCTGTTATTATGTTCTGTTATTATGTTCTGTTTATTATGTCCTGTTATTATGTTCTGTTATTATGTCCTGTTATTATGTTCTGTTATTATGTCCTGTTATTATGTTCTGTTTATTATGTCCTGTTATTATGTTCTGTTATTATGTCCTGTTATTATGTTCTGTTATTATGTTCTGTTATTATGTTCTGTTTATTATGTCCTGTTATTATGTTCTGTTATTATGTCCTGTTATTATGTTCTGTTATTATGTTCTGTTTATTATGTCCTGTTATTATGTTCTGTTATTATGTCCTGTTATTATGTTCTGTTATTATGTTCTGTTATTATGTCCTGTTATTATGTTCTGTTATTATGTCCTGTTATTATGTTCTGTTATTATGTCCTGTTATTATGTTCTGTTATTATGTTCTGTTTATTATGTCCTGTTATTATGTTCTGTTATTATGTCCTGTTATTATGTTCTGTTATTATGTCCTGTTATTATGTTCTGTTATTATGTCCTGTTATTATGTTCTGTTATTATGTTCTGTTTATTATGTCCTGTTATTATGTTCTGTTATTATGTTCTGTTATTATGTTCTGTTTATTATAAGCACGCTGAAGTTTTGTCGTCTGTTTAATGATGCTTTTGTCACTTTAAATGCTTGAGCTCTTAAAGCAGGATGGATTCTGATTGGCTGTCAATGTTTTATTGTTCATCGCTCTGAAAGTGATTCCAATGATATCATTCCTCTTAGTGTTTATCGTTATAATTATGGACTCCACTATTTCCATAGAATTAGAATAATCTTTAAACCTTTATAGTTATAGTTATTGTCTTTGGTGTAGAGTCATCATCAACTTTTGTTTTAAGGAAAAGAGCTGGTCAAGCATTCTGCCTAATATCTATAGTTTCTGTAGGAAAGAAAAGAATATGGGGAGCTGGAACACATGAAGAGTCAGCTATTCCTCTGCCTCTCGAGGGTGATCCAGTCCTCCAGTGCTGTAGAGCACAGGGTTATTGCCTCCACAGCGCTGGGTGTTTTCTGGCTCTTTAAAATCAATATCGATTCCGTCAAAGCGTTTGGAATCCTGTGGAGACATTCATGAGAGAATGAGTCGAGACAACTTAGTTTGCCATAAAGAAAAACCTCAAAAAACCCTCTGACATCCTGAAGAACATCTGTGTCTCGGCCGCAGGCGCACAGCAGTAATTACCCAAATGTTTTCGGCCAAAAGCATTTTCATCTCTCATCTACATCTATGAATAGAGTGCCAGAGGGCAGGACAAGATGCTACTCAAATCTTTCTCAATTAAAGTCTGTTTCCCATTTCCTTCTTTACTATTCCGGCTGTTTTTACATGTCTATTCGAGGGCAAGATAAGTTTTCAGTAAAGGAAGAATGAATAATAATAATAATGAATAATAATAGAATACACCGACCTCGGGTAGCTGAGAGGTGAGACCAGTCCTCTGCACTTCAACCCAGATGGAGATCACGGAGTCAGTCACAGAGAGCTTGCTCTGCCACGTGGAAACTTCCTCAAGAAGAACGCGATGTACTTGGATGTCATGAGGTTCTGCAGCTGCACCTGGTTGTCCTCCAGCGTCGACTTCAGCAGAGGAAGCTCAGTGCGTGGGTGAGGCTGGAAGTCGAAGGCCATGCTGGTCCAGGTGGCGTCCAGCTCACCAATCTCCTTCTCCATGCCCATCTCCTTCTCCATGCCCATCTCCTTCTCCATGCCCATCTCCTTCTCCATGCCCATCTCCTTCTCCATGTTCATCTCCTTCTCCATGCCCATCTCCTTCTCCATGCCCATCTCCTTCTCCATGTCCATCTCCTTCTCCATGCCCATCTCCTTCTCCATTTCCATCTCCTTCTCCATGCCCATCTCCTTCTCCATGTTCATCTCCTTCTCCATGTCCATCTCCTTCTCCATGCCCATCTCCTTCTCCATGCCCATCTCCTTCTCCATGCCCATCTCCTTCTCCATTTCCATCTCCTTCTCCATGCCCATCTCCTTCTCCATGCCCATCTCCTTCCCGGCCCACGATGCCCCATCCTCGAGGTGGTACCGGTGGAGGCGTAGCAGGCCGGCGGTGAAGTGGACCCGGGTGGCGTTCATCAGCTGGAGTCAGTGGCGCGGTCGGATGGCCGGGTTCTGGAGCTCTGCGACGGCTCTCAGCGAGATCAGGGTGTTCTTCACGGTGCCGTCGAGTCCACTGAAGGCGTCCCACAAAACAAGAATTTTGAACCTGACTTTTGTAGATTTACTAGATTCTAGGTTCTGAAATTTTTGTTCTAGAAATGTATGCAATTCAGTGCAAATTTAATTAGATAACAGATTAAACAACATTTCAGAAAACTTGTAATACAAAACATTTTTTGTATTTTTTTATGTAATCAATCAAACTAGTGAGGTATGGTGATATCTATTCGTTTTTTTTTTTTTTTTTTTTTTACCCTATTCTAGTTTTTAGAATTTTTCTTGAAAAGTTCTTTCTTAAGAAGTTTTTCATGAATCCGGCCCGGAACCATCATGGAAATGCATGCTTGTTTAAGCTGGCCTTTTGTCAAATAATACTTTACATTCAGTATATTTACCCAGTCATTGAACAGTCACTGCTAATAAAGTTTCAAGATCGTCTAACTAAATCCTCGGAGTTCTACACAGCAATTAAGCAATTGAATGGCTTTATCCATCAGCGTTCAGTAAAACGTTCCCTCAGAGGCCACACTATCAATATTTTATGGAGACACTTACCTCTAGCTGCTTGTAAACGACATCTGGGAGTTCTTGTTCATAAGTCTTCAGCAGATCGATGGTGTGTTGATCCCGTCTGTCGCGCTCTGCTGGTATCGCCCCGTCAGGAGACCCATGATTCCCTCCAGCCGCCATAGTCGCCCTCCTCCACTCTCCTAAACCAGTCTCAGTCACTCTGATGAACTCTTCCAGGTCAGACAGGCTGAAAATAACACGGCACGTAGATTAAAACAGGGTTTAGACAGTACAGATACTGTACAATGAAATTTCAAAACCTTCAAGGGCTTTTCAAGCACTACTTTTTTGGTTTTCAAAGACAACAATCAGAGATCTCACTTATCAAACAATATCTTAATTATCTTCCACATTATAAAAAAGGTAAATACATCAATAAAAAAAAAGATAAAACAAAATGGTACAAAGGATACTGTGACAAAGATATCACTTTCCATATTCAAACTGATTTTTTCTCCCTTGAATATGTATAGTTTATTATTTTTTGACCTGAAGAATGAAAGCTGTATAATATACTTGAATAATTATATGAGCAATATCACGATATGCTAAATGCCTCTATATCAATTTCAGATGGGTGAGAAAAGATTGTTTTATCAATTAAAATTAAACACTATTTTCTAAAATAGTCTACTGTCTTTCAACAATTCAAGCACCTTTTCAGAAATATGGCTGTTTTCAAGGGTTTTCCAAGACTTAAATTTAAAAACGTCAAATTCAAGCACTTCAAGCACTTTAAGCACGTTGTACGAAATCAGGCAGAGCATTTGCACCTTCAACTGCCTGATATCATATCTGTAATGGAATTAGCTACTCGGTGCTTTTACCTGTTAGTTACATGGTCAATAAGATGCTGTTTGAACATCAAGCTCCACTTCTTGATGGCGTTGAGCAGGGCTCATTTAAAGGCACGAGCGTGAACCAGGGCCGTGTCTAGAAGGGTGGCACTGGCCCCCCTGGAAGATGATTGCCTTAGTTTGGACTGAAGGAAGCTGCTGTTGTGATGACTGCATCACACTAACGTCTGTAGATGATCTTAACAGATCTACAGTGTACACTGAATAGCTCTACCTTGGCTTGTCCAGCAGAGGCTCTCCTCCGCTTCTTTGAGCTTGGCATCGATGTCTGCCAGCTGGCTCTGGATCAGTGGCATCTCCACCTCCAACACGGTGCTCATCACTTTTGTACCAGCTGGCTCTGGATCAGTGGCATCTCCACCTCCAACACGGTGCTCATCACGGTTGTACCAGCTGGCTCTTGATCAGTGGCATCTCCACCTCCAACACGGTGCTCATCACGGTTGTACCAGCTGGCTCTTGATCAGTGGCATCTCCATCTCCAACACGGTGCTCATCACGGTTGTACCAGCTGGCTCTGGATCAGTGGCATCTCCACCTCCAACACGGTGCTCATCACGGTTGTACCAGCTGGCTCTGGATCAGTGGCATCTCCACCTCCAACACGGTGCTCATCACGGTTGTACCAGCTGGGTCTGGATCAGTGGCATCTCCACCTCCAACACGGTGCTCATCACGGTTGTACCAGCTGGCTCTTGATCAGTGGCATCTCCACCTCCAACACGGTGCTCATCACGGTTGTACCAGCTGGCTCTGGATCAGTGGCATCTCCACCTCCAACACGGTGCTCATCACGGTTGTACCAGCTGGCTCTGGATCAGTGGCATCTCCACCTCCAACACGGTGCTCATCACGGTTGTACCAGCTGGCTCTGGATCAGTGGCATCTCCACCTCCAACACGGTGCTCATCACGGTTGTACCAGCTGGCTCTGGATCAGTGGCATCTCCACCTCCAACACGGTGCTCATCACGGTTGTACCAGCTGGCTCTGGATCAGTGGCATCTCCACCTCCAACACGGTGCTCATCACGGTTGTACCAGCTGGCTCTGGATCAGTGGCATCTCCACCTCCAACACGGTGCTCATCACGGTTGTACCAGCTGGCTCTGGATCAGTGGCATCTCCACCTCCAACACGGTGCTCATCACGGTTGTACCAGCTGGCTGTGAGCTCCAGATTGGCCACAGCAACTCCCTCCCTGATGAATAGATGTCATCAGCCATATCTGGGCTGGCTTCAGGCTGTCTGGCCTTCAGTCCTTCACCTCCCGCAGAACCGACACCAGCTACAGGACCAGAGAGCACTCACACTGCTGGAACTGGGCCCACGGATAACAGACTGAGCGTTTATGAGGAGACCTGCGGGCTGAGGTTGACAGAGATGTGTGCCGTGCTCTTGGGATATCAGCGGCTTCTGGAGATTACACTGTGACTTCTCGGCCACAGAGTTAGTCCAGATGTCATGCAGGTTAGAAGGGTATCTGATTTATTTTTTTAAAAACAATTAGCAAGACTTTTACTGACATTTGTTTTATGTATGCCAAAATTAAGGATTTCAATGAATAGTTGCTCTTTATACACGTTGTAACATTGGTGGTGCTTTATTAAAAAAATTACAAGTAATTCATGCAACTTGTGTGCAATCTCTTAAACAAAGCTTAAATTCAGCTGGTATTTTCTTCCTCTACAGTATCTCTCAAATCTCAGATGTCAAGGATTGCACAACGTTTCTAAAGACGCCATTTTTGCATCAAATACAATCGCAAATTAGATTTTACAGCTGCGTTGGAGGGAAATGTAATCAGTAAATAATGGCACGAACTTGAGTGTGTTCAGAGGACTCGGAATATAAAGCTGTTTATAAACCACTTTTATATGCATAATGCATATATTGCATAAATGCATTTTGATGCACTGTTTTCCTTGCTGGAGCTTGACAGTATAAGTCAGTCTAAACCTTTGCTGTAAGAGCAGCTCGGACATTTTTCTCAAACATCTTCTTTTGGCTGAGTAAATTATTAGATAATGTTGTCGAGGTATATTTATTCAAGGGATTGGGATTGGGATTGGAAATGGGGTAGGCCAGGTTTAATCCTGGATCCCTGTGAACACATCACAGCTCTGAACAGGCAAATTTTAAGTATTCAAATCTCAATCTTGAACATATTATGTACAGATTACACTCCTCCAGCATAAAATCCAGTTTCATTTTATTTTGATGGTCCCTTTAACACATTCTGTTGACTATAAGTAACATTGCTCCTACATGTCTACTAACTCTCATTAGAGTGTTAGTAGAGTATTAATAGACTGGTAGGGTTAGGGTTAGATTAAGTTGACATGTAGTTGAAAAATTACTTATAGTCAGTAGAGTGTCTGTTGGAGGAGCATCACAATAAAGTATATACAGATATTAAGCAGACAGTCTACTAATACTCCAATGAGAGTTAGTTGACATAGAGTTGCAAAGTTACTTATAGTCAATAGCACGTAAAAAATTTACCATCAAAATAAAGTGTTACCTAAAATCCTTCTCTAAGTAGGATTGCATGTGCGTGAGGATGATTGAACTGCTGGTTCTGACCAAAGCTCAGCATCATCACGAACGCACGTCGGCTCCCTGTACGGTTACAGTAATCTCTTTATAGGCCAATGGTGAGAGACTGTACACTTTGGCCTTTATTGGGTTTCTGTGCGACTGGTGTGGAGTTGATCGTCTCATTACAGCTGCAGAGCTGCGGTCCACGAAATCAAATATCTCTTTGCTCCACACAAGCCTCACATCTCCGTGTCAAGATATTATGACAAGAGATACCAATAACATCTCCGGCTAAATTGTGTTTACGCAACGCCAGTGATTACCATCAGCTAACGGGGGATTCATTTTGACTGGAGAGAACGCAGATCCGGCTCCTTGGGAAATGCATAATTAGCTTCTCATATGAACACATGAATACAAGTCCTTGTTACACATACAGGCACTCATGTGACTCTGTGGGCAGTCACGTGCGTTCCTGCGTTAGCTATGCTATACAAAACCATGGTTCATGCCGTGCTATGGAAGGATTGCGCATAATTGGAGAAAATGAGACCCTGAAGTAATAATCTACAGACACTAGCGCCTTAAATGAGCAAATAAATCATGTTTATTTGTTTATTCCATGTAGAGCCTGAAGGTCCCTCAGCAATACCAGCATATCTTCTCCTTACACCTTGCTCTCGCTTGCAGCAGAGAATATATAGGTCCTTCAATAAAAAGGCCCATTTATTTTAACAAAGGTGGATCATAGTGATCTATATATTGGATAAATAAAAATTGTTCATCTGGGTTTAGAGTATAAACTGGGACACACAATGAAAATAAACAAGATTAGTAACAGGGATTTAGGATACTTGGGATTTAATAGGACAAAAACAGACATTCAAAATATTTATGTAAACGTATGGGAGTTTTCGAAACACTGCTTTATGAAGCTTCGAAACCTTTAGTTTCGAATCAGTTGTTCAATCTGCCAAAGTCATGTGATTTCAGTAAACGAGGCTTTGTTGCATCATAACCGCTTCGAAACGTTTTGAAATAGCTGTGGTTCCCCGCTGGGGTCGATGATCTCTGTGAACTCATGAATCGTGCGGACTCACTGCAGGACCACTGAACAACTGCCCATGCTTTAATTGTTTTAATGTGGCATTTGTTCAATTAAAAGGAATAATAGTCTCTTATTGGCCTGTTTAGCTAAGCCTTCCATAGAACAAAAAAAACACATTAGACACATTATGAGGCCAATTCTCAAAGCACAGACAAACACCAACAAACAAATTGGCCGTTGGGTTTAGTATTTTATGAAAAATAACTGTTGTTATCGTGAAATAAAATTACTCATTCAGTGATATAAGATTTTGTTCATATCGCCCACCCCTAATATATATATATATATATATATACTATATAGGCGTATGTTCTGTGTGTCTTGTTAGCCTATTAGCCCCCTGTGTATATGTAGCCCTTGGGTTTCCCTTGTGTATTTAATATAAATTGAGCGTTTGATGCATCAGCTCATCGTATTTCTCGATCACCTCCTTCCCATCCACAGACTCCAGACACAATCATAACACCAACAAAGAAGATGTTTAATGAAGAAAACAAACGGTTGGGTGATTCCAAATCAAGCCTTCTCAAAAAAACACAAAGCATAAGATATTTACGGGTAGTTGATGAATCTGAAGTTATTGTAAGGGCTTTGTATGCGTTCCTGCAATTGTTGGACAAATCTCAATCCTCCAGAAACTACAGGCATGTTCTTGAAGACAGGAGAGTAACCCGGAAGACCAATACACAGTTAAAAATACAAGATAAGACGATAACAAACACCCCAGTGATGTTACTTGTCGATAATGAAGATGACGACCGAACCCTGGGTTTTCTCTTTCTGCATCTGATTTTTGAAGATCATCTTGCAACATTCCAGTTCCTCGTCAAACATTGTGATCAGCCTGGGATATCGTGTGAGCATCGGCTGCTGTCAGGGTCGTTCCAACAGTCTGCCAAACATCAACCAAACCTGCCAAGCAGACACTCTATGAAACTGTAGTCATTTTTGTATTGAAAAAACAATAAACACAATTGCTTTCCACCAAAGACATACTTTTTATTGTTATGGTTCACTGCACTATCAATTGCAAACCTCAAATATGCTAGTAATGAAATGAAAACATGTTCCAGGGTGGAATATTCTGCTCGTTGCAAGTACAACTCAAACACAAAAAAGTGTGTTTCTTCCCCTGCAGGGTTCACACTGAGCTCTGTTAAAGATCTTGAGTCCGTGGAGATTTGTGTGCATTCCAGTCTTAAAACACAGGCTGCGTTCCTGATTGGGACTTGATAATATGCAGGTATCTATAACTCATTAAACACAGAACAAAGCTCTAGAACTGTCTATGTATAATGTCCCAAGGCGCATGAGTGCAGCTCCACACCATAAAACGCTTTCGCAACATTATTGTATTTGTACATTATTTTTCATTTTGTTGAAATGAAGCATTTCCAGAAGCATCATCCCGAGCGTGAGCAGAGACCGTCGCTGGTCAGACCCGTCCACAGTGAGCTGGAGCTTCACTAGATCTGCTTCAAACTACACACACAAGTACCGTTTATAATCAAGGAACGTCAACCTGTCATCGGTGCGTTTGTTGCGTGTTGTTGCTGAAGTTGCCCACTTACCAAATGGCAAACATCAAGGCAGTCATACGGCTTCTCTGAGCAAGTCCCGTATTTCTCCAAGAAGGATTTATGTGCTGGACTTTATGGCGGAGAGAATCCCTCCAAACTCGAGCTTCTCCAGCTTCATCATGTTGACTACAGTCAGCAGGAGAGGCTAGACAGGGAAAATGAAAAAAAGAAAAAAGACAACATTGTCTTTATATAATATCACCACATATTTCCATATACCTTAGTTTCCCAGAACGCCTGTATGATTCCAGGTTTAGGGCCCAAGCACACTCGAATACAATTTCACATACAGTCAGACCAAAATTTATTCAGACACCTTCAACATTTATCACATTATCAGTTTATTCCTTGGTAATAAAGTATGACAGAACTCAGTTGATATTTCACTGGTTTTGTCCGTCCTTCTGTTAGACTCTCACACATGAATTATGTTGAATATCTGTCAGCTGTTAAATTTAAGTACACAATTAGATAATACCAGTTTAGCTCAACCAGTGACCAAGAAATGCTTCATGTTGTTCAGTCTGTGTGTAAAAAGAGCATTAGCAATTACAGAAAAAACACTTCAGCAAAACATGATCAGCTCAAAGTGTCCGAATCAATTTTGGTCCCAAATGTGTATAAATGTCACTGGATGAAGAATATTTGGGTATAATATGTCACAGCTTACTTTATTTTGCTCTGCTCACTTACATAAATGAACTATAGTGTCCTGCACACACTAGTAAAAAATATAAAATTATGTCTGGTGTCTGAATAATGTTTGGTTTGACTGTATGTGAACATGCGAGTACATGAAACGTGTCTCTGCTTACTTCGATTGCTCAGTCTCTTCATGAAGTGCTCCAGCCCAACTAACAGCAGAAGCGTGTCCTCGGGCCTGTGGTCCTGCCTCGGGTCGGTCCTGCCTCGGGTCGGTCCTGTCTCGGGCCTGTGGTCCTGCCTCGTGTCGGTCCTGCCCTGGGCCTGTGGTCCTGCCTCGGGCCTCTGATCCTGCCTCGGGCCTGTGGTCCTGCCTCGGGCCTCTGATCCTGCCTCAGGACTGTGGTCCTGCCTCGGGCCTCTGATCCTGCCTCGGGCCTGTGGTCCTGCCTCGGGTCGGTCCTGCCTGGGGCCTGTGGTCCTGCCTCGTGTCGGTCCTGCCTCGGGCCTGTGGTCCTGCCTCGGGTCGGTCCTGCCTCGGGCCTCTGGTCCTGTCTCGTGTCGGTCCTGCCTCGGGCCTGTGGTCCTGCGGTCCTGCCTCGTGTCGGTCCTGCCTCGAGCCTCTGGTCCTGCCTCGGGTCGGTCCTGCCTCGGGCCTCTGGTCCTGCCTCGGGTCGGTCCTGCCTCGTGTCGGTCCTGCCTCGTGTCGGTCCTGCCTCGTGTCGGTCCTGCCTCGGGCCTGTGGTCCTGCCTCGGGCCTGTGGTCCTGCCTCGGGCCTCTGGTCCTGCCTCGGGTCGGTCCGGCCTCGGGCCTGTGGTCCTGCCTCGGGCCTCTGGTCCTGCCTCGGGTCGGTCCTGCCTCGGGCCTTTGGTCCTGCCTCGGGTCGGTCCTGCCTCGGGCCTGTGGTCCTGCCTCGTGTCGGTCCTACCTCGGGCCTCTGGTCCTGCCTCGGGCCGGTCCTGCCTCGGGCCTCTGGTCCTGCCTCGGGACGGTCCTGCCTCGGGTCGGTCCTGCCTCGTGTCGGTCCTGCCTCGGGCCTCTGGTCCTGCCTCGTGTCGGTCCTGCCTCGGGCCTTTGGTCCTGCCTTGGGTCGGTCCTGCCTCGGGTCGGTCCTGCCTCGGGCCTTTGGTCCTGCCTCGGGTCGGTCCTGCCTCGGGCCTGTGGTCTTGCCTCGTGTCGGTCCTGCCTCGGGCCTCTGGTCCTGCCTCGGGCCGGTCCTGCCTCGGGCCTCTGGTCCTGCCTCGGGTCGGTCCTGCCTCGGGTCGGTCCTGCCTCGTGTCGGTCCTGCCTCGGGCCTCTGGTCCTGCCTCGTGTCGGTCCTGCCTCGGGCCTGTGGTCCTGCCTCGGGCCTGTGGTCCTGCCTCGGGCCTGTGGTCCTGCCTCGGGCCTGTGGTCCTGCCTTGGGTCGGTCCTGCCTCGGGCCTTTGGTCCTGCCTCGGGTCGGTCCTGCCTCGGGCCTGTGGTCCTGCCTCGTGTCGGTCCTGCCTAGGGCCTGTGGTCCTGCCTCGGGCCTTTGGTCCTGCCTCGGGTCGGTCCTGCCTCGGGCCTCTGGTCCTGCCTCGGGTCGGTCCTGCCTAGGGCCTGTGGTCCTGCCTCGTGTCGGTCCTGCCTCGGGCCTGTGGTCCTGCCTCGGGTCGGTCCTGCCTCGGGCCTGTGGTCCTGCCTCGGGTCGGTCCTGCTTCGGGCCTGTGGTCCTGCCTCGGGTCGGTCCTGCCTCGGGCCTGTGGTCCTGCCTCGGGTCGGTCCTGCCTCGGGCCTGTGGTCCTGCCTCGGGTCGGTCCTGCCTCGGGCCTGTGGTCCTGCCTCGGGTCGGTCCTGCCTCGGGCCTGTGGTCCTGCCTCGGGTCGGTCCTGCCTCGGGCCTGTGGTCCTGCCTCGGGCCTGTGGTCCTGCCTCGGGCCTGTGGTCCTGCCTCGGGTCGGTCCTGCCCCGGGTCGGTCCTGCCTCGGGCCTGTAGTGGTAACTGGGTTAGCACTGGAGCGGTGTGAGGCCGCGGGGCGTGACTGAGAGGGTTGTGTGTATACTCAGCCCAGGTGTTTTCCCAGCGGTGTTATCATGTCCTGAAGAGAGCGTCAGCAGCGCATCCGATGTATTACAATTATATTATATTTTTCAGTTCAGAACCAAGGTAATTTACTGTTATTAATGTAATTTATTCCGTACAGAATTTTCGCAGGAATCAATGCAATTTGGTCTGGCAAAAATATTTGTGTCATTTACACACACACATTTACACACACACACACACACACACACACATATATATATATATATATATAACATTTACACACACACACACACACACACACATTTATATAAAACATTTACACACACACACACACATACATTATATATATATATACATATATATATATATATATATATATATATATTCAAAACATGTTACAATGCAAGACTATGTTACCAATGTAACACCAATATGTTTGTTTCTCTGAAGGTTATTAATGCACACATGTTTGATGTGTTTAATGTTTAATGTGCACACATTAATGCACACAACCAGGATAACGAGGACCAGGATAACGAGGACCAGGATAACGAGGACCAGGATAACGAGGACCAGGATAACCAGGCGTACATGACCCAAATATGCACACCAGAGTAACTTTATCCAGGACTGAGACTATGTAATAAATATTTTACAAAACAATGTCCTTATCTGATTTAACAATCTTTTCTAATGATGATTATTTTTCTTCATTGGTTCTTTTCGGTATTGCTTTATTAATTTGATTTAGTAATCTGGTTTTATTATTATTGTTATTTTAGTATGATCCTCTGGGTGATAAATGAACATAATCACTGGACTATTGCTGTGAGTATCCATGAATACACCTCAAAATAAAGTCCATAGAAAGTTGCAATCAAATCTGATTAAACCTGTATCAAATGTAAGTCTTGCAAATATGTGTAACGTTTAATGCCCAATGATGATGAAGGTAAACAAGGTACTAACCAACATAGCAGTTTAGTCAATAAAGCAGATAATCCAACGGTAGCAAACAGAGACTACTTTGTCAATCATTCGTGAAATAAAAGCAACATTTTCAAAAAAAAAAATTCAATATGTAGCAACTAATATACAGGTTGTGATTTGCTGACCTACTGTAATTCATGCAAATGAGCAACTAACACTGGAGATCATGTGATCTGAGTTCTTGTTGATACAGATCTTGGTGTTTTGAATGCAACATAAAGATGATAAAAGCGGTGCCAACTAAGTAACCAGATTAAAAAGAGCTCTAAATAATTAACACTTTTTTAAAAAGGAAAGCATGAAAACTGAAGCTTTTAACTAAGATCCTTTAAAAGATGATTTAAAGCTTTTAACTTTTACCTGGAGAAGGCCGTGCCAAAATAATAAACAACATAACTAACCAAATGGCTAAATGTGTGCAAACCGAACACAGGTCTGTAGAATTGATTTTATATCTTGGCCTTTAATGAACCTGCACTCTCTCAGCCAATCACAGGCACAACTGATATCAGGGGGCGGAGCTCTGAGGATGGACGGGAACAGAGGAGGGACAAACAAACACATACAGGAGAGAACGACAGACACAAACAACAACAGTATTGGATGTTGTACTACTGTAAGTAACAATAATTCAAATTCCTATCCTTGAATTTGAGGTGTAGGCCTGTGTCTGTAATCCATGAACATTAATGAGTTTTGACTAGTAGTGGATTGTAAAAGCGGTTTTAGTCATGTTTGATATGTTTCATGTGTTTGGTTGATGAACTGCTCTGGATGCAGGGACCTGCTTATGCCACTGGGTGGCGCTAAAAGAGAAGATATTCAGAAAGAACATTTGATCATATGGATTCTCTTCTGCTTGATAGTGACTTCCCTGAAACCTTTATCATACCGTGTGAATCCAGTCTGTGAAAAGCCTGTGAATGTACAAATACTGGTCGATCGTGAGCTATTCTTGAAACTCTGATCCAATGAATGAATGAATGATGAATGAATGATCCAAAAAACACAGTGTCACATGATCACAAATGTACTTATTTAATTAGTAGAAGAACTAGAACCTGAACTATTAGTTTTACGTAAGTTCATACAAGTGATTGGTCACATGACATTTACGGCTCACGTGATTGGCTCGTTCTTCTAGACCGCTTTAGGAACATCAATACCTGTCTGTCTGCATGCATTTATATGTCATTATTAATATACTGCAGATTTGTGACCGGATGCCCCGTCAGTGTCTGTGTAACACTGTGGAATCCTGGGATGCGTATAGATGTTCAGACACACATGACCTCTCTCTGCTTTCTCAAGCAATGCTATAACCTAAAATAAATATGCTCATATTATCAGCGCTTATTTTCTGCATACGCTGCTCCTCGGTTGAATGTTTTCCAGTATATATTATATTTCCTCTGAATAACTGGCATTATCCAACATTCATATCTGTTAACTGTAATCAAACCGCATTTCTTTAGGATGTTTAATGGCTATGTGTGTTTGAGTAACCAGTATCGCTGTTATGAGGATATGAAGATTCATTCATCAGCTTGATAAGATGCTGGAAGTGGAAGAGGGTGTTTAGAAACATAAAGCAAAATCTGTTGGACAGCGTTACAGAAATACATGGAGTTCATCTTCACAACCAGTGGAGGGCGCTGAAGAAACACGCACGACTTCTGCAGAATGTGTCTATGAATATGATCATTAATTACCCATCATACTGGCTCTCAGAGAGAAGAGAATATCAAGAGCTTGCCGTGACGTCTGGGTCAGTTTTTAATAAATCTGACAATTTATTCGAAATGCATTTAAATGCTATTCACCCATAAAATTAATTCTCTTCTGTGATGAGCATGTTTTTAATTCCGTAGTAAAATTGAAGAAAAAAGCCCTAAAATAAATTCTGGCAGAAAGTTAGTCCCACAGCATTAAAGATACAGCAGAGTATTTCATTTTACACATGTGTACTTCTGTTCCCCTGCACGAACCAAACCCATCTTAAGTGTTTGTGGCCAAAAAAGCTTTTTTGTTGTTGTTTCATCTGACCATGAACCCGTCCTGTTTGAAGTGTCACTTTACAAGCGTTCTGTGATCAGATGAAACATTCAAAAACAGCTTTTCGCTATTTCTACTTCATTGCACATGCGCAGTGCTTTCAGTTTCGGTTTTCAATCCGATCAACATGTTCTCTGGATCGGATTAGAAAAGGAATAATCCACTTTCAATCCGATCAACATCTCGTGTCGTGTCGAGTAATGCGTTTACATTACCATTAATGTCCGTTACTAGCGGATTATTGGGTGTGAACGGCCTTTAGAGCATTAAAATCCTCATCTCTTGTTGTGTGTTCAGCTGTTCATCATAACACACAGAGGAGTGGCTCAGTTTACCCCACTGCAGTGTTCGGGTCTGCCATCGAGGCTTCAGTTTCCATGTGCACTACACAACACGTCCAGGCTATTTCTGTCCTCTCTGTGAAGGGTCTCGACACATGACAGATGCTGATAGCCGGCGGAGGAAACTGGGCGTTATCTGGCGCTGGCAGAGCCGGGAGCTCCTCCAGCCTGAGGACAGTATCTTCACTGGCTCCGCCGGGCTGGACGACTCCGTGGTTTGAGCGCTTCAGGCCATGACTGGACAATTTTCATAGTTTCACGCTTTGGTGGAAAGCCAAGAGCAACAGGCCCGAGCGAGACTCTGAAACCGGAGATTGGGAGTAATGGCCGTCTGGGGACCCGCAGTTCCACATATAACACATTTACTCTCATCTAATGGAAGCCTTTCCCAATCTCACACACATACAGTCAAACCAACATGTATTCAGACACCTTCAACATTTCTCACATTATCACAGAAAAACTCAGTTGATATTTCCGTCAGTGGTTTTGTCCGTCCTTCTGTTAGACTCTCACACATGAATTATGTTGAATATCTGTCAGCTGTTGAATTTAACTACACAATTGACCCTTCGCAGGGAGCTTGATTGACAAGTGATCTGACCAATCATACTTCACCATCCGCCATTTTAGTAGTAGTAGTAGATCTTTTTATTTTTCCCGTGGGGCAATTGGATTTGCGGCACAGTCGCAAGGCACTTAACAGGGCTCTCAAGTTTAGAAGACAGGCAAGTGCCGGCTGTCTCCGGGCCAGCGTCCTCCAACCTGGCTTTTAAAGGGGGCTTTCCTCTCAGGGCGAATGAGAGGATGCATAATTGCTTTTTACCTGACATCTTTGAAAGACAGATGCAATGATTAATGCATCCATGGCCAGGATATAATTATAAAATATGACATGATTTTAAAAGTGACCTATAACATAGACTATGCAATACACTTTAATTTATTTAGTGCTAATACAATTTGTAAGCTTATTTGGAGAGAGAGATGTGACAATCTGTCAGTCATCGTGTGATAACGAGAACATGACCGGGCCTGACGCCTGTTCGAGCAGATGTTGTCCGTGAACAGGCTTTAAACTGGTGTACT
This sequence comes from Semotilus atromaculatus, assembly GCA_031834385.1. Taxonomy (NCBI): domain Eukaryota; kingdom Metazoa; phylum Chordata; class Actinopteri; order Cypriniformes; family Leuciscidae; genus Semotilus; species Semotilus atromaculatus. Next base: position 633,611 of record JAULUF010000014.1, read on the forward strand.
TGCTGGCAGAAGAAACTGTTTTTCTGATTATCTTTTTCTGGGATTCAGTGGCATTTCCGAACCAACAGATAATACAGCAAGTTAAAACACAAAGTGTCCGAATCATTTTTGGTCCCAAATGTGTATAAATGTCACTGGATTAAGAATATCTGGGTATAATATGTCACAGTTTACTTTATTTTGATCTCCTCACTTACATAAATGAACTGTAGTGTCCTGGGTTAGGGTTAGTAAAAAAAAAAAAAAAAAATTATATATGATGTCAATAATAATTTTTTGGTTTGACTAATTCTGTTTGCTAATTACAACTTTAAGAGCTTTTATACGTTTTGACAGCCTTCTCCCCAATGCGCCTCAAACTGATGTGCTGGAACAAGGTTTTACTCAATTAAAGTCTTTCTACCATCTGTCGTTCATTATTAACTAGAGCTTTCACTCCTTCATCCACCTGTCATAACAACACACACCTAGATAACACACACCTAGACAACACACACCTGTCATGACAACACACACACAACTCAGTTCATCATTCGTTCATCAGCGAATGCGTTCTGACTCGAGACATGATGTCACTTCTGATATCACAGAAAACTCTGGAATCACAAGAATCAAGTTCTGCTTCAAATTCCCTGAGCATTAAGTCAGCGAAAATGCGGTACAAATGCTTTATTTGATGTTAAAGCAGGGCCTGCCTCGTGTGAACCGATGCCCAGCATGAGCAACTTCACTGAGGAAATGCTTTACAAGATGTTGGAACTTACAATAACTATTTTTGTTGGCCAACAAAAAAAGTTTCACTTTATAATGTCTATTTTAATAATTTTCTGTTCCTAAGCAGATCATGTTTAGGCAAACCGCCTCTATGATGCTATTTTAAATGTTCCTAATGTTGTCTTAGAGTCTCCTCCAACAGGTTTACATGCATTCAAGCTCAAAAACACTGATTTCCTCATAATCTCCACTGCAGCATCAGCTCTTTCCTCTCAGTGTCTGAAACACTTCCATCGAAGATCCAGTCTCTCTAAACCCCGCCTCTCTGAGTGCTGCTCTGTTGTGATTGGTCAGAAACCAATTCAGTCTCTCTAAACCCGCCTCTCTGAGAGCTGCTCTGCTCTGGTTGGTCAGAAACCAATTCAGTCTCTCTAAACTCCGCCTCTCTTAGAGCTGCTCTGCTCTGATTGGTCAGAAAGCAAATGCTCATTATCATATCTGAATCTCAGCTCTTGATCACAGTGATACGAACAGTAATGATGGCGTGGGTTTTACCATATCAATCTCATCAAAGTGGATTTGCTTTGTCGCCTTCTCGACACGAACAACATGAACCTGAACAACACAAACCAGACCAATTTCTAGCCGACGTCACAGTGACGTCACGGCGTGAGCTGGAGGCAAAAAAAGGGAAAACTGGAGGCGGCCGATACAAACCAGCACAGATTCGGCTATATAATAAGGAGCTTAAATAATAATAATAATTATTATTATTATATGTCATCTTGTGTTGTTGGGTGGAAGAATCGACGGAGTACAAGGTCCAATTCGAAATTTTATCACTTAATGTTTTCTAATGCACATCATTAAAATTGCACCGTAATGCCACTCTTTACATGGTCGTCTTCTTGGCGCTGGCGGCAGAACTGCAGAAGTCTTGTACGTGACCATTCAGCACATAGTTACAGGCATCTAAAGATTTATTTGCCCTCAGTTTCTCTTTACGCTCGGGTTTCTCTATCGGGTAGGTAAAGGTGTTAACGTTAATCCTGTCAGAGCGTGTACGGGTCAGCCAATCTGGTTCCGTTGATTAAAATGAACTTCACAGTCCTGGACAGTGAGTGACCTTGCACATTAAGATCAAATCTGATTTTCTCCAGTCTTTGTTAAAAAAGAAGCAAACAAAACTTACAAACTAATGCTAACTAAGCGGCCAGAGGGATCGTTCTGCCGCCACCCAAGCTTCGCCCACAAAACGTCACCATGTTTACAAACTGAAAAAGGGTCTATAGCATCGTGGGAAAGGGCCAAAGGTGAAGGGTCAAATCATTCTGGTTTGGGTGTAATATCACACAATAAATACAAAAGTGAGTTTTAAAGATCATGCATCAAAGGGTTAAGGTGAAAAATAAATACAATAATATCAGATTTAAATGTGTTTTGTTCCCCCCCTGATTACCTTTACGGCCATAACCTGAAAAGACACTGTGTAAACACACTTACTGCGTTTGATAAATGACTGTGTGCAAATCTTGAGAGAAAATTGGACACGCAGAAAATAATGCCACAAAAAACAATACGAGCGAAGACCTGGCTAACGTCAAACCCAGGATTAGTGTGGCGGTGCAGCCAGATGGCTATCGATCACACATAAACACGACTTCTGGTGCGATAACGAGCATCTCTGATGACGAGAGTCTCTGATGACGAGCGTCTCTGATGACGAGAGTCTCTGATGACGAGAGCGTCTCTGATGACGAGAGTCTCTGATGACGAGCGTCTCTGATGACGAGCGTCTCTGATGACGAGAGCGTCTCTGATGACGAGAGTCTCTGATGACGAGCGTCTCTGATGACGAGAGCGTCTCTGATGACGAGAGAGTCTCTGATGACGAGAGTCTCTGATGACGAGAGAGTCTCTGATGACGAGAGTCTCTGATGACGAGCGTCTCTGATGACGAGAGAGTCTCTGATGACGAGAGTCTCTGATGACGAGTCTCTGATGACGAGCGTCTCTGATGACGAGAGAGTCTCTGATGACGAGCGTCTCTGATGACGAGAGAGTCTCTGATGACGAGAGTCTCTGATGACGAGAGTCTCTGATGACGAGAGTCTCTGATGACGAGAGTCTCTGATGACGAGCGTCTCTGATGACGAGAGCATCTCTGATGACGAGCGTCTCTGATGACGAGAGTCTCTGATGACGAGCGTCTCTGATGACGAGAGTCTCTGATGACGAGCGTCTCTGATGACGAGCGTCTCTGATGACGAGAGAGTCTCTGATGACGAGCGTCTCTGATGACGAGAGCGTCTCTGATGACGAGAGTCTCTGATGACGAGCGTCTCTGATGACGAGAGCGTCTCTGATGACGAGAGAGTCTCTGATGACGAGAGTCTCTGATGACGAGAGTCTCTGATGACGAGCGTCTCTGATGACGAGAGCATCTCTGATGACGAGCGTCTCTGATGACGAGAGTCTCTGATGACGAGCGTCTCTGATGACGAGAGCATCTCTGATGACGAGCGTCTCTGATGACGAGAGAGTCTCTGATGACGAGCGTCTCTGATGACGAGAGAGTCTCTGATGACGAGAGTCTCTGATGACGAGTCTCTGATGACGAGCGTCTCTGATGACGAGCGTCTCTGATGACGAGCGTCTCTGATGACGAGAGTCTCTGATGACGAGCGTCTCTGATGACGAGAGAGTCTCTGATGACGAGCGTCTCTGATGACGAGAGCGTCTCTGATGACGAGAGCGTCTCTGATGACGAGAGCGTCTCTGATGACGAGCGTCTCTGATGACGAGCGTCTCTGATGACGAGAGCGTCTCTGATGACGAGAGTCTCTGATGACGAGAGCGTCTCTGATGGCGAGAGAGTCTCTGATGACGAGAGCGTCTCTGATGACAAGCGTCTCTGATGACGAGAGAGTCTCTGATGACGAGAGTCTCTGATGACGAGAGCGTCTCTGATGACGAGAGAGTCTCTGATGACGAGAGCGTCTCTGATGACGAGAGCGTCTCTGATGACGAGAGCGTCTCTGATGACGAGAGCGTCTCTGATGACGAGAGCGTCTCTGTTGACGAGAGTCTCTGATGACGAGAGTCTCTGATGACGAGAGTCTCTGATGACGAGAGCGTCTCTGATGGCGAGAGAGTCTCTGATGACGAGAGCGTCTCTGATGACGAGAGAGTCTCTGATGACGAGAGTCTCTGATGACGAGAGCGTCTCTGATGACGAGAGCGTCTCTGATGACGAGAGCGTCTCTGATGACGAGAGCGTCTCTGATGACGAGAGCGTCTCTGATGACGAGAATCTCTGATGACGAGAGTCTCTGATGACGAGAGCGTCTCTGATGACGAGAGCGTCTCTGATGACGAGAGCGTCTCTGATGACGAGAGCTTCTCTGATGACGAGAGTCTCTGATGACGAGAGAGTCTCTGATGACGAGAGTCTCTGATGACGAGAGTCTCTGATGACGAGAGTCTCTGATGACGAGAGCTTCTCTGATGACGAGAGTCTCTGATGACGAGAGAGTCTCTGATGACGAGAGTCTCTGATGACGAGAGCGTCTCTGATGACGAGAGTCTCTGATGACGAGAGTCTCTGATGACGAGCGTCTCTGATGACGAGAGTCTCTGATGACGAGCGTCTCTGATGACGAGAGAGTCTCTGATGACGAGCGTCTCTGATGACGAGCGTCTCTGATGACGAGCGTCTCTGATGACGAGCGTCTCTGATGACGAGCGTCTCTGATGACGAGAGTCTCTGATGACGAGAGCGTCTCTGATGACGAGAGTCTCTGATGACGAGCGTCTCTGATGACGAGCGTCTCTGATGACGAGAGTCTCTGATGACGAGAGCGTCTCTGATGACGAGAGTCTCTGATGACGAGCGTCTCTGATGACGAGAGAGTCTCTGATGACGAGCGTCTCTGATGAGAGAGCGTCTCTGATGACGAGCGTCTCTGATGACGAGCGTCTCTGATGAGAGAGCGTCTCTGATGACGAGAGAGTCTCTGATGACGAGCGTCTCTGATGACGAGAGCGTCTCTGATGACGAGCGTCTCTGATGACGAGAGAGTCTCTGATGACGAGAGAGTCTCTGATGACGAGAGCGTCTCTGATGACGAGAGAGTCTCTGATGACGAGCGTCTCTGATGACGATCAGAGACGCTCTCGTCATCAGAGACGCTCTCGTCATCAGAGACGCTCTCTCGTCATCAGAGACTCTCTCGTCATCAGAGACGCTCTCGTCATCAGAGACGCTCTCTCATCAGAGACGCTCGTCATCAGAGACTCTCTCGTCATCAGAGACGCTCTTGTCATCAGAGACGCTCGTCATCAGAGACTCTCTCGTCATCAGAGACTCTCTCGTCATCAGAGACGCTCGTCATCAGAGACTCTCTCGTCATCAGAGACTCTCTCGTCATCAGAGACGCTCGTCATCAGAGACTCTCTCGTCATCAGAGACTCTCGTCATCAGAGACGCTCTCGTCATCAGAGACTCTCGTCATCAGAGACGCTCGTCATCAGAGACTCTCTCATCATCAGAGACGCTCTCGTCATCAGAGACTCTCTCGTCATCAGAGACTCTCTCGTCATCAGAGACGCTCGTCATCAGAGACGCTCTCGTCATCAGAGACGCTCGTCATCAGAGACTCTCTCGTCATCAGAGACGCTCGTCATCAGAGACGCTCGTCATCAGAGACGCTCTCGTCATCAGAGACGCTCTCGTCATCAGAGACGCTCGTCATCAGAGACTCTCTCGTCATCAGAGACTCTCTCGTCATCAGAGACGCTCGTCATCAGAGACGCTCGTCATCAGAGACTCTCGTCATCAGAGACGCTCGTCATCAGAGACGCTCGTCATCAGAGACTCTCGTCATCAGAGACTCTCTCGTCATCAGAGACGCTCTCGTCATCAGAGACTCTCTCGTCATCAGAGACGCTCTCGTCATCAGAGACTCTCTCGTCATCAGAGACGCTCTCGTCATCAGAGACTCTCTCGTCATCAGAGACTCTCTCGTCATCAGAGACGCTCGTCATCAGAGACTCTCTCGTCATCAGAGACGCTCTCTCATCAGAGACGCTCTCGTCATCAGAGACTCTCTCGTCATCAGAGACGCTCTCGTCATCAGAGACGCTCTCGTCATCAGAGACGCTCGTCATCAGAGACTCTCTCGTCATCAGAGACGCTCTCGTCATCAGAGACGCTCGTCATCAGAGACTCTCTCGTCATCAGAGACTCTCTCGTCATCAGAGACGCTCTCGTCATCAGAGACGCTCTCTCATCAGAGACGCTCGTCATCAGAGACTCTCTCGTCATCAGAGACGCTCTCGTCATCAGAGACGCTCGTCATCAGAGACGCTCGTCATCAGAGACTCTCGTCATCAGAGACGCTCTCGTCATCAGAGACTCTCTCGTCATCAGAGACTCTCTCGTCATCAGAGACGCTCGTCATCAGAGACTCTCTCGTCATCAGAGACGCTCTCGTCATCAGAGACGCTCTCGTCATCAGAGACTCTCGTCATCAGAGACGCTCGTCATCAGAGACTCTCTCATCATCAGAGACGCTCTCGTCATCAGAGACTCTCTCGTCATCAGAGACTCTCTCGTCATCAGAGACGCTCGTCATCAGAGACGCTCTCGTCATCAGAGACGCTCGTCATCAGAGACTCTCTCGTCATCAGAGACGCTCGTCATCAGAGACGCTCGTCATCAGAGACTCTCTCGTCATCAGAGACGCTCTCTCATCAGAGACGCTCGTCATCAGAGACTCTCTCGTCATCAGAGACGCTCTCGTCATCAGAGACGCTCGTCATCAGAGACTCTCTCGTCATCAGAGACGCTCTCTCATCAGAGACGCTCGTCATCAGAGACGCTCGTCATCAGAGACGCTCTCTCATCAGAGACGCTCGTCATCAGAGACTTTCTCGTCATCAGAGACGCTCGTCATCAGAGACTCTCGTCATCAGAGACGCTCTCGTCATCAGAGACTCTCGTCATCAGAGACGCTCGTCATCAGAGACGCTCGTCATCAGAGACGCTCGTCATCAGAGACTCTCGTCATCAGAGACGCTCTCGTCATCAGAGACTCTCTCGTCATCAGAGACTCTCTCGTCATCAGAGACGCTCGTCATCAGAGATGCTCTCGTCATCAGAGACGCTCGTCATCAGAGACTCTCGTCATCAGAGACTCTCGTCATCAGAGACTCTCTCGTCATCAGAGACGCTCGTAATCAGAGACGCTCTCGTCATCAGAGACGCTCTCGTCATCAGAGACTCTCTCGTCATCAGAGACGCTCTCGTCATCAGAGACTCTCTCGTCATCAGAGACGCTTGTCATCAGAGACGCTCTCGTCAACAGAGACTCTCTCGCCATCAGAGACGCTCTCGTCATCAGAGACTCTCGTCATCAGAGACTCTCTCGTCATCAGAGAGTCTCTGAACGAGCGTCTCTGATGACGAGAGAGTCTCTGATGACGAGAGCCTCTCTGATGACGAGAGAGTCTCTGATGACGAGAGAGTCTCTGATGACGAGAGTCTCTGATGACGAGAGCGTCTCTGATGGCGAGAGAGTCTCTGATGACGAGAGTCTCTGATGACGAGAGCGTCTCTGATGGCGAGAGAGTCTCTGTTGACGAGAGCGTCTCTGATGACAAGCGTCTCTGATGACGAGAGAGTCTCTGATGACGAGAGAGTCTCTGATGACGAGAGCGTCTCTGATGACGAGAGCTTCTCTGATGACGAGAGTCTCTGATGACGAGAGTCTCTGATGACGAGCGTCTCTGATGACGAGAGAGTCTCTGATGACGAGAGCCTCTCTGATGACGAGAGAGTCTCTGATGACGAGAGTCTCTGATGACGAGAGCGTCTCTGATGGCGAGAGAGTCTCTGTTGACGAGAGCGTCTCTGATGACAAGCGTCTCTGATGACGAGAGAGTCTCTGATGACGAGAGAGTCTCTGATGACGAGAGCGTCTCTGATGACGAGAGAGTCTCTGATGACGAGAGCTTCTCTGATGACGAGAGAGTCTCTGATGACGAGAGTCTCTGATGACGAGCGTCTCTGATGACGAGAGAGTCTCTGATGACGAGCATCTCTGATGACGAGAGTCTCTGATGACGAGAGTCTCTGATGACGAGAGTCTCTGATGAGAGAGCGTCTCTGATGACGAGAGAGTCTCTGATGACGAGAGTCTCTGATGACGAGCGTCTCTGATGACGATAGAGTCTCTGATGACGAGCGTCTCTGATGACGAGAGTCTCTGATGACGAGAGTCTCTGATGACGAGAGTCTCTGATGACGAGAGTCTCTGATGAGAGAGCGTCTCTGATGACGAGAGAGTCTCTGATGACGAGAGTCTCTGATGACGAGCGTCTCTGATGACGAGAGCGTCTGTAATGCAGGACTGAGAGCCGCTCGTGCTTCTTCTCATTGAACTCCCTCTAATAGCATGTAATCAGGCCCAATTACAGTGGAGAGTTTGTTCATGAGCTCACCTTGGAGAATGTTCCTGGACTGCGTTAGGGCCGAATAAATCAAACGTGTGTTTTTTAGGCTCAGAAGAGCAAAAAAAGGCCAGTTTATACTGTGCGGCCAGATCTTGATCCTACTGAAGTCAAATATAACATTTGAATGTAAAAGCATTTCTTATATTAAAATAGGTAATTTCTGCACAACTAAAGCTCCTCTATGTTCTAGTAAACCTCAGCTTTTCTTTCAGCTCTGATCTCAAACACAGTGTCCAGACATGACTTTTTTACATTCATTTATCTTGTAAACGTACAGGTTTTCTGTGACGTACTCAACATTATCTTGGTGGAAAATCAGCACAATTTACAACAACGTTATCAAGCTGACTAACAGATGAAAAAGGACTTGTTTTGGTATTGGAAACATCGGCAATGGATGTGAAGGATCATAAAACCATCAATTGTTTTCCCGCAAGTTTCTTTTTTATTTATGTATCATTGGGTCATTTCCGAGTCAACTCAACCGGGGGTCCCCGGCACACGATATTAGATTTTTTTTTGTCTGGTGAAAGAAATACATAACTGAAGAAGAAAGCCAACATATTAAATGTCACTGATGTACTGAGTAATTCAGTGTGTTGTAGAGGAGGGTCAAAATTTAAATTTTTGGAGCCAAATTACAGGGTGGTAAAAATTATTT
>JAULUF010000014.1:647500-670000 GCA_031834385.1 Semotilus atromaculatus
CACAATTCTGAGTTATAAAGTCTGAATTTAAAGCCTGAAAAAAGAGTAAAAATTATGAGATAAAAAGTCACAATTACCTTTTTTTATTCCTTGGCAGAACAAGCTTCCATATATTTTGAATTGATGCAACAATTTTGCACTTAACCATTGCTAACCATTTTTTATTTAAAAAAAAAATATATTATTTAACCAATGTGTGTTGTCAGTAATGGTGCTTTGCGATATTTAGCGTTCAACCTTGATTTAAAAAAATACAAAGTCCCATTTAAAGGTGTACTATGTCACCTTTTTTGTTCAAAATTAACAAGATTTTAATTAGTCCATACATAATTCCTTCTTCCTAAGCGTGTTTTTGCCTTACCCTGACATGTGTGTGTGTGTGTGTGTGTGTGTGTGTGTGTGTGTGTGGGGCTTGTTTTGAGGGGGTCCGTTCCCTAATTAAACCCTGTAAAGCATGTCTAAACAAGGTTTGTGGTAATAAAAAATACATATTAATTTTGCATATAAGTATATATACATTTCAAAAGGGTTTTCAAATGTTTAAGTAAGCTAAACAACATATTTTACTTAGTACTAAATAGGCACTCGCAAACAGAAGTCATGTAATTGTCTAAATTGCAAGGTCACTATTGCAAGTATAAGATGCAGTAAGCTAAAATAAGCATTGTTATTTGATGGAACATTTACATTAAACATAAAAAAAATTACTTGATCCACTCATTGTGGATTTACATGTCATAAATCGCCTATAACTAAACATTAGTGTTTTGTTTAAAGCATCTTGAAGATGTTTGGTTCCTTGTGTTGTAGCTTGGAAAAAGACAGTTACCTTCCAGAAAGTGAACGCTTGTATGATCTGCACGCTGACGGATGGAGGATGAAACTGTAGCCCTCAGCGGGACTCTATTAACAGGAGTGTGTTCTCGGTTTGTAATGCGAGCGCCATTAGAGCGTGAAACACCACTGTTGCTGTTGGATGACATTAAACTCTTTTCAATGCTCATTCAAAACTGCAAAATCCTGACATCATGGCTGGTTTGGAGTCCAAATATAGAACATGAACTGAGAAATCTCTCTAAATTTAAACTGTGATGTCATTGTCATCATGTTTTACAGCTGCAGTCTTTCTTACTCAAGTTATGCTGGAAAGGGTCTGAGTAAATCAGAATGTGCGCGCAAGTCAAGTCAGAGGTGAGTGTATGTGTGTGTATGTGTGTGTGTGTGTGTGTGTGTGTGTGTGTGTGTGTGTGTGTTGGAAAATGATTTTAATCTCGCTCACTATATATTCATAAAATTCAAATAGTGAAGTGGTCTCAACCCCAACCTCCTGTCAGTCCAGACAGACCTGAAGTCATTAACGCTGGATTGTGATTTTTCTAAAGCTTGTAATAGCAAACAGTCTGTCAGATATTCTCAGCTTCACAGAGCTGTCCACCTGCATGTAGATTTTAATTTCCTCTTTATTACAGTGAACACACACTTCTGTGGACAGATCTCAGTCAAAACATATATAAAGGCCCCAAAAACAACCTGGACACGTGAGACACCCCAAAAACTATCCTGTGTTTGTGATTAGTGACACAATATCAAAACAATCTGCATTTATATTGAAGAAGTAACCAATACAATGGTGAAACTCATTGAAAAAACATGATTTAGAAAAGTAAAGTTTAGAGAAAACGTTTCGGGTTACGACCTTGTTCCCTGAGAAGGGAATGAGACACTGCGTCGATACGACACTTTGAGGAACGAGTGCCACTATGCCACAACGAGCCCTGCCTGTCCCAATGTGAAGCTGTCTCAGGCACACTTAGGACGAGAGCACTGGAGTGCCTGGCGTAGAATGGATCTCCAGACTGTAAAATTTTATAAAAGTGTGAGGAGAGGAGTGTCCTGTCCTGTGCATCGCACACTTCTTGGATCGGGCGTCTGAAAGGAGGGCCGTAGAGGACGCCATGCCCCTGGTTGAGTGAGCGCTCACCAGAGAGCTGCACGGGTCCGATTTTGTAAATCCGCACCCGCCCGTACCCGCAGTGCTTAAAACCGCATCCGACCCGTTTTCCGACAGCAGCACTAATTAAAATCCGCAACCCGACCCGACCCGCTTAAAATAGAACCGAGACCCGACCCGCACGCGTAATAAAATCAGTTTAGCCAATCACATTATAGACACACTTTTTTCAAATTTGTATTGCCTTTGGCGGCTTGCCTTAAGACAAGGACAACAGCCGGAAGCTGTCAAAAAGCCAATAGCCTATACAGAACATGGCAAACGTTACCACAAAACAATGCAATTTCGTCTAGCACATCAGACAATTTATTACCAATATAGGTCTGTTTATACAGTAGGCCTATATCCATCCATACTCCCTTAATAAAGGAAAAATATCAGTCTACACGTGCGTTTTATATTTAACATGAGGGAAATACACAATGCGTGTGACACAAAAAAATCTGTAACTTTTAGGTGGCAAATAATTTTTCTTTCGTTCAAATCCCACTCCGACATAGAAATTATATAGGATAGGCTACTGTAGGCTATTAGGCCTACGTGTGGTAGGCGCTAGGCATTAAAGAAAACATTTAGTTTCACAATTTTATATATATTTATATATTATTTAATCAATATTGATTATATGAGAAGTGAAAAGCATAGTAGCATAGCCTAAGATCATAACTTGTGCAATATGTCGGGAGACAGAGTGGGCAGACGTTATTTACCACTTCATTAAGTTTCTTATTGTATAAAGCATTTCTTTAAAGTGAATTTCATTTTGTGTTAATTTTATCTTAATTTTAATCAATGTTTTATAACCAATTGTCTGAATTTAATAAATAAGAAGTAATAGCAGGCATCAGGACACGGAGCGGAGGCAACGGCGCATGCAGCAGTTCGAGTGGTTGTGCTTTTTTAAAAGTGAATGTAACGTTAGGCCTAGAGACTCATAGGGCGCGTGCTCAAATAAACTAAAAACAAATATTTTACCAACTTAAAATACAGGGCAGGCATAGTTTTGTAGATGTGTTCCTAAAAATATGCATTTATTTTTACATTTGCACGTGACTGTTTTGAACCCGTGTTTAGACCCGCGTTTCCCCGTGTCCGACCCGACCCGCATCCGTATCCGACACAGTTGGATATTTTTCACCCGTTTGAGCAAAATTTGCGGGTCACCCGTCGGGTACCCGCGGGTACCCGAACCCGTGCAGGACTCTGGCGCTCACGGCCAAAGGTGAAGGCAGCTGCGCACCTGATAGGCCACAGAGATAGTCTGAACCACCCAGTAACTGATGCTCTGCTTGGATGTGGAAAGCCCCTTCTTGGGCGACCCGAAACACACTAGCAACTGGTCTGACTTCCGCCATGAAGAAGACCTCTTAATATACATTCTTAAAACTCTGACAGGGCAGAGCAAATTAAGCCTTTATTCATCCGCCGTCACATGAGGTGAAGGATGAAAAGCCTGCAGAACCATAGGCCGTGCCACATTCCATGGTACTTTAGGCAGATAGCCCGGCCTGGGATGCAAGATAGCCTTAACGTCGCCTGGAGCAAACTCCAGACACCCCTGAGATATAGAGAGCGCCTGAAGATCTCCTACTCTCCTCAGAGATGTAATGGCTCACAAAAAGGCTACCTACCTGGCTACCTAAAAGGGGTAAGACCAGCCGTGAAGTGATTCTGGAGGAACTCCAGCACTGAAGCCCCCGGGCAGTTAACTGGGTCCACCTCATGCTCTCTACACCAAATGGTGAAAACATTCCATTTTAGGCCATACAATTTCCTTGTGGAGGGAGCTCTAGAGCTAAGTATGGTCTCGACTACTCCTGCTGACAGGCCGGCCTCTCGGTACAGTGCGCCCTCAGGGGCCAGACCCACAGGGCCGGCCACAACGGCTAGTAGTAGACCGACTCCGTCGCAACGGACCCTCTCTAGAACTCCCGGGAGCGATCGCGGGAAAAGCATACAGATGCAGCCTCGGCCACGTCTGCACCATGGCATCCAAACGCAGCGGGGCTGGATGCGTGAGGGAGAACCAAAGTGAGAAGTGTGTCGTCTCTCGAGATGCAAAAAGATTCACTGAGCCGAACCTCTGACATATCGATTCCACCACCTCGGGGTGGAGTCTCCATTCCCCGGGCCTCAGCCTGCCTCGACAGGATGTCTGCTCCCTGATTTTGATCCCCTGGGATGTATGGGATTTTGGTATATTATGGAACAGTGTCTCCTGGGACCATAGGAGGATCTGATGCGCCAGTTTGCATTGAGGGTGGGAGCTCAGACTCCCGTGATGATTGTGACCCGTCATGGAAACCAGTGACACAAGTCGGCAGCACAACTTTCGAGCAAAATGAGAAAGAAGCGGGGTTTTTTTCAAAATTCGTGATTTTCGCTTTTTTGCAGAATCTGTTAGTTGAGATCACGAAGAAGCTTCTCCATGTTTGAGATAGCAGTATTGGTATATATTTAAAAGCATACATTTTGAGGTTGAAATCGGCTTGTTTTTCGGAGATTCTAGCATTGTCTAGCATTGGGGCGTGTCATTGTCTGTGTGTATTTCCATACTGGATAAGCTGGGTTTTGCCCCCGCCCTCCAAGGGAACAGCTTGGTTACACATAGTTGGAAAGCTTGGAGACTACACTTTCAGAATCTGTGAATAACTCAAAATGCCCCAGAACTGACTTGTGTCCCTACTTTCCGTGATCGGTCACATTTATATAGGCCATCACTGACATATTATCTGACCTCACAAGGAAGTGTTGACCTATGAGGTCTGGCAGGAAACTCCTTAGAGCTCGGAACACCGCCAACATTTCCAGGCAATTTATGTGCCAGGAGTAATGATGGTCCTGCCATTGACCTCTCGTAAAACGGCCGTCCGTGACCACGCCCAGCCCGTGAAGGAGGCGTCTGTCGAAGAGGCTTTCCGTCGACATGACGCTCCCAACACAGGACCTTGGGACAGAAACCAAGTTTTCGTCCACATAGATAGGGAAGGTAGGCATCTGCACGTAACCCTGATCATGCAGAACGGGGGAAAACCCCTTGGTTTTCAACCACCACTGCAGGGCCCTCATTTGCAGCAGGCCTAACACTCTCTGAAAATGTTTTACATTGATGGTTTTGCCTAGCTTTATCCTGGTCACCGTGGCCTGGATAGACTCGATCTGTGCAGGAGACAAATGGGCCCGCATCGTGACTGAGTCCCACACCACTCCCAGCAACATGGTTCTCTGGGCTGGTGCCAACATGCTTTTTTTCATGTTGAGTCTCAACCCCAAGCTCTGGATGTGGGCAAGGACGACATCTCAATGTAGAACTTCCAGCTCTTGTGACTGGACCATAATAAGTCAGTTGTCAATATAATTTAGCACCCGGATGCCCTGAAGCCTCAGTGGAGCTAGAGCTATATCCATGCATTTGGTAAACGTGCGAGGGGCGAGAGCTAGGCCGAACAGAAGAACCCGATATTGGAATGCTTCGCCCCCGAAAGCAAACTTCAGGAACTTCCTGTGAGATGGAAGGATGGATATGTGGAAGTATGCGTCCTTCAGATCTATTGTGACAAACCAGTCCTCGGATTGAATTTGATTCACTATGATGGGAATAGTGAGCATCTTGAACCTGAACCTCCTCAGAGACCGATTTAAGTGCCTCAGATCTAATATTGGATGCAACCCTCCATCCTTCTTTGGAACTATGAAGTAGCAGCTGTAGAACCCGGACTCCCTGTCTGGTGGAGGAACACATTCAATGGCCTCCTTTACCAACAGGAGTTTACTTCTTATAAGAGAATTCAACCAGGCGCTCAGGTGAAGTATATCCGTAATAGGTGCTCTTGGGATAGGGAAAGGATCCAAGGAATAAAGATGCAATTCCCAGGCACTCAAAGACGTAGATAAGAAGGAGAAGGAGAAGTTTAAAAAGCCTTTATTAAACGTGGCTTAGTTCATGATAAAAAAGTCACAAGCCAACATGTTTCGACGCACATGGTCTTCTTCAGGGCAAAGTAACATACACAATGAGAATGACAGGACATTATAAATAGCGTCCCACCTGTAATCAGACAGCATACAATTAACCTAATAAGGTCTAATACAATCAATTAATTAAACCAATGAGGTAACCCAGTCTAACATGTTAGGGACAATCAACAAACAATCTGAGCACAAGGCCCTCTCCCTCAAAATGTGTTATCTGGAAAGACAAAAAGATGAGAAAAGTATCAAATATCAAATACCAAACAAACAAAAAAAACAAAACAAAAAAATGATATCATAAGAAACACTTAAACTCAATGTCTTCGTTCAGACCTGGATAACGGAGCGCATCCAGCTGATGAATCCAAAAAGCTTCACGCTGGTTCAGTTTACGAATCCTATCACCCCCTCTAGCTAAAGGTTTTACATGCTCCAAAACCTCTATCTTTAGTAGAGAATCATTACTATTGTGCATATGTAGGAAGTGTTGGGCCATCTGATAATCAGGGCTACTGGTACGAATGGCATATTTATGCTCCGCTAGCCGATCCCGTAGACGTCTTTTTGTACGACCTACATAAAACACCTTCTTACAAGGACAAGACAATCGATAAATGACAAATGTAGTGTTACAATTTATAAAATCTTTTATCTTGAATGTTCTATTAGATTTAAAATCGACAAAAGTTTTGGAAGGAATAACATTGCTACAGTGGGGACAATTCATACAACGATATAAACCGATAGGTCTCTTAAGCCAACTTTCCTTCTTCTCGGGAGGAAGATAACTATGTACCAATTTGTCACGAAGAGTTGGAGCCCTTCTGTAAGAAAATAGAGGTGGTTGAGGAAAAATCTGTTGGAGAGTAGGGTCAGACTTAATAATGGCCCAATTCTCCTGAATTATCCTTTTAATCTGTCTCGCCTCCCTACTATATTGTGTGACAAAAAAGGGGCGGGTCCGAACAAGTACCTTACGTCCCTTCTTAATCAAAGTATCAGACCGGTCTAAGGATTTAGCTCTGGAACGAGCATGAGCAACAATGCCTGGTTTATAGGCTCTTTTGATAAAACGTTCTGACATAATGTCTGCCTGTTCATCAAAATCAACATCATCATCACATATACGACGTAACCGTTGGAATTGGCCGAAAGGTACATTATTAATGAGATAGGGAGGGTGAAAGGAATCAGCCCTAAGGATAGTGTTTCTAGAGGTCTTTTTCCTAAAAATCGTGGTATGTAGCTTTCCTTCTGGATCAATAGAGATAGTTAAGTCTAAAAAATCAATGGTGGTCTTAGAGTATTCTAAAGATAATTTAATGTTCCTATTGATGGAATTAAGGTATTGGTGAAACTCCAAAACCTGAGTGACCGTGCCCTTAAAAATAAATAGTAAATAGTCAATATAACGGCCATACCATGTTATACAATGAAAGAAAGGATTAGCCGAATTAAGGACATGCAACTTCTCCCATAAACCCAAATACAGACAAGCATAGTTGGGTGAGAAACAACAACCCATTGGAACACCAATCTTCTGTTTGTACAATTTGTCAATAAACATAAAAATGTTGTTATGAATGATAAACTCAGTGAGTTGTACAATAAAATGAGAAGGAGGTCTGGTGTCAACTCTATCAGAAATAAAGTGTTTCAAGGCATGTAAACCCTCCTCATGGTCAATGTTGGTATATAAAGACTCAACATCCATGCTAATTAGATATTGGGATCTTACATTACCTAAACAGGATAGTCGGTTTAAAACATCCACAGTATCTTCAATGAAAGAAGGAAGAGTCTTAACATAAGGCTTAATAAAAAAATCAACAAATTTGGACGCTGGTTCAGTGAGTGTACCATTACCTGAGATAATGGGTCGTCCCGGAGGATTATCAACAGGGGGTTTATGTACTTTAGGAAGTAAGGAAAATGTAGCTAAGGACGGGTGTTCAACTGTCATATATTTCATTTCACTCTCAGTGATCCATTCTGAATTTTTGGCATGAGTTAAGATGTTAATAAAAATAACAGTCAATTCAGGCAGCGGATTATTAGCAAGTTTTTCATAGTGCTTGGTTTCCAATTGTCTTGTCGCCTCTAGAATATACATATCTTTAGGCAGGACCACTATAGCCCCACCCTTATCAGCAGGACGAATAATAATATCGTCAATCATAGAAAGCTCCTTAAGAGCCTTACGTTCACTAATCGTCAAATTCGATTTTTGTGCGGGTCTAGACCGAGTATCAAAAAAAGTTTGTACATCAAAGTCAACTTTCTTACAAAAGGCGACAAGAGAAGGATTCGATATCATGGGAGAAAACAAAGATTTAGGTCTAAACAAAGGATATGAGTCAATGCTGGAAGTACTTTCAGAAACAGGTATATTGTCAAGTGTGCTGTCAGGAGTAATGTCAGAATTAACAGTCATCGATGAACAATCATAATTGAATCCAGACTTATGATAAAACGCTTTTAAGTGTAAATTACGATAGAACCTGAATAAATCAACTCTAATGCTAAACAGATCAGTGGTATGAGTAGGTGCAAAAGACATACCCTTAGACAGTACACATAGTTGCTCGTTGGAAAGAGGCATATCAGAAAGGTTAATTACCGAGGATATTTCTTCCGCGGTAACGATCTCAGTGTTGATAGACGAGAACGTTCCTCTACCTCGGCGGCCACGACGTGTTTTCTTGGAACGCGATGACTGGTCTGGAGTCGCGGCCAATCGTCCTCCAAAAAATGATCAGACTCAGATTCCAGGGAACGACCCTCATCTTCACTCGATGTGAGGTTGAAAGACACCTTGGGTTGACGGGGGCGTGGTTGTCGATGTGACTGACGATGAAAATGGCGGTGATCACGGGGAAAACGAGGTTGATTCCAACGATACACCTGTCCTCTCTGGTAGTCCTCTACGTCACGTTGGAACTTCCGCACCTTCATCTCCTTGATGGTTGTCTCGAGTTTGAGTATATCCTCTCGGATGGTTTGTTGAATAGGGACCTGTTGTTCAAGAGGAGTAGGTAGAGAAGACTCAATGTCTCTGATGCGGGACTGTAGAAGTTCCCTCTCTTTTTTGCCCTCTTGTATAAGCAGTAACATCAAATCCATTGAGCATTTGTTTAAAATAGACTCCCATTTCGATTTAAATACGGTATCCTCACTGGAAGTAGAGGGGAATTTAGACAAACGTAACCCATGAGGAATGCGTCCTTCTCTCCAATAATCAGAAAGTGATACCACATGCCATTTAAGCTTCATATCTTTCTCAAGAAGTTTACGCAGTTCATGTTTCTTAGTTGAACAATCAGTGTCCGAGACATTCTCAACATGCGTGAGTAAAGAGTCTGTAACAATAATGTTTCGTCCTTCATCCGTAGAAAAAGAGTATGTCTCCATGGTAAATCACTCACCAAACGCTGAAATCTGTAGCGGAGCAAAGCCTAAGTTGAGGACAGTTCCCCAACCTGTCCACAAGCAATGAACTATAAGAGAATTCAACCAGGCGCTCAGGTGAAGTATATCCGTAATAGGTGCTCTTGGGATAGGGAAAGGATCCAAGGAATAAAGATGCAATTCCCAGGCACTCAAAGACGTAGATAAGAAGGAGAAGGAGAAGTTTAAAAAGCCTTTATTAAATGTGGTTTAGTTCATGATAAAAAAGTCACAAGCCAACATGTTTCGACGCACATGGTCTTCTTCAGGGCAAAGTAACATACACAATGAGAATGACAGGACATTATAAATAGCGTCCCACCTGTAATCAGACAGCATACAATTAACCTAATAAGGTCTAATACAATCAATTAATTAAACCAATGAGGTAACCCAGTCTAACATGTTAGGGACAATCAACAAACAATCTGAGCACAAGGCCCTCTCCCTCAAAATGTGTTATCTGGAAAGACAAAAAGATGAGAAAAGTATCAAATATCAAATACCAAACAAACAAAAAAAACAAAACAAAAAAATGATATCATAAGAAACACTTAAACTCAATGTCTTCGTTCAGACCTGGATAACGGAGCGCATCCAGCTGATGAATCCAAAAAGCTTCACGCTGGTTCAGTTTACGAATCCTATCACCCCCTCTAGCTAAAGGTTTTACATGCTCCAAAACCTCTATCTTTAGTAGAGAATCATTACTATTGTGCATATGTAGGAAGTGTTGGGCCATCTGATAATCAGGGCTACTGGTACGAATGGCATATTTATGCTCCGCTAGCCGATCCCGTAGACGTCTTTTTGTACGACCTACATAAAACACCTTCTTACAAGGACAAGACAATCGATAAATGACAAATGTAGTGTTACAATTTATAAAATCTTTTATCTTGAATGTTCTATTAGATTTAAAATCGACAAAAGTTTTGGAAGGAATAACATTGCTACAGTGGGGACAATTCATACAACGATATAAACCGATAGGTCTCTTAAGCCAACTTTCCTTCTTCTCGGGAGGAAGATAACTATGTACCAATTTGTCACGAAGAGTTGGAGCCCTTCTGTAAGAAAACAGAGGTGGTTGAGGAAAAATCTGTTGGAGAGTAGGGTCAGACTTAATAATGGCCCAATTCTCCTGAATTATCCTTTTAATCTGTCTCGCCTCCCTACTATATTGTGTGATATAGTATAGGCGGGTCCGAACAAGTACCTTACGTCCCTTCTTAATCAAAGTATCAGACCGGTCTAAGGATTTAGCTCTGGAACGAGCATGAGCAACAATGCCTGGTTTATAGGCTCTTTTGATAAAACGTTCTGACATAATGTCTGCCTGTTCATCAAAATCAACATCATCATCACATATACGACGTAACCGTTGGAATTGGCCGAAAGGTACATTATTAATGAGATAGGGAGGGTGAAAGGAATCAGCCCTAAGGATAGTGTTTCTAGAGGTCTTTTTCCTAAAAATCGTGGTATGTAGCTTTCCTTCTGGATCAATAGAGATAGTTAAGTCTAAAAAATCAATGGTGGTCTTAGAGTATTCTAAAGATAATTTAATGTTCCTATTGATGGAATTAAGGTATTGGTGAAACTCCAAAACCTGAGTGACAGTGCCCTTAAAAATAAATAGTAAATCGTCAATATAACGGCCATACCATGTTATACAATGAAAGAAAGGATTAGCCGAATTAAGGACATGCAACTTCTCCCATAGAAGGAGTTTACTTCTTGTTCCAATACTAGAAGCAACACTCTCTTTTTTTTCATTAATTTGTTAACAGATGTGACTTGGTTTGATTGTTGTATTATCTATAAACCTTTGGCTGTTCCTTCAACTCATGCCAGAGATTTTTAAATTTTTTATTGTATAAATTTTTTTTACTATGGATACTTATGTAAAAAGCTTTGATAATCTAGAAGTGATTTTCTCATTTTCTTTTATTGTTTGATTTATTTTAAGTTCACAGGCAGCAGGTGTATTAGGCTGCTGTCACTTTAAGAGCTGCATGGATCCAATATACTGATACACATTCTATTTTCTGCAAATGTTTACGTTCACCTGAGACATAACCAACTGAGTTTCCGCAAATACTTGCCAAGCTCTGCATTGTGACACATTTTACCTTGTATTTGCCCATTCAGTTGCGTAGCTGGAGCTCAAAGTTCACTTTGCTAGTCTCAGAGCGCCTGAGGAACAGCATGAGTTTCTTTCACGCTTTTAATAACTCTTTTTTAATATCAAGAACGTCCCATTTTATGTAAGTCACGTTACATGATTATACTGATTTGCTCGTTAAGTTCGTGTTTTTGAGTGAAAGGAACGGTACGTAATGGGCCACGGTGATCGTTTTATCTAAATTATCGTATTTTCGTTGAAACTCAATTTTGATTAATTTTTCTGTATATCATGTGAGCTGTAATTACAACCTCCAATCAAACTGTAAAATTGTGTGAAAATATTTAATATTTAGATACAATTCTTGCCAAGAAAATGAGCCTTAGAGAGAAAAGGCTGTCAGACAATATTTCCCAAACATTTTTCAAAATGTAATTTTTATCACCATCATTTCCCTCCCAGAATGCTATTAGACTCAATACATCATTTGAGATTTGGTGGAAATGACACAGTAGTGAAAATATTCATGAAAAGAATGCCAGAATTCTCCTGTCATGAAGTTTGTTCTCTGTTGGACATTCTTAGTAGACAAAATAAATAATCGTGACAGTATGAAAACAAGTATTTTGTCTACAGGGACTAAAGTTGAAGAACTTTAGTTGAAGAAAACACCAACTATCTAAAAGTAAATGTATCCTATAATCCCATAGAAACGTAAACAAGCAAAACAGCAACTATACATCACAACTGACTGATGTGTGCGAGGTAATAAATCTCCGAAAGCTCGTCTCCCATCGGAGATCTAATAGTGAATATTTCACATGGGAAGTTTTAATCTCATCTTCAGGCCAGTGACTCACCAAAAGTTCAGCAAGAATATTTCCAAAAAGAGTGTTTGCTTGTGTGAAGCGCAGTACATGAGTGAAAGTGCTGATGAAGACTAGTGTCAGTGATCCTCCAGATGAAGACTAGTGTCAGTGATCCTCCAGATGAAGACTAGTGTCAGTGATCCTCCTGATGAAGACTAGTGTCAGTGATCCTCCCGATGAAGACTAGTGTCAGTGATCCTCCAGATGAAGACTAGTGTCAGTGATCCTGCTGATGAAGACTAGTGTCAGTGATCCTCCCGATGAAGACTATTGTGAGTGATCCTCCAGATGAAGACTAGTGTCAGTGATCCTCCAGATGAAGACTAGTGTCAGTGATCCTCCAGATGAAGACTAGTGTCAGTGATCCTCCAGATGAAGACTAGTGTCAGTGATCCTCCAGATGAAGACTAGTGTCAGTGATCCTCCAGATGAAGACTAGTGTCAGTGATCCTCCAGATGAAGACTAGTGTGAGTGATCCTCCTGATGAAGACTAGTGTCAGTGATCCTCCCGATGAAGACTAGTGTCAGTGATCCTCCAGATGAAGACTAGTGTCAGTGATCCTCCAGATGAAGACTAGTGTGAGTGATCCTCCCGATGAAGACTAGTGTCAGTGATCCTCCAGATGAAGACTAGTGTCAGTGATCCTCCAGATGAAGACTAGTGTCAGTTATCCTCCCGATGAAGACTAGTGTCAGTGATCCTCCAGATGAAGACTAGTGTCAGTGATCCTCCAGATGAAGACTAGTGTCAGTGATCCTCCCGATGAAGACTAGTGTCAGTGATCCTCCAGATGAAGACTAGTGTCAGTGACCCTCCAGATGAAGACTAGTGTGAGTGATCCTCCAGATGAAGACTAGTGTGAGTGATCCTCCAGATGAAGACTAGTGTCAGTGATCCTCCAGATGAAGACTAGTGTCAGTGATCCTCCCGATGAAGACTAGTGTCAGTGATCCTCCAGATGAAGACTAGTGTCAGTGATCCTCCAGATGAAGACTAGTGTCAGTGATCCTTCAGATGAAGACTAGTGTCAGTGATCCTCCAGATGAAGACTAGTGTCAGTGATCCTCCAGATGAAGACTAGTGTCAGTGATCCTCCAGATGAAGACTAGTGTCAGTGATCCTCCAGATGAAGACTAGTGTCAGTGATCCTTCAGATGAAGACTAGTGTCAGTGATCCTCCCGATGAAGACTAGTGTGAGTGATCCTCCAGATGAAGACTAGTGTCAGTGATCCTCCAGATGAAGACTAGTGTCAGTGATCCTCCCGATGAAGACTAGTGTCAGTGATCCTCCAGATGAAGACTAGTGTCAGTGATCCTCCAGATGAAGACTAGTGTCAGTGATCCTTCAGATGAAGACTAGTGTCAGTGATCCTCCAGATGAAGACTAGTGTCAGTGATCCTCCAGATGAAGACTAGTGTCAGTGATCCTCCAGATGAAGACTAGTGTCAGTGATCCTTCAGATGAAGACTAGTGTCAGTGATCCTTCAGATGAAGACTAGTGTCAGTGATCCTCCAGATGAAGACTAGTGTCAGTGATCCTCCAGATGAAGACTAGTGTCAGTGATCCTCCAGATGAAGACTAGTGTCAGTGATCCTCCAGATGAAGACTAGTGTCAGTGATCCTCCTGATGAAGACTAGTGTCAGTGATCCTCCAGATGAAGACTAGTGTCAGTGATCCTCCAGATGAAGACTAGTGTCAGTGATCCTTCAGATGAAGACTAGTGTCAGTGATCCTCCAGATGAAGACTAGTGTCAGTGATCCTCCTGATGAAGACTAGTGTCAGTGATCCTCCAGATGAAGACTAGTGTCAGTGATCCTTCAGATGAAGACTAGTGTCAGTGATCCTCCAGATGAAGACTAGTGTCAGTGATCCTCCAGATGAAGACTAGTGTCAGTGATCCTCCTGATGAAGACTAGTGTCAGTGATCCTCCAGATGAAGACTAGTGTCAGTGATCCTCCAGATGAAGACTAGTGTCAGTGATCCTTCAGATGAAGACTAGTGTCAGTGATCCTCCAGATGAAGACTAGTGTCAGTGATCCTCCTGATGAAGACTAGTGTCAGTGATCCTTCAGATGAAGACTAGTGTCAGTGATCCTCCCGATGAAGACTAGTGTCAGTGATCCTTCAGATGAAGACTAGTGTCAGTGATCCTCCAGATGAAGACTAGTGTCAGTGATCCTCTAGATGAAGACTAGTGTCAGTGATCCTCCAGATGAAGACTAGTGTCAGTGATCCTCCAGATGAAGACTAGTGTCAGTGATCCTCCTGATGAAGACTAGTGTCAGTGATCCTCCAGATGAAGACTAGTGTCAGTGATCCTCCAGATGAAGACTAGTGTCAGTGATCCTCCAGATGAAGACTAGTGTCAGTGATCCTTCAGATGAAGACTAGTGTCAGTGATCCTCCAGATGAAGACTAGTGTCAGTGATCCTCCAGATGAAGACTAGTGTCAGTGATCCTCCCGATGAAGACTAGTGTCAGTGATCCTTCAGATGAAGACTAGTGTCAGTGATCAGTGCTCAGGCCTGCAGATCCACCACCTCATTCACTGATAAACACTCTGTGTTCTTGTTTTCCAGCATCTAAACATGGGGAGCAAAATGACCAGATATTAAGTCTTGTTTTCTGAACAAAATGTTTCAAATGAAGTGAGTGCCGAACCTAACCCAAATATCTGCCTCTGCCTGTGGGGTCAGAACAATAATCCTGTTTTCCCTTTGGATTAACTCTATTTTTCTGATCCCACTGGCACATATTTGCTCTTATTTTAAGCTTCATTTTTACACATATTTAATTTTCAATACAACACATAATAAACACATTCAAGTAATTGTACTTCTCCAGTAAATATATCTTGATTAAAGACTGTTTAGATATTTGTGCTGGAAAACAAGACAGAAACACATTTTTTTTTTCTGATTTGCAGCGTTCAGCTCTGTGTTTATGTGTTATTATCAATAAGGTTCATTAGTTAACACGAACTATACTTCTACTGCATCAATTAATCTTAGTTTATATTAATTCAACATACATTATTAAAATCAAAGGTTGAATTAGTTAACATTAGTTAATGCACTGTGAACTAACATGAACAAACAAACAGCTTTTTTTTAAATAACTAACATTAACCAAGATTAATAAATACTGTAAAAAATGTATTGCTCATTGTTAGTTCATGTTAGTTAATGCATTAACTAATGAACTTTATTGTAAAGTGTTACCGTTTTATTTCTAATGACTGTGATAGTAAAAATGATTTAGTGGAATCGACTTTAAGGCTTTAATGGCAACATCATCTAGTAAATGTAGTTTATCTCTATCAGAGAGTTCATGGGGAAAGCTGGAGTGGTAATGAACTGAAGAGTTGGCGTACATTGTTTAGATGTCTCTTGGCTTTGGGTATTTTTGCTGTGTGATGTAAATGAATATATTAAAAAGCGATTGTTACTCAGAAGCGTAGCTGCAGGAATGTGTGGCGTTCTTGGCGAGGCCCATGCCTTAAAGCCGTCAGCTCAGGAACAAGAAGACTGGTTGTTTATAGAAGTTGAAGTGTTCAGAAGGAGCGTATCTTCAGGCTGATCCCATAATTAAAACCAAACGGTGGACGTTCGCTTCAGTGCCGCTGCGGATCTCTCTTTTATGTAGCTTGGCAAATTGCTCTGCTTTGTCGGCTGCGGTCGGTGGCTCTCGAGATCCTCCTCCAGAAAGGCCCCGTCAGGTGCAATGTGTTTCTGATTCACGTTTTCTTTCAAGTCTTTGTTTCGTGGCCCCAGTTGCCTTCTAGAAACATGACATCATTGAGCAGCGTCGACAAACGCTTCTCTCGGCCTTCTCACATCAGAAGAGATGCTTACAAAGATGAGACTTAAAGCTGTGGAATATTTAGGAGGATCTGTTGACAGAAATGCAATATCATATACATAACTGTGTTTTCAGTGGTGTATAAAGACCTTACTTAATGAACCGTTATGTTTTTATTAGCTTAGAATGAACCATTTCTATCTACACACACCGCGGGTCTCCTTACATTGAAATACACAAAAATGTCAAACATGTTAAGAGACTGAAATAGAATTAAACTAACTCATCGAAGCCTTCCAGTTCTTAAGATTTAATGTACATGTGTTTGGAGTGTCAATTAATGACAATAATGATATAATGATAGACAGAGAGAAACTGAAAAAGTGGTAACAAGTAACAAATACACTTTACAATAAGGTTCATTAGTTAACATGAACTAATAATGAACAATACTTCTTCAGCATTTATTAATCTTTGTTAATGTTAATTTCAACATTTACCAATACATTATTACAATCGTGTTAACATTAGTTACTGCACTGTGAACTAACATGAACAAACAACGAACAGCTGGATTTTATTAACTAACTTTAACAAAGATTAATAAACACTGTAACAAATCTGTTGCTTATTGTTAGTTCATGTTAGTTAATGCATTAACTAATTAACTAATGAACCGTATTGTAAAGTGTTATCGAAAAAGTCTTGTGATATTTGAGTCATTGCATTTACATCTTTCTTACATTTTCGTACAATTTTTTTCTTTATCATGGACACTCTTGTTCATCACTGATATCTGTGATGGTTTATGGTCATACGGACACTCGTTCTGAGATCTGAAATCTTGTTCTGTCGTTACAGATGCTTTTCATTTAATTGGTAGACTTTGTCTTTCAGACTTTCATTTAGTTCACATTTTTTGGCTTTACACTTTGTGAAATTTTTGGTATTATGAGGTATTATGAGATACAGTGTCAATATTTCTCATATGTGTCAGACTAAATAATCAAGAGGATTTTGTTACTGTACGATTTTATTGCAAAGGTGAAGCCGGTGAAACGGGATACCGTGTCAATCTCCGTGATTGCCAGCTTATATGAGTTAAGCCGACTAGAAACACAAAACTTTATCATAAATCGTCAGTCATAAGCTAGCGAATGGAAATATAAGGATGAGTCCATGTACCTGTCCAAACAGAGGCCGCAAATCATTTCATTCTGCTTGTTTGAATATGTGAACAATAGCATAAGTGTCCTGGCAACATGCCAGTTATACATTCTTATGATATTCATGCCTTTTTCATCGTCTTTGTCTTGATATAAAACTGTCTGATGTCGAAATGCACTTGTACTGTATTTGTGTGACCAGATTTGAACATGGCAGAGGAACACGCGTATCCTGATCGATCAGACCGGCTCACTCACTCATTGACCATTCATAGTAACAGACTGAGACTGCAGTGTTTAAATATTTGTCTGATCTAAACAGAGTTGATGAGTCATGAAACAACAATGTGAGTAGAGCCTTAACTCTTGTACGAAAAACACAAAACATTCTTTTGGCGTGCACAGCATCCCTGAGCACATGACATCCATCCAAGAGAAACCCGGCAGAAATAGCCCTTCTATTTCTGGCACTTTGTTTATGTCACTTTTTCTAAAAATAAGTTACATTTTAAAATGATATGGTTGTTCCATTTGGTTAATTAGTTTTTTTCCTCTCCGCTGCCGTGATTCATATGAAGTATGTGATGACATAAGCCGGTTATTTGTTCAGTTTCTGGCGATTCCTAGTTGATGCTCCACACATCCTTCCAGTTTAGTCCAAAAGATTGCTTTCCAAACCCGCGTCATCAGACGTCTTCAGGGAGTTGCTGTAATCGATGTCTGTTCTTAACTTCTGTTCTCAAGAACCCATTTTATAAGAGATTACACTATCAAAGAAATACCCAGCATCGATTACCTACAATATTACCTCCCTTTTGTTTTCAGCAGGACATGTGCATCGCATTGTCCAATCTGTTGCCCTTTCCAAGCTTAAAAACACATCAAAATTAATATTAGAAATGTCATAGGAACTGTTACATAACCATGAGATACTGCTCGAGGTATTTCACAGTTTGATTTCAGAAAGGAAACGGCATGAATTGTGACGTTTGCTTAAAAATAGACACGGGTGATTATTTAGATATTTAGAGAGATTATCGAGATACATGTTTGTCAAAATACAGAGATAGTTAAATGATGAATTATCAGTATTAAGTGAGTTTATTCTCTGGATTGGACAGTGTAGGTGGACACACACGTGGACTAGTGAAGAGAAAGCGAACGAGTGTACAAGTTCTGATTAAAGAACTACTGAAGTGCTTACTGACCGTTAATTAAACTAACTGTGGGTTAAATAAGTCTGGGTTAGCTAAATAATTACTCTGAATTACTAACTCTGGGTTAACTAATGAATTACTCTGAATTACTAACTCTAGGTTAACTAATGAATTACTCTGAATTACTAACTCTGGGTTAACTAATGAATTACTCTGAATTACTAACTCTGGGTTAACTACTTAACATAACCCAATCAGTGAAACTGGCTCTGAAGAACTATAGTTTTCATGTCCTGGTAATTTGAAGCCGTTGTTGTAACACAGATTGCGTGATACTGGCCAGTTTTTGACTTCTCCAAGTAAATATGCATGCATTCAACACAAGCTTGCGTTCCTAGTAATGGTCATGGTTTTAGACAAATGTGCTTCATGGTCGTCTGCTGTTTTACAGTTGATTCATGGTCCATAAATGTGCAATGATGTCAGATTCATTTCAGCTGTAATTTCTCCCAAAAGTTTCTGGATAAACGAAATCCGCTGGCTTCAATCACCAAGGGGTGAAGTATCACAACGAGTGTATTACTTCCATTTATAAGCAAGATTTGATCATATTTCTGGCAATGCGGGTTAGAAGTGATTCCCAAAGCAAGATGTTCTGATAATTTCAGTACATTTATTTCATCATAGGACGTTACTTGTCAAATTGATCATATGATGCTGCTTAAATTGACCTTCAGCAGGTATTGAACTATTTGCTAAAAAAAACCTGTGTTTCACAGACAGGGCTTAGATTAGGCCAGGATTGGGCTTTGGTTCGATTAGGGCATTTAAGCAGCTTTTATAAACGTGCCTTAGAAAAAAAAAAACATTACTGGTGTGAATCTTGAGTGAGTCATTTAGTCTGGGAATCTTTAGAATCTTTTAGTCTGGGACTAGCTTAAAGGTGACATATTATGCCCCTTTTCACAAGATGTAATATAAATCTATGGAGTCCCCAGAATGTGTCTGTGAAATCTCAGCTCAAAATACCAGATCATTTATTATAGCTTGTCAAATTTACCCCTTTTTGGGTGTGAGCAAAAACGTGCCGTTTTTGTGCGTGTCCCTTTAAATGCAAATTAGCCTTAGCTCCGCCTCCGTCCAGAAGAGGGCGGAGTCTTCACACCAGCTTCAGAAACTCCGGCAATACCAACACAGGCCGATCTCACTCATCCAGAGTCCCAGTATAACCAGTAGCGAGTGCAGCCTTACGGAGAGACTCAGAGTTTCACTGACACACGTTTCTGAATGTTAGTGGAGACATTTATGTAGTTGTTGTGGAGTTACACTGATCATCTCATCCTCATGTGTAACTTCTCCACAAGTGTCCACAGTTCCTGAGGTGTTTATAAGACAGCGCTGACATGTTCTGGTCAATAGTGTTCAGTGTCTGTGCTCGACAGCAGGACCGGTTCAGCTCTGCTGGATCTCCTGTTAGAACTGGGCTCTGGTGGCGCTGGTGTGTGTAAACGTGCAGATCAAGGGCCGCTAATATTATAAACGTGCAGATCAAGAGCCGCTAATATTATAAACGTGCAGATCAAGGGCCGCTAATATTATAAACGTGCAGATCAAGAGCCGCTAATATTATAAACGTGCAGATCAAGGGCCGGTGATATTATAAACGTGTAGATCAAGGGCCGCTAATATTATAAACGTGCAGATTAAGGGCCGCTAATATTATAAACGTGCAGATCAAGGGCCGGTTATATTATAAACGTGCAGATCAAGGGCCGCTAATATTATAAACGTGCAGATTAAGGGCCGCTAATATTATAAACGTGCAGATTAAGGGCCGCTAATATTATAAACGTGCAGATCAAGGGCCGGTTATATTATAAACGTGCAGATCAAGGGCCGCTAATATTATAAACGTGCAGATTAAGGGCCGCTAATATTATAAACGTGCAGATCAAGGGCCGCTAATATTATAAACGTGCAGATCAAGGGCCGGTGATATTATAAACGTGTAGATCAAGGGCCGGTGATATTATAAACGTGCAGATTAAGGGCCGCTAATATTATAAACGTGTAGATCAAGGGCCGGTAATATTATAAACGTGCAGATCAAGGCCCGCTGATATTATAAACGTGCAGATCAAGGGCCGCTGATATTATAAACGTGCAGATCAAGGGCCGGTAATATTATAAACGTGCAGATTAAGGGCCGGTGATATTATAAACGTGCAGATTAAGGGCCGGTGATATTATAAACGTACAGATTAAGGGCCGCTAATATTATAAACGTGCAGATCAAGGGCCGGTAATATTATAAACGTGCAGATCAAGGGCCGCTGATATTATAAACGTGCAGATTAAGGGTCGCTAATATTATAAAAGTGCAGATTAAGGGCCGCTAATATTATAAACGTGCAGATTAAGGGCCGGTAATATTATAAACGTGCAGATTAAGGGCCGCTAATATTATAAACGTGCAGATTAAGGGCCGGTAATATTATAAACGTGCAGATTAAGGGCCGGTAATATTATAAACGTGCAGATTAAGGGCCGCTGATATTATAAACGTGCAGATTAAGGGCCGGTAATATTATAAACATGCAGATTAAGGGCCGGTAATATTATAAACGTGCAGATTAAGGGCCGCTAATATTATAAACGTGCAGATCAAGGGCCGCTAATATTATAAACATGCAGATTAAGGGCCGCTGATATTATAAACGTGCAGATTAAGGGCCGGTTATATTATAAACGTGCAGATTAAGGGCCGGTAATATTATAAACGTGCAGATTAAGGGCCGCTGATATTATAAACGTGCAGATTAAGGGCCGGTAATATTATAAACATGCAGATTAAGGGCCGGTAATATTATAAACGTGCAGATTAAGGGCCGCTAATATTATAAACGTGCAGATCAAGGGCCGCTAATATTATAAACATGCAGATTAAGGGCCGGTAATATTATAAACGTGCAGATTAAGGGCCGCTAATATTATAAACGTGCAGATTAAGGGCCGCTAATATTATAAACGTGCAGATCAAGGGCCGCTGATATTATAAACGTGCAGATCAAGGGCCGCTGATATTATAAACGTGCAGATCAAGGGCCGCTGATATTATAAACGTGCAGATCAAGGGCCGCTAATATTATAAACGTGCAGATTAAGGGCCGCTGATATTATAAACGTGCAGATCAAGGGCCGCTAATATTATAAACGTGCAGATTAAGGGCCGCTGATATTATAAACGTGCAGATTAAGGCCCGCTGATATTATAAACGTGCAGATTAAGGGCCGGTGATATTATAAACGTGCAGATTAAGGGCCGCTAATATTATAAACGTGCAGATTAAGGGCCGTAATATTATAAACGTGCAGATTAAGGGCCGTAAAATTATAAACGTGCAGGTTAAGGGCCGTAATATTATAAACGTGCAGATCAAGGGCCGCTAATATTATAAACGTGCAGATTAAGGACCGCTAATATTATAAACGTGCAGATTAAGGGCCGGTAATATTATAAACGTGCAGATCAAGGGCCGCTAATATTATAAACGTGCAGATTAAGGGCCGGTAATATTATAAACGTGCAGATTAAGGGCCGCTAATATTATAAACGTGCAGATTAAGGGCCGGTAATATTATAAACGTGCAGATCAAGGGCCGGTGATATTATAAACGTGCAGATCAAGGGCCGGTAATATTATAAACGTGCAGATCAAGGGCCGGTGATATTATAAACGTGCAGATTAAGGGCCGCTAATATTATAAACGTGCAGATCAAGGGCCGGTGATATTATAAACGTGCAGATCAAGGGCCGCTAATATTATAAACGTGCAGATTAAGGGCCGCTAATATTATAAACGTGCAGATTAAGGGCCGCTGATATTATAAACGTGCAGATCAAGGGCCGCTAATATTATAAACGTGCAGATTAAGGGCC
>JAULUF010000014.1:675000-715000 GCA_031834385.1 Semotilus atromaculatus
TGTAAGACACGGTAAATGTCTAAGACACGGTAAATGTGTCAGGCACGGTAAATGTGTAAGACACGGTAAATGTGTAAGACACGGTAAATGTGTCAGGCACGGTAAATGTGTAAGACACGGTAAATGTGTAAGACACGGTAAATGTGTAAGGCACGGTAAATGTAAATGTGTAAGACACGGTAAATGTGTAAGACACGGTAAATGTGTCAGGCACGGTAAATGTGTAAGACACGGTAAATGTGTAAGACACGGTAAATGTGTAAGACACGGTAAATGTGTAAGACACGGTAAATGTGTCAGGCACGGTAAATGTGTAAGACACGGTAAATGTGTCAGGCACGGTAAATGTGTCGGCACGGTAAATGTGTCAGGCACGGTAAATGTGTCGGCACGGTAAATGTGTCAGGCACGGTAAATGTGTCAGGCACGGTAAATGTGTAAGACACGGTAAATGTGTAAGACACGGTAAATGTGTAAGGCACGGTAAATGTAAATGTGTAAGACACGGTAAATGTGTAAGACACGGTAAATGTGTCAGGCACGGTAAATGTGTAAGACACGGTAAATGTGTCAGGAACGGTAAATGTGTCAGGAACGGTAAATGTGTCAGCCACGGTAAATGTGTCAGGCACGGTAAATGTGTCAGGCACGGTAAATGTGTCAGGCACGGTAAATGTGTAAGACACGGTAAATGTGTAAGACACGGTAAATGTGTAAGGCACGGTAAATGTGTCAGGCACGGTAAATGTGTCAGGCACGGTAAATGTGTCAGGCAAGGTAAATGTGTAAGACACGGTAAATGTGTCAGGCACGGTAAATGTGTCAGGCACGGTAAATGTGTCAGGCACGGTAAATGTGTAAGACACGGTAAATGTGTCAGGCACAGTAAATGTGTCAGGCACGGTAAATGTGTCAGGCACGGTAAATGTGTAAGACACTGTAAATGTGTCAGGCACGGTAAATGTGTAAGGCACGGTAAATGTGTCAGGCACGGTAAATGTGTAAGGCACGGTAAATGTGTAAGGCACGGTAAATGTGTCAGGCACGGTAAATGTGTCAGGCACGGTAAATGTGTAAGACACGGTAAATAGGTACGGTAAATGTGTAAGACACGGTAAATGTGTAAGACACGGTAAATGTGTAAAACGGTAAATGTGTCGGCACGGTAAATGTGTAAGACACGGTAAATGTGTAAGGCACGGTAAATGTGTCAGGCACGGTAAATGTGTCAGGCACGGTAAATGTGTCAGGCACGGTAAATGTGTAAGACACGGTAAATGTGTAAGACACGGTAAATGTGTCAGGCACGGTAAATGTGTAAGACACGGTAAATGTGTCAGGCACGGTAAATGTGTAAGACACGGTAAATGTGTAAGGCACGGTAAATGTGTAAGGCACGGTAAATGTGTCGGCACGGTAAATGTGTCAGGCACGGTAAATGTGTAAGACACGGTAAATGTGTCAGGCACGGTAAATGTGTCAGGCACGGTAAATGTGTCAGGCACGGTAAATGTGTAAGACACGGTAAATGTGTAAGACACGGTAAATGTGTCAGGCACGGTAAATGTGTAAGACACGGTAAATGTGTAAGGCACGGTAAATGTGTAAGGCACGGTAAATGTGTCGGCACGGTAAATGTGTCAGGCACGGTAAATGTGTCAGGCACGGTAAATGTGTAAGACACGGTAAATGTGTCAGGCACGGTAAATGTGTCAGGCACGGTAAATGTGTCAGGCACGGTAAATGTGTAAGACACGGTAAATGTGTAAGACACGGTAAATGTGTCAGGCACGGTAAATGTGTCAGGCACGGTAAATGTGTAAGGCACGGTAAATGTGTAAGGCACGGTAAATGTGTCGGCACGGTAAATGTGTCAGGCATGGTAAATGTGTCAGGCACGGTAAATGTGTCGGCACGGTAAATGTGTCAGGCACGGTAAATGTGTAAGGCACGGTAAATGTGTAAGACACGGTAAATGTGTAACACACGGTAAATGTGTCAGGCACGGTAAATGTGTCAGGCACGGTACATGTGTAAGGCACGGTAAATGTGTCGGCACGGTAAATGTGTAAGACATGGTAAATGTGTAAGGCACGGTAAATGTGTCAGGCACGGTAAATGTGTAAGACATGGTAAATGTGTAAGGCACGGTAAATGTGTCAGGCACGGTAAATGTGTAAGACACGGTAATTGTGTCAGGCACGGTAAATGTGTAACACACGGTAAATGTGTCGGCACGGTAAATGTGTCAGGCACGGTAAATGTGTAAGACATGGTAAATGTGTCAGGCACGGTAAATGTGTCAGGCACGGTAAATGTGTAAGACACGGTAAATGTGTAAGACACGGTAAATGTGTCAGGCACGGTAAATGTGTAAGACACGGTAAATGTGTCAGGCACGGTAAATGTGTAAGACATGGTAAATGTGTAAGGCACGGTAAATGTGTAAGACACGGTAAATGTGTAAGGCACGGTAAATGTGTCAGACATGGTAAATGTGTCAGGCACGGTAAATGTGTAAGGCACGGTAAATGTGTCAGGCACGGTAAATGTGTCAGGCACGGTAAATGTGTCAGGCACGGTAAATGTGTAAGACACGGTAAATGTGTCAGGCACAGTAAATGTGTCAGGCACGGTAAATGTGTAAGACACTGTAAATGTGTCAGGCACGGTAAATGTGTAAGGCACGGTAAATGTGTCAGGCACGGTAAATGTGTAAGGCGGCACGGTAAATGTGTCAGGCACGGTAAATGTGTCAGGCACGGTAAATGTGTAAGACACGGTAAATAGGCACGGTAAATGTGTAAGACACGGTAAATAGGCACGGTAAATGTGTAAGACGGTAAATGTGTCGGCACGGTAAATGTGTAAGACACGGTAAATGTGTAAGGCACGGTAAATGTGTCAGGCACGGTAAATGTGTCAGGCACGGTAAATGTGTCAGGCACGGTAAATGTGTAAGGCGGCACGGTAAATGTGTCAGGCACGGTAAATGTGTCAGGCACGGTAAATGTGTAAGACACGGTAAATAGGCACGGTAAATGTGTAAGACACGGTAAATAGGCACGGTAAATGTGTAAGACGGTAAATGTGTCGGCACGGTAAATGTGTAAGACACGGTAAATGTGTCAGGCACGGTAAATGTGTAAGACACGGTAAATGTGTCAGGCACGGTAAATGTGTCAGGCACGGTAAATGTGTCAGGCACGGTAAATGTGTAAGACACGGTAAATGTGTCAGGCACGGTAAATGTGTAAGACACGGTAAATGTGTAAGGCACGGTAAATGTGTAAGGCACGGTAAATGTGTCGGCACGGTAAATGTGTCAGGCACGGTAAATGTGTAAGACACGGTAAATGTGTCAGGCACGGTAAATGTGTCAGGCACGGTAAATGTGTAAGACACGGTAAATGTGTAAGACACGGTAAATGTGTCAGGCACGGTAAATGTGTAAGACACGGTAAATGTGTAAGGCACGGTAAATGTGTAAGGCACGGTAAATGTGTCGGCACGGTAAATGTGTCAGGCACGGTAAATGTGTCGGCACGGTAAATGTGTCAGGCACGGTAAATGTGTAAGACACGGTAAATGTGTCAGGCACGGTAAATGTGTCAGGCACGGTAAATGTGTCAGGCACGGTAAATGTGTCAGGCACGGTAAATGTGTAAGACACGGTAAATGTGTAAGACACGGTAAATGTGTCAGGCACGGTAAATGTGTCAGGCACGGTAAATGTGTCAGGCACGGTAAATGTGTCAGGCACGGTAAATGTGTAAGACATGGTAAATGTGTAAGGCACGGTAAATGTGTCAGGCACGGTAAATGTGTAAGACACGGTAAATGTGTCGGCACGGTAAATGTGTCAGGCACGGTAAATGTGTAAGACACGGTAAATGTGTAACACACGGTAAATGTGTCAGGCACGGTAAATGTGTCAGGCACGGTACATGTGTAAGGCACGGTAAATGTGTCGGCACGGTAAATGTGTAAGACATGGTAAATGTGTAAGGCACGGTAAATGTGTCAGGCACGGTAAATGTGTAAGACACGGTAATTGTGTCAGGCACGGTAAATGTGTAACACACGGTAAATGTGTCGGCACGGTAAATGTGTCAGGCACGGTAAATGTGTAAGACATGGTAAATGTGTCAGGCACGGTAAATGTGTCAGGCATGGTAAATGTGTAAGACACGGTAAATGTGTAAGACACGGTAAATGTGTCAGGCACGGTAAATGTGTCAGGCACGGTAAATGTGTAAGACATGGTAAATGTGTAAGGCACGGTAAATGTGTCAGGCACGGTAAATGTGTAAGACATGGTAAATGTGTAAGGCACGGTAAATGTGTAAGACACGGTAAATGTGTAAGACACGGTAAATGTGTCAGGCACGGTAAATGTGTAAGACACGGTAAATGTGTCAGGCACGGTAAATGTGTCGGCACGGTAAATGTGTAAGACACGGTAAATGTGTAAGACACGGTAAATGTGTCAGGCACGGTAAATGTGTAAGACACGGTAAATGTGTCAGGCACGGTAAATGTGTCGGCACGGTAAATGTGTAAGACACGGTAAATGTGTCAGGCATGGTAAATGTGTAAGACACGGTAAATGTGTCAGGCACGGTAAATGTGTAAGACACGGTAAATGTGTCAGACACGGTAAATGTGTAAGACATGGTAAATGTGTAAGGCACGGTAAATGTGTAAGACACGGTAAATGTGTAAGGCACGGTAAATGTGTAAGGCACGGTAAATGTGTCAGGCACGGTAAATGTGTAAGACACGGTAAATGTGTCAGGCACGGTAAATGTGTCAGGCACGGTAAATGTGTAAGGCACGGTAAATGTGTCAGGCACGGTAAATGTGTAAGACACGGTAAATGTGTCAGGCACGGTAAATGTGTCGGCAATGTAAATGTGTCAGGAACGGTAAATGTGTAAGACACAGTAAATTTGTCAGACATTTGCATAAGCATCTCATGGATCATCTTATAAAATAATATTGGAACAAACTATCAAGCTAACGGAACGATCTTTCAAGGTTTTCTCTGTTATGAACAAACATTCTTCCAGTAACATTAATAAAACGTTCATTCAAAGTTATCTGCTCTTTATTAATGTTCTCAAAACATTAACACAAAAAAATTATTTACACATCATTATTAAAATGTATTAGTACGTCTCACATTGTTAAATGTTGTTACTTGTTTAGAACGTTTAGAGAACATAATGTTTGAAGAATGATACAATGAAATGTTTTATTATCACTGAATGCTATATAAATGCGCTGAATGCGCTGCTATATAAATGAAGGTGACTTGACTTGTTTCCTTAATGTTCACATAAACAAGAAAAAACGTTTTAAAAATCAGGATGTTTTGAACATTCCGAGAACATTCAACTTTAACGGGAACGTTGTCAAAACATCTTCTCAGAGCATATTTCTGTGCGCTGGTAAAGCCGATATCATCCGCGGTGTATGAACCTCCCAGGTGGAGTTGGAGACCTGTATCAAAAAATATTTATTTTTCTTTATTTTTAAATATTGTGGAAAGATTTGCATAGTAAAAAATGAGTTTATTTTCTCAGTCCAAGTTTCTTTACCTCACCGTCTTTAGAACATTACCCATAAGTCTGTGACATGAGAAGAGTTAGGCGTGTGTGTGTGTGTGTCTGCTGTGGTGATGATGTCACAGAACGTTAGATCGGCGAAGGTGAGCGCTGAGGACATGAAACATCTGCTTATACTCACATGCACAACTCTGCTGGCCTGTAAATATTTTGATAACAGAATGCACTATAAACAACATCATCAGTCTGTTTGCATATGATAAAGATGCTCATGGGCGAGCAGAGCTCAAAGCTCCATAAAGCCCTTTTACTGTAAGTGGCTGTTTTGATATGGGAATATGACAGTGATTCTCAGTGATCGGGTGTGCTTGCTTCAGGCTCCGAAAGGTCACAGATGTTCTCAGTCCCTTCACTACGACATTAGTTTACTAATTGCATTTGCATAAACATTTCATGTTTCCTATTTACCATGCATATTTCCTCAAGTGGCTTTCAGAGTTTGTGTTTGGTGGCCATGAAGTGTGAACATGTGCAGTCGTTCTGCCTGATTCCTCCAGACAAATCTAATATATGGAGAATTATTGGTTATATTGGTTGTATTTTTGTTTTGTTTGAATGCTGATGCTTCGGATGGATGACTTGATGATATTTTTAGCGTAAGAGTAATACTCTTAGCACAACATGGCTGATGTCTGTCCTGAGATGTTCAAAACAACCACGTTTTACAAAAGAGTCGGCAGAAATAATGAAACCAAGCTCTTGCTTTACATTTGAAGTGCTTGAGATATGATGGGATGCACAGAGCCTGGAGAGCCCTGGTCCTGTCCGATGAAGCCGAGCGAGACGCTGCCAGCTTAAGTGCAGTGTCCATCGCTGACCACTAGGATTAATGCATGTTGTGGCAACAGGAGAGCTCACGCTTCACTGGCTCAGATGACGTTTCCTTCCTCTGTGGCTCAGGGCTTCTCCAGAGACGAGGATAATAATGAACAAGCGTTCGTGTCTCAGTGCCGGTTCAGAGAGAAGCCGTGGGGTTATCATCATCAACGACGGTGTATTCTTCAAAATCTATTCTTTATATGTTGTATGGAGACTAAACCACAATAGCTCTGGAGGGAAATGTCCTATTTTAATTTATTTTATTTTCTTTTTTTATTTTTTTATTTGAATGCAACAACTGGTTTCCAGATGTTAAACCGGTAACCGATAAATCTTTATAGTCAGCCCTGCTGTGAGCTACGAGGTTGATAATCGATCGTATTTGCTGCTGTTGAATCTTAGTTTTAAAATGATCATATTTGAAAGCGATATTTGTGGTGAAAAACTACATTATTCATGATGCTGAACACAAAATCCCGACAATCAGAGTAAAAAAAATAAGCAAAATGCTCCAAAATCTTGTTAGCTCCGCCCACTCCCATGAAGAACTGCGAATTGTAGTCCTTTCCCTCACCAAAGCCACTGAGTTCACAGTCTTGTACCTTTTGTATTTTTATCTGATTCTCAAATACTTTATATTGTCTTTCAGGATATTGTTCTCCTGACAGGCTGTTGTTGAACATAAGAACTTGTTCTTAAGTGTCTTGCCTGGTTGATGAAGTTTAAGTAACTAAAAGTTACCTTTATCAAAGTTTGTAGTGTTGTGGTTCTCCTCGTAGCTGGTCGGTTTGTTTATAATGCTTTTACGTAGTCTTCTTTTAATATCGCTATGAGAGAAATGGGTGTAAATAATCCCTCCAGAACCAGCGCCGCTGAAACAGTGGCCACACCAATGCTGTCTAAACACTGGAAACAGTTTCAAAATAAAAGTCCTTACAGCGTACACACAGGGAATTTAGAACATGCCTTTATTTAATGTATGTTTGAATAAATCTGACATAAAAACAGGTTTTTATTTCAGACATGTGTAAATGTTTATATTTCAACAACAAATTGGAGTAGAAACATAAGTATGTCATTAAAAAGGGTTGTATGTGCTTTTTAAATGTTTGTAACTTCATTATTAAATTTATGTTATTTTGGTTTCGTGTTTGGCTTAATGAAAACTTTAATTTAATTGTCGATGTTTCAGTAAAAACAGTAGTTTTGGCTGAGCTGCCGCTTTAAGCAGATCTCTTCGACGTGTTTCGGGACTCTCGTCCTTCTGAGGTGAAGGATGTTGTTATGGCCTGTGATCCAGGAGAGTTTAAGGACAGCAGGGACAAAAACATGCAGCCAAAATGAGTCAAGAAAAAAATGTGCATATCAACTTTTGTGTGATTTCTCTGGCTGATCCTGTAAAACGGTCGCTGTCTTCAGAGCGCTTTGGAGAAGAACAGCGCGGTAATTTCCCACTAAACGTTTGGTAGCTCTTATCACATGGGAACAAGCGTTATCTGATGACATCAGCCTGTGCGAGCCAGAGCCCACTTTCCAAACTATTCCAAATGTCACTATTTTTTTTAAGTCACTAAATTTTTTGGATACTTTCAGCAGCCTTTCAAAATATCATTAAATTAAAGCTCTCCTTCAGCTCTCTTTCACAAAGATATCAGCCAAGAGCTTAATAAAGCTAAATCTACGATGACAGCTTATTATCTTTGTCATTTAATGTAATAAACCTCTGGAAAAGAGCTTTGTGGAATCGAGCAGGCAGGAGAAGTGCTGAACACATGATCACGAGAGGCAGTCGTGTTGGACTCTGATTACGCTGATTATTGCAGAAAATGACGGCCTGAAAACTGGCAAAGTCCTGCTTCATTTCCTACTGGTTATTCAGTCTCATTTTCTAAGTCAAAACAAGCGCTCGCACTGTGTAATGGAGGCTGGCATGTGAACTGAGTCTCCTGTGAACTCGTCATATTCCGGATCTGTTTCTGTTGGCTGTTCTGACAGCACTGATGACATAAATGATGTGAACGCTCTTATCGAGGCTCTTATCGAGGATGTTAGAGCAATCACACCAGCTATTAGGCCACTTGGCTACAGAACAGTGTTGTTTACATGCCCATGGCCAGAACAAGGGTTGATTAATGTTAATCGCATGAACCAAAAAAAAAGCCATTATAACTCTAGAGGGAAATGTCCAGCTTATTTTTTTTATATTTTATTTTTATTTATTTTTTGATAGCATGGATATGATATATATATATATATATATATATATATATATATATATATATATATATATATATATATGGATATAATGCATTTATATTTCATTCATAAATAGGAATGTTTCCCAGATCTGTATTTATTGTATTTTATATTACTTATTTATTTATTATTAATTTGTTTTATTTTGTGGTGGATGTCATACTCTTTTAAAAGGGAATATTTCACAAACCTGTGTTCATTTTCTTATTTTTTTTATTTTGTTTGCGTGGATGTCACACATTTATAAATAGCAATATTTCCCAGATTGTATTGATTTATTTTTTAATTTGTCATACATTTACAAACAGGAATATTTCCCAGATCTGTGTTCATTTTATTTAATATTTTTTATTTGATTATATATATTTTTGTGGATGTTTTGCGATGTCTAAGTCTTTGTCGTCAGGAGGCTCATCGTGACAGTGATTGTGACAGAAATCCCCTCCATGTGTGTTTGTGTTTGCATTTCTCACAATCCGCTGTTTCTTAACGGTTAACATCAGACTGCATAAAATCCACCGTAACCTCCTTCCTCAGCCTGAAATAAAACCGAAGGGTTAAAACAGTCCAAGAGCCGATCGCGAAACGCCTGTCTCAGAGATTTCACAGTCGTCCTCTCAGAAGTGTGTGTGTCCTGTTCTAGCTGTACCAAGAATCCTATATTTCTATAGGACGTGTACGTGTATGTCTATGTGTATGTCACAAATAAAATGTAGAAGCGCATGGTGAAAAAAGTTTTGATTATAAAAAACGGAATGTTTCCACTGATCATAAAGAGCTTGACAGTAATCTAAACACATATACACAGTGTACAATATTTAGCTTTGTTGTCCAGAGAAGAAAACCATTCGTCGGAGGGGTTTACAGTAGGAGAACGCAGGATAAACAGGTGAACATTCCAGCGTGCTCATCTGGAGACGCCAGGCCCCTGGGTTTGTCAGGTAGGAGCTGAACGAGCTTTTTCTCACGCATGATTTGTACTGTTTGTCTGAGGATTCACGAGCGAGGAGTTTGCGTGGCAGCCGCGCATCACGTCTCGTGTTCGACAGCTCGTGAATCCAGCTATGGAAAGTCTTGGCTGTGCAATGAAAGGATCCCGGTGTAATGTGTCAGACTGGGCCGAGGGCTTCCTCGCCGCTCGCTTTGAATCGTGGAACGCCGTCGAAAATGAGGTGCAGATGTTGATCAGAAGGAGCAGGAGAACGTGCTGAGAGATCCACAGGAAAGCAGCTGACAGGAGGAAGCTCTACAAGCAGACATAAATCCACCTGCGCTTCACCTGCACAGACTAAACCCTCAGTTTACTTGTACCTGTCTCTCAGGTGTGCACTACAACATTCTCAGACGGACATGATGTGTAATATACACAGACGTAAGTCAAGTCACCTATATTTCTATAGCTCTTTATACATTACAGATTGTATCAAAGCAGCGCTTAACAGTGAAAAACAGGAAAATGATGCATGCAAGTCAGTTCAATTCCATTGTAAACATCATCAATTATTAAATTAGATCATTTCATCTAATAAGCAGTTCTGGAGAAAACA
This sequence comes from Semotilus atromaculatus, assembly GCA_031834385.1. NCBI lineage: Eukaryota > Metazoa > Chordata > Actinopteri > Cypriniformes > Leuciscidae > Semotilus > Semotilus atromaculatus. The sequence goes on from JAULUF010000014.1 coordinate 685,253, forward strand.
GTGATGTCATCGTCCAACTCAATTCAGTTTTCATACAGCAGCGTCAGAACAGTCAGATCAATAATATTGTTTATTATTAAGTGTCTCCAACTAAGCAAGCCAGAGCCTACATCATGTGTTGTGGTCGTGTCTAGGTGCAGGTCTTCCATCTGATCTGGATAAGGCCCTGATCCGGCTGACTACATCATGTGTTGTGGTCGTGTCTAGGTGCAGGTCCTCCATCTGATCTGGATACGGCCCTGATCCGGCTGACTACATCATGTGTTGTGGTCGTGTCTAGGCACTGGTCCTCCATCTGATCTGGATACGGCCCGGATCCGGCTGACTACATCATGTGTTGTGGTCGTGTCTAGGTGCAGGTCCTCCATCTGATCTGGATACGGCCCTGATCCGGCTGACTACATCATGTGTTGTGGTCGTGTCTAGGTGCAGGTCCTCCATCTGATCTGGATACGGCCCTGATCCGGCTGACTACATCATGTGTTGTGGTCGTGTCTAGGTGCAGGTCTTCCATCTGATCTGGATAAGGCCCTGATCCGGCTGACTACATCATGTGTTGTGGTCGTGTCTAGGTGCAGGTCCTCCATCTGATCTGGATACGGCCCTGATCCGGCTGACTACATCATGTGTTGTGGTCGTGTCTAGGCACTGGTCCTCCATCTGATCTGGATACGGCCCGGATCCGGCTGACTACATCATGTGTTGTGGTCGTGTCTAGGTGCAGGTCCTCCATCTGATCTGGATACGGCCCTGATCCGGCTGACTACATCATGTGTTGTGGTCGTGTCTAGGTGCAGGTCCTCCATCTGATCTGGATACGGCCCTGATCCGGCTGACTACATCATGTGTTGTGGTCGTGTCTAGGTGCAGGTCTTCCATCTGATCTGGATAAGGCCCTGATCCGGCTGACTACATCATGTGTTGTGGTCGTGTCTAGGCACTGGTCCTCCATCTGATCTGGATACGGCCCGGATCCGGCTGACTACATCATGTGTTGTGGTCGTGTCTAGGTGCAGGTCCTCCATCTGATCTGGATACGGCCCTGATCCGGCTGACTACATCATGTGTTGTGGTCGTGTCTAGGTGCAGGTCCTCCATCTGATCTGGATACGGCCCTGATCCGGCTGACTACATCATGTGTTGTGGTCGTGTCTAGGTGCAGGTCCTCCATCTGATCTGGAAACGGCCCGGATCCGGCTGACTACATCATGTGTTGTGGTCGTGTCTAGGTGCAGGTCTTCCATCTGATCTGGATAAGGCCCTGATCCGGCTGACTACATCATGTGTTGTGGTCGTGTCTAGGTGCAGGTCTTCCATCTGATCTGGATACGGCCCGGATCCGGCTGACTACATCATGTGTTGTGGTCGTGTCTAGGCACTGGTCCTCCATCTGATCTGGATACGGCCCGGATCCGGCTGACTACATCATGTGTTGTGGTCGTGTTTAGGCTCAGGTCCTCCATCTGATCTAGAGACGGCCCGGATCCGGCTGACTACATAGTGTGTCGTGGTCGTGTCTAGGCGCAGGTCCTCCATCTGATCTGGATACGGCCCGGATCCGGTTGACTACATCATGTGTTGTGGTCGTGTCTAGGCGCAGGTCCTCCATCTGATCTGGATACGGCCCGGATCCAGCTGACTACATCATGTGTTGTGGTCGTGTTTAGGCTCAGGTCCTCCATCTGATCTGGATACGGCCCTGATCCGGCTGACTACATAGTGTGTCGTGGTCGTGTCTAGGCGCAGGTCCTCCATCTGATCTGGATACGGCCCGGATCCGGCTGACTACATCATGTGTTGTGGTCGTGTCTAGCTGCAGGTCCTCCATCTGATCTGGATACGGCCCGGATCCGGCTGACTACATCATGTGTTGTGGTCGTGTCTAGGCACTGGTCCTCCATCTGATCTAGAGACGGCCCGGATCCGGCTGACTACATAGTGTGTCGTGGTCGTGTCTAGGCGCAGGTCCTCCATCTGATCTGGATACGGCCCGGATCCGGCTGACTACATCATGTGTTGTGGTCGTGTCTAGGCACTGGTCCTCCATCTGATCTAGAGACGGCCCGGATCCGGCTGACTACATAGTGTGTCGTGGTCGTGTCCAGGCGCAGGTCCTCCATCTGATCTGGATACGGCCCGGATCCGGCTGACTACATCATGTGTTGTGGTTGTGTCTAGGCGCAGGTCCTCCATCTGATCTGGATACGGCCCGGATCCGGCTGACTACATCATGTGTTGTGGTCGTGTCTAGGCGCAGGTCCTCCATCTGATCTGGATACGGCCCGGATCAAGCTGACTACATCATGTGTTGTGGTCGTGTCTAGGTGCAGGTCCTCCATCTGATCTGGATACGGCCCGGATCCGGATGACTACATCATGTGTTGTGGTCGTGTCTAGGCGCAGGTCCTCCATCTGATCTGGATTCGGCCCGGATCCGGCTGACTACATCATGTGTCGTGGTCGTGTCCAGGCGCAGGTCCTCCATCTGATCTGGATACGGCCCGGATCAAGCTGACTACATCATGTGTTGTGGTCGTGTCTAGGCGCAGGTCCTCCATCTGATCTGGATACGGCCCGGATCAAGCTGACTACATCATGTGTTGTGGTCGTGTCTAGGTGCAGGTCCTCCATCTGATCTGGATACGGCCCTGATCCGGCTGACTACATCATGTGTTGTGGTCGTGTCCAGGCGCAGGTCCTCCATCTGATCTGGATACGGCCTGGATCCGGCTGACTACATCATGTGTTGTGGTCGTGTCTAGGTGCAGGTCCTCCATCTGATCTGGATACGGGCCGGATCCGGCTGACTACATCATGTGTCGTGGTCGTGTCTAGGTGCAGGTCCTCCATCTGATCTGGATACGGCCTGGATCCGGCTGACTACATCATGTGTTGTGGTCGTGTCTAGGTGCAAGTAATAACGCAACGTGAGGCAAAAGAAGTTAGAATGAAAGATAAACTGAAATTCACAGCATTTAAACAACTTCTGCTAACGTGTTTTGAAGGCTGATACTGAAGGCTTGTCAGAAGATACATGGCACGTTTATTATAGAATTTTAAAAAAATTACATTTCATAAGTTTTTCTTTTTCTGTAGTTTATTTTATATATATTTTTTGCATTGTTTTGGATGTGCTAGATTTACAAACATTCAATTTATTTTGGATTTCAGTGAATTTCATACATTTACGATCAGGAATATCTCCCAGATCTGTATTTTTATTTTATTTCATTTATTTATCATTTTGCGTTGGATGACATAATATTTATAAAAAGAAATGCATATTTATCAGGTCTTTTCTTTATTATTATTATTTTTTATTTTATTTTGTGGTGGATGACATCACATATATTTATAAATATAAACGAATATTTCCCAGATAAAAAAACTGATGTTGATTTGTGTTTACCATCATGCGATGTCTAAACTGAAAGCTTCAATTAAGTTAGATTTTTCTCTGCACGGTCTAGTGTAAGTACTATATGGTGGAATTTATAGGTTTCAAGTTTAATATAATTTAATAAATTACAAAAATTTATTTTTGGACATTTTGGTTTGTGTTAGTTTCTATTTTCTTCATTATAGTACTTAAATTTTTTTGCTTTTTTAGCTTTTGTTCCTGTAAATATCACATTTTGTTTATGCTAAACTTGTCGACCACAGCGGTGGAATGTCTTTGAATTATCTTGGAACTTCAGCTAATATTCATATGCGCAGTTAATTAAGATGATTTGATCAGGCCTAGACTGGCTCACAGTGATTCATGCATCATCAAATAATAGAGTACTAAAGTATTACATCTGGGGTTGCCAAATAAGAATATGATGAGATGATAACTAATCTTCAGACATGATATTCCTTTGTTTATGGTTACATAGACATGTCAGACATTATTTAAAATGCGACATGTAATTATGTTTTAAAGTTCATCCAGATGAAGTGGCTATAGGCGTCCTCGTATGAAGTCTTTCAGGGTTTATTTCCAGTCTCTGGCCGCAGCATTGTTAGTGTGTTTGTGTTATCATATCTTTTGTGGCTATCCACAACCATTTTTCATTGTGATCTTCCATAAAAACATAAATAATTGACTCGGCATGGCACGCTTTAAAAGCACGCTAGCCCATTAAAAGGAAGATCTGGCTTCAAATCTGTCAATTTCCACATTTTATCTGCTCTCTCTTGTAGGCCTGGATGAATCTGGGCAAGACCTGGCCACCCACGGCGAGCTCCGACGGCCCGGGACGCTTGTCTCGCCAGCATATCTCCAGCGACCTCTAAGTAAATACACTCCCTTTCTAGGGAAGCATGGAAACTTATTATGACTGGACCATTCACTAATATAGAATACACCCGCACACCACAGCAAAAGTTACGGAGCGATTATGAATAGCGAAATGATTGTGGAAAAGGACAAACGTGGCCAAATGTTACATCTCGTTTCCAACACAGAGTTGATGGTAACTGGTCGATGTCGTATCGTTAAATGACGTCTGTGAAACACGCCAGATGCCATATTTTGTTATGTCCTTATCCTGGTGTGTTTATCCTCTTTACTCCTATCAGAATGGATGTGGTTTGTGGCGAGTAATTTATTTCATGATTTCCCTGAAGATCTGTCGCTTTTATAATTTTTTTAATCCTCAGACTGAAATGTAAACTTTTCCCGTTGATCTTGTTTTGACTTTTGAGGTTCCGGCATTAAAACGAAACCTGAAGTGCAGATTTAACATCATATCCCACAAGGCCAGTTTTGCTTAAACAAACTGATCAAAATAGATATTTGCACGTTCTTGATATTTTTTCTTCACGCTATTAAATCCATACAGACAGTTGGAGAATGTTCCCATGACGAGGCCACGTCTCGCAAGCCTTTATTTTAGACCCGAAACTCATGGGAAAGCTATTTCTGAACTTGCTCAGAAAACACTGCCAGTTGTTTATTAGCAGGTGCAGAGGCACAATGAACCGAGAATAGCGTTTTAAAGTAAACACAGATCAGAATAGACACCGGGCATGAAATAAATACATTACTATGAGCTTGATCAAGCTGTTTTGAATGATGATTATTAATGAACGCAGCTGAAAGCGGTTGCCTGGGTGTTTCCACTGTTAGACGAGAGCAACAGGAGGAATCCCATTTAAAACGCATTGTTTAACGTTTACATTTAATAACTCTTAAATGTCAAATTCACTTCAAATAATGATGTTCTTCCTCAGTGTTTCTGTCTTGTTTTCCAGCACAAACATCCAAACATTCTTAAATCAAGATACATTTACTGGAGATGCAAAATGAAAACATGTCAAAATGAAGTGAGTTTGTGCTTAAAACAGGAACTAATATCTGCCAACGGGCTCAGAAAAATATATTCATTATTTATTTTTCTGACACCATTGGCAGATATTTGTTCTTGTTTTATGCACAAATTCACTTAATTTGGACTTTTTTTCTTCCGTTTTCAAGGCATGATATTTTGCAACCTCATTTTGATATCATTTTTGACATTTCTAACTTTATTCCCCCAAGAAATGTATCAAATTGAATTAATTCACAAGTTAAAGCATGCCCATCGTAGAAAAGGTGTATTCATGTCAGTATATGTATGACTTGCATTACAAAGGTATTTTATTTTTAAATAATTCATAGATCCATACACTGTCACAGAGAATGACTATAGCTATAAATTACTGAAGATTATTATTTCACAATTCTATTTTCTTGCAATTTTGACTTTCTAACTTGCAATTGCTAGAAAAAAGTAGCAATTAGCTTTTCCATTTTTCCCCATGGCGTAAACAAGCATCCATAGTAAATACTATAAGATTATAAATATGAAACGATTAGTTGTTGATGGCCAGTCCTGGGCGTAGTTGAGTGTTGATCTGAACACGTAAACATCACGGTATAAGTAGGATGTTGTGTTTTGCGTTCTCTGTATGCACTAGTAGCTGCACATAAATATTTCTATGTGTAATTACATTCCTGAGCTCTTCAGCTGCATTTTTTGGGAATGTCTTCAAAACGAGCTACTTGTTGCATTCGCCGCTCAGGTCTGTTTGTGTATAATCGATGTATACACAGCTGTCAGCTTAAGAAACACCGCGACCCGTTTAATCACAAGCAGCTTTCCCCGAGCGTCCCACTGTAACAGAGGAACGAGAGGAACAGAAAACAGAGATAGATGGAGCATCTCGATCCGCTGGGAGTCTCGCGACCCATGTGACTCGCTTGTGTGTTTCCCACACACTAACATGAGCTTCATCTGCGCTTCTGCTTGCAGATTAATTCTAGTCTTAGCCTATGATTCATAGTTTAAACTTGCTTATGATGTTACAAGCCGTCAGTGGCAGGATTACAAGAGTTTAAAAGGTTAGCAAAACATTACAGCATTTCTCTTTCCCAATAAACTGATTCCTGAAGATCTTAGCAGCCAAGCTTCATTGGTGTTTTTTTTCTGTGAACCTTAAACTACAAACATCATAAATCATCACAGTGTCATTCACTGCTAAACATGATTTCCTTCCTCAGTATTTCTCTTGTTTTCCAGTACAAATATCTAAACATTCTTAAATCAAGATACATTTACTGCAGAAGAAGCAAATTGAATGAAGGAAATTTTAAGATATTTCAAAATAATAATAAACAAGAACAAATATCTGCCAATGGCATCCAAAAAACGTAATTTTGAAATATCTTAAAATATCAGAAAAAAACACCAATGAAGCTTTGCTGCTAAGATCTTCAGGAATCAGTTTATTGGGAAAGAGAAAACATTTTTGCAATGTATTTCCATCCGATTTGAGTTTAGCAGCATGCAAAGTCATGTAAAGGATGTACAACATATGTGTTTGTGTGTGTGTGTGCATATATATATATATATATATGCTAATCCAGTCGCTCAAGTTGAGCGGGAAATTTGGATTTAACATGTTCTGGGAATGTGTATGTGTGAAATTAGACCTTTTTCCCTTGAGGCCTTGAATGTCTCAGGCTCAAGATCCTGGTTTGCTGATGCTCAGGTCTGGAAAAGTGATGAATATCTGTGTTTCTCTGCGGGACGGCCTCAACGCTGGCATCCCAGATCTTCTCTCGACTCCCACAGGATCAGCAGAGAACATCGGCCCGTTCCCAGACACACACACACACACTCGAGGCTCTGAAACTCTGGTCTATAGCCGCTGGTTTGACCATCTGAAGGGGTTTCCCCAGTTCTGGGTCCGTCCCAAGGGTTATTTATTTGTCCGTCTTCCATCATCGCTGCTAAAATAAGAGCAGTCGCGCAAAAGGCCACAACGAGGCGAGTTCATGTTTAAATGTGACTGATTTAAATCCAATCCATCAGCCGAGATCTGTGGGCTGTACTCTCAGTGTTCACTCCCCGCTGAGACTGACGGACGGGAATTCACATCGACTAACAGCATCAGATAAGAGCTCAAGGGACATGTCGGAGGAGTTACCCCAAAATACATTTACCTTCATGCCTTTTCTAACCTTAGGAACCTCCATGCAACTCAATTTCAGATGATGTACATGTCGCTCTCACGATCATGAAGAGTCTGAGGTGCGTTTCCAAAAGCAGTGTTAACCAACTATGGACGCAAGTTCAGTTGTTTCCAACAGTTCATTGATTCCCGAAACCATAGTTTCAACCCACATTCCCCAACTCCAGCTCTCGACCCGTGGCTGTGTTACAGAGACTTACATAGATCATGCTTTAGAGCACACTAAGATAACATCCACTATAATCTATATCTTTCATTTAAAAAGGGGTTTTCACATTTGCTGTTCATTTATACAGCGCTTTTAACAATACTGATTCTTTCACAGCAGCTTTACAGTGATAACAGGAGATTACAGTAACAAATTGTTTGGCTTTACAGCAGATCTAGAATAAAGTTATTGTCCAGATAAAGTTAGTTTTGATTAATTCACTTCCGTTGTAAAGAGCATTAGTGATAACTTAGCGGCCACTAACACGACACCGTTCTAACAGAAAACACAAACTTTTAATGTGTTCTGGCCATTCATTCACACGACAGTGTTCGGAGCTCGAGAACGCAAACTTTGAAACCGGTTCCAAGACGCAATTTCTGATAAAAAAAAAAAAATGTTATCATCTTGGTGTAAACAAAAACGTGAATCTGTGCTCACAAGCACATTACGTGTTCAGTCTATAGGCATGCTCGTGTGGATATATATACTCTTTCTTCACAAATGTACGAACGCTTTGATAAAGTTTTTTCTGTATAGAGACAATTTCTTTTCCTAGAGTGAAGAACATTTCAATAATCTAAAGACCTTTTTTCTCTATAAAGAATCTTTAGTGCAGTGGAAAGATTCTGTGGATGTTAAATGTTCTTCATGGAACCATCAATGCAGTAATCATCAGTTAATTACTCCACCACCTCTGTGACGTCATTAACAACAGTTGAATATTGTTGAACAAATGTAGTTAAACCGTCAATTGTGCCTCAGATTAGCGACGGCTCACGGAGATACTCGAGTTAGCTAGTTCATTTCTCCAGCTAAGCATCACCATATGGGCGTTCAATGATTGGCTGGTGGAGGGATCGGGCAGTTGTCCGGCTTGTGGAGGGATCGGGCAGTTCTCCGGCTTGTGGAGGGATCGGGCAGTTCTCCGGCTTGTGGAGGGATCGGGCAGTTCTCCGGCTGGTGGAGGGATCGGGCAGTTCTCCGGCTGGTGGAGGGATCGGGCAGTTCTCCGGCTTGTGGAGGGATCGGGCAGTTCTCCGGCTTGTGGAGGGATCGGGCAGTTCTCCGGCTTGTGGAGGGATCGGGCAGTTCTCCGGCTTGTGGAGGGATCGGGCAGTTCTCCGGCTTGTGGAGGGATCGGGCAGTTCTCCGGCTGGTGGAGGGATCGGGCAGTTCTCCGGCTGGTGGAGGGATCGGGCAGTTCTCCGGCTTGTGGAGGGATCGGGCAGTTCTCCGGCTTGTGGAGGGATCGGGCAGTTCTCCGGCTGGTGGAGGGATCGGGCAGTTCTCCGGCTGGTGGAGGGATCGGGCAGTTCTCCGGCTTGTGGAGGGATCGGGCAGTTCTCCGGCTGGTGGAGGGATCGGGCAGTTCTCCGGCTGGTGGAGGGATCGGGCAGTTCTCCGGCTTGTGGAGGGATCGGGCAGTTCTCCGGCTTGTGGAGGGATCGGGCAGTTCTCCGGCTTGTGGAGGGATCGGGCAGTTCTCCGGCTTGTGGAGGGATCGGGCAGTTCTCCGGCTTGTGGAGGGATCGGGCAGTTCTCCGGCTTGTGGAGAACTGCCAAAAGTTTGTGACCAGGATGAGAAAGGTCTACAGAGATTTTTACTACCCTTTTCCTGAACCTGGACCGGTGCAGGTCCTGGATGGAGGGAAGGTCAGCTCCAATGATCCTCTCTGCAGCCCTTATTGTCCGTTGCAGTCTGGCCCTGTCCCGTTTGGTGGATGACCCAAACCAGACAGTGATGGAGGTGCAGATGACAGACTGAATGATGGCAGAATAGAATATGATCAGGACAGACTGAATGATGGCAGAATAGAATATGATCAGCAGCTCCTTTGACAGGTTAAACTTCCTTAGCTGTCTTAGGAAGTATAACCTCTGCTGCGCCTTTTTTAGGACACAGTCAATGTGGGTGGACCACTTTAGGTCCTGTGAGATGGTAGAGCCCAGGAACCTGAAGGAGTCCACAGAGGACACTGGGGGGGGGGGGGGGGTTCACAGATGAGTGGACAGATGGGGGCAAACTTCAAGAGTTTCACAGATGAGGAGGAGCACCCCTGAGGAGCACCGGTGCTGATGGACCGGAGTTTGGATGAAATGCTCCCCAATCTGACATGCTGCTGCCTATCACTCAAGAAACTGGTGATCCACTGACAGGTGGAGGCAGGCACTGAGAACTGGGTGAGCTTCTGATGTAGGAGTTCAGGTATAATGGTGTTGAACGCTGAGGATAAGTCAACAAACAGGATTCTAGCATACGTCCCTGGGGAGTGGAGGTGGTGCAGGATGTATTGCAGTCTGATGTTAACAGCATCATCTGCAGACCTGTTTATCCTGTAGGCAAACTGCAATGGGTCCAGCTGGGGGCCTGTAATGTCCTTCAGATGGCACAACACCAGTCTCTCAAAAGATTTCATGACCTTGGAGGTCAAGGCAACAGGCCTGTAGTCATTTAGTCCTGTGATGGAGGTTTTTTTGGGAATTGGAATGATGGTGGACCGTTTAAAACACCAATTCCCATTGGTTCTCAGTTGTTTGGTTGCGTCTGGAGACCTGAGATCATGTCGTCGGTGACACAAATCTCCACCAGCAGGTCATCGAGTCATAACAACAGAACACACACTCGCGCTCCTCCACGAGTCCAGAACACACACTCGCGCTCCTCCACGGGTCCAGAACACACACTCACGCTCCTCTGGTGGAGTGTGTTCCCGCTCAGGGAAACTCCTCTGCATTTCTCGCTGGTATGTCCATTGACCCTCAGTGAGAGCGAGACTGTTTTCACTCTGTGTGAGTGAAGCTGAAGTCAGTGTCAGGGAAAAACAGCCAGTGCTCATCCGTCTGTGCCAGATAACTGTGAGCCGAGGAACTCAGATGAGGATCCACAGCGGCTTTATTTTTATGTAGATTGAATGTCAAAAGATAAACAAAATTAACAAAAACAAAAAACAGTTTATGTCAACTCAGTGTGAAGCACTCTAGTATATACAGGCATCACTATCGGACTCAATATTGTTTTTTGTTTTTTGTTTTTGTCTGAAACATGATACAAAATTTCAATTAAAAACAAAATATTAAATAATTTTCACAAGCTGAATCCAATCCACCTCTGGATATGGTTTGAAATCTGTTATCTGTTTTTTGTCAATGCATCTCAGTTTGAGCAATCAGAATTTTATGAGATTTTTTTCATTTATTGTGCAAGAAAATGAGATTATTTGGTTTAAAATGTAGGTGTGAAAATGTTGGTTTAAAAAATCAGTTTTTTTTTTTGTGTGGAATATCATATTTTGAGAAGTGTTGGGCCGGGACTCAGTACACAGTGATTTCTGAAGCTGTTTCTGACGTACAGAGGCTCGATTTTTCAAACTTTGACTGAAATTTCACTGTCAAAAAAGCTAATTTGTCTATTGTCAATAGAATAATGACATTCACCACTACAAACAGTCAGTTCTAAAAAACTGTGCAGTTATCGGTCACAAATGTAGAAACTTAAAACACAAATGCAGATTATTATTTAGGCCTAAGCCTTAAATTAAATATGCATATTTGTCCATCTATTTTTGCAATGATAATATGAAGCAATAGTATTGAGTTACAGTAAGTGTTGACACTTGAAGGGATAGTTCACACAAAAATGTAAATTCTGTCATCATTTACTCGCCCTCATGTCATTCCAAACACATTCGACTTTCCTTCATCACACAAGTGAAGATATTTTTAGCAATTTATGTCGGCGTTAGAATACTCTTGCAATAATACTTGAGCTTTACTATATTTGAGTTACCGTGCGTTCGCTGATCAATGTTTATATGTGAATAAAAGCCTAAATGAATCATATAAAGTTATTGAGTCTCTTCAGAAGACTTGGGTTAAACCACATAATTCACATGGGTTTATTTTACCATCTGTTTATGAGTGTTTTGAAACGTCATGGGTGAATAGACTGTCAATGGAGGGACAGAAAACTCTCAGATTTCATTACAAATATCTTAATTTGTGTTCTGAAGATGAATGAAAGTATTACGGGTTTGGAACGACATGAGGGCGAGTAAATTGTGGCATTTTATGGGTAAAATATCACTTATTTTACTCATCCCCACGTCATCCAAGATGTTCATGTCTTTCTTTCTTCAGTGGAAAAGAAATGAAGGTTTTTGAGGAAAACATTCCAGGATTTTCTCCATATAGTGACTTCAATGGGGTCCAATGAGTCGAAGGTCCAGATATGAGTTTCAGTGCAGCTTCAAAGTCTCGACACGATCCAGCCGAGGAATAAGAGTCTCATCTACACAAACCAGTGGCCATTTATAACAAAATAAACATTTATATACTTTTAACACTAATACTGGTCTTGCACTCGCTGTGATGCGACACACATTACACCATCACGATGAAAGGTCAAGCGTGTTCCTGTTCAGAAATGTAGGAAAGGGCGAAAGAGGAGGGTAACCGGCAATTTTCCTTTAATTTTTTTCCTTTTTTTTTTTTTTTCTCTTCTACCTTTCTCTTTACTTGCTTGTCATATTCATTATTCTTTTATAACCTTACGATTGATTAATGTGTGATTCAAATACAGGAGGGTCTTCCATTCGGTTCACTAGCTGGAACGTCAAAGGTATGAATGGGCCAAATAAAAGAGCTCATTTCTTTACTCATCTTAAAAAAATGAATACTGAAATAGTATTTCTGCAAGAAACGCATTTAAAGGTAGCAGATCATATGAGACTCAAAGAACCCTGGATTGGTCAAGTTTTTCATTTCCACTTCAACAGTAAAGCAAGAGGAGATTTTTTAGTCCCGCAAAAGAAAGAATTCTCTTATTTTTCCCCTGTCCATTCTTCATACTCAAGAATAGACAATTTTTTTTATAGATAAGACACTACTTCCTTCAGTGGAAAATACTCAATATTCAGCAATTATAATATCAGATCATGCACCATTGCTCCTTGATCTACGTTTTATTCAGCATTGTGCCCAGCGCCCTACTTGGCGATTAAACTCTATCCTTTTGGCAGATAAAAATTTCCACAGACATATATCAGTGGCGATAGATAACTTCTTGCTCACAAATGCTTCAGAAACGGTATCACCACTGATTTTATGGGAGATATTTAAAGTTGTCATCAGAGGTGAAATCATATCTTATTCTGTATCCAGTAATAAAAAGAAAAATGTAAAACTACAACAATTAATTGATTCAATAGAAAAATTTGATCAACAACTCTCTCTATCCCCTTCTGAAGAACTGCTCAAAAAGAGAGTGGAAATTAAAGCACAATACGATCAGATATCAATTGAAAAAACTCAACAAAATCTGCTTTGGTCTAAAGGGAATTTTTATGAACATGGGGAAAAACCGGGCCGTTTGTTATCACATCAGATAAAGTGTCAATCAGCTTCCAGGTTAATTCCACAGATTCGCAACACATCACAACAATTGACAGTGAATCCTAAAGAAATTAATGAAACTTTAAAAAAAAATGTATTCAAATTTATTTACTTCAGAATTTCCCGGGGATAAATCAGGTATGTCATCCTTTTTGAATGACATTAATATCCAGACAATTAATCCAGATTATAAAGAAAAATTAGAACAGCAAACTGAGCTTCAAGAGATTTTAGATTCTATTAATGCCATGCAAAATGGCAAAACACCTGACCCCGACGGTTACCCTGTCGAATTTTATAAAGCTTTTGCTCCCAAATTAGCCCCGCTTCTCCTGAAAATGTTTGAGAATTCTTTAAACAATACAGAATTGCCACAGTCCCTCACAGAAGCATTTCTTACACTCATTTTGAAGCCTGGAAAAGATCCACTAGAGTGCAACTCCTACAGACCAATCTCTTTGTTAAATGTTGATGTTAAAATTCTTGCCAAATCGTGGGCCTCTAGAATAGATACTGTTATACCAGAAATAATATCCCCAGATCAGACAGGCTTTATTAGGGGTCGCCACTCATTTACCAACTTAAGGAGGCTTCTTGGAATTTTGTATTCTCCTGCACCCAGGGATGCCCCAGAGGTGGTGGTATCCCTGGATGCAGAGAAGGCATTTGATAGAGTGGAGTGGAGCTATCTATTCGCAGTATTGGAAAAGTTTGGTTTTGGCCCAAAATTTATATCCTGGGTCCAATTACTGTATTCTAACCCTAAAGTATCTGTTATAACAAACAAAATACGTTCTCAATTTTTTCCAATATTAAGGGGCACAATACAGGGTTGCCCTTTAAGCCCTCTTCTTTTTGCATTAGCGATAGAACCACTTTCCATTATGCTTAAATCCTTGCAGTCTATACAGGGCATTGATCGAATGGGGATGGAACATAGGGTTTCAATATATGCTGATGACCTTTTGTTATACATTTCAAATCCAGTTGAAAATGTACCAAAAATAGTGCAGAAGCTATCTGATTTTTGCAGTTTTTCAGGATACAAACTTAACCTTTCTAAAAGTGAATGTTTCCTTATTAACCCTCTTGCTTTACAAATTAAGGCTGCATCCCTCCCATTTCGCATCTCTCAATCTGGTTTTAAATATTTGGGAGTTCACATTACTCGTACTTTCTCAGGTTTGTATGCAAACATTTTTTTTACCACTCATAAGTAATATTAAGTCTGAGCTCCAGAGATGGGATGCATTACATTTGTCTCTAGCAGGCAGAGTAAATTGTATAAAAATGAATATCTTAGATTCCTAGATTCTTATACTTATTTCGTTCACTTCCAGTTTTTCTCCCCCAAAAATTTTCCCGTTCAGTAAATAAACCCATACTATCATTCTTGTGGGGGGGACAAAACCCTAGAATTCGCAAGGAGCTTCTCGAAAGGCAAAGGCCCCAGGGAGGCTTAGCTCTTCCTAATCTTATGGGCTACTACTGGGCCGCAAATCTTCAAAAAATTATTTGTTGGTATACTTCCCCTGAGGTTGATTGGTGTAAGGCGGAGGCAAATACTTGTATTTCTACATCACTTTCTGCTCTACTAACAATGAAGCTACCATTCTCTCCCTCTAAATACTCTTCAAGCCCAGTTGTACGTTCTATGCTTAAAATATAGTCACAGTTTGGACAAAGGCATAAACTCAGCAGCTCTTCTATGCTAAGCCCTCTCTGTAATAACCATTTGTTTCCTGCTGGTAAAATATATCTCACATATACACAATGGCAAAGGGTTGGCTTGGCCAGGTGTAGTGATTTTTATATAAACAACACTTTTGCCAGTTTTAATGACCTCTGAGAGAAATTCCATTTGTCACAGTCCAACCTATTTCGTTACTTCCAAGTCCGACATTTTGTTCAATCTCAGAGCTCAACTTTTCCTGACTTGCCACCTATTTCACTATTGGATAAAATTCTACTGTCTCCTACTTTTCTTAAAGGTCAAATAGCAGCAATATATAAGATAGTTATGTCCTCAAATGAGGTTTTGATTTACAGAATAAGAGTTGAGTGGGTAAAGGACATAGGAAGGGAAATACCTGACGAAGTTTGGGATGAGGCTCTTAATCGAGTAAATGGATCAACCTCTTGTGCACGCCTAAGCCTTATACAACTTAAGGTCCTCCACCGGGCCTATTACACAAAATGTAGACTTTCAAAAATGTATCCAAATGTTGATGAGTTGTGTGATCGATGCAAAGGTGACAAGGTAGACTTTGTTCATATGTTTTGGGCTTGTCAAAAGCTGAGTGACTATTGGACATTCATATTTAAAACATTAAATGATGCATTTAGATTGGATATAAAACCCAGTGTTGAAGTTGCTATTTTTGGAGTACCAGAACATGGAGTATCATTGACAAAAAACTAAAAAAATGTATTGCTTTTGCCACCTTATTAGCGAGAAGGAGAATATTATTGGAATGGAAGTCAAAAGACCCGCCTAAAGCCTCAATGTGGTTATGTGATCTAGTATCATATTTAAAACTAGGAAAAATTAAATATTTGATGAAAGGATCTGTTGAGAATTTTTATAAGACTTGGCAACCCATGATTGCATATTTTGAGAAGATGAGGATTCTCCCACTTATTGATCAATGTTAAATATGATCACCAATTGTTTTGTTTTTTTGTTTTTTTTTATTATGTACGGACCACGAATATGTCAGAATTTTATTATTGGCATGTCAAGTCAAGTCAAGTCAAGTATATTTATATAGCGCTTTTCACAATACAGATTGTATCAAAGCAGCTTCACAGTATCAATCAAAACAACATAACAATGTTTGTTTATTAGTGGAAAACAATAAAATAAAAAAAGAAATCCAAGTTTGGAAGGGCTGATCAATGTTATTAATGATTGGTTAATTAATTTGAATATCCCCAACTGAGCAAGCCAAAGGCAACAGTGGCAAGGAACCGAAAAACTCCATCAAATGACCCAGTGGTGTCCTGAAACTCCATTAAGTAACCCAATGGAGAAAAAAAAAACCTTGGGAGAACCCAGACTCAGTCGGGGGCCAGTTCTCCTCTGGCTTTTATGAACTAGTGGCCGGATTTACAGTAACTGTAAGTTTTAAAATGTTATATGAATGCCTGGCTGAAGAGATGCGTCTTTAGTCTAGTTTTAAACTGGGAGAGCCAATTGTTTTGTATGTATATATTATTATTATATTTCTTTATTTATTATTATTATTATTTTTCTCTTTTATTATTATTTTTTTATTTATTATTTTTTATTATTATTACTATTACTATTGTTGTCTTAACTTGTATGTAATGTATGCTTAATTATTGTGGCGGAACAGGTTATAATGGGGGAAAAGCTCTAACTTTAATTGTATTTGCTTTCTGTTATTGCTTTCTGTTAATGCTTTCTGTTAATGCTTTGAAAAGTTTATAAATAAACTATAAAAAAATAAACAAAAAAAGTATATAAATATTTATTTTGTTATAAATGTCGCTGGTTTGTGTAGATGAGACTCTTATTCCTTGGCTGGATCGTGTCGAGACTTTGAAGCTGCACTGAAACTCCATTCATACCTTTAACATTCCAGCTAGTGAACCGAATGGAAGACCCTCCTGTACTATTTGAATCACACATTAATCAATCGTAAGGTTATAAAAGAATAATGAATATGTTGACCACGTCTCCAATGCATGACAAGCAAGTAAAGAGAAAGGTAGAAGAGAAAAAATAAAAAAGGAAAAAAATTTTAAGAAAATTGCCGGTTACCCTCCCCACCCTGAAGAAACTGAACTTTTCCTATATTTGCCTCAAGAACAGAGACAAATTGCAGGCCCCCATTATCAAACCCCCAGTAATCCCAGTGTACTTTTAACACTAATACTGGTCTTGCACTCGCTGTGATGCGACACACATTACGTCATCAGGTTGAAAGGTCAAGCGCGACGTAGGCGGAAGAACCGAACTTGTGTTTACAAAGAGAACGTGAAAAACTAAGTCTAACGGCATTTACAAAGTTACGAGTTACAAGTTTTTCGCCCTTTCCTACATTTCTGAACAGGAACACGCTTGACCTTTCATCGTGATGGCGTAATGTGTGTCGCATCACAGCGAGTGCAAGACCAGTATTAGTGTTAAAAGTAAATAAATGTGTATTTTGTTATAAATGGCCGCTGGTTTGTGTAGATGAGACTCTTATTCCTCGGCTGGATCGTGTCGAGACTCTGAAGCTGCACTGAAACTCACATCTGGACCTTCGACTCATTGGACCCCATTGAAGTCACTATATGGAGAAAATCCTGGAATGTTTTCCTCAAAAACCTTCATTTGTTTTCAACTGAAGAAAGAAAGACATGAACATCTTGGATGACGTGGGGGAGAGTAAACTATCAGGAAATTTTAATTCTGAAGTGAACTCTCGCTTTATTCATTGACCCTCCTCAGCTTATAGTAATGTCAAACGTTCTCTGATTTATCTCTAGAATGATCCGCTATTGGCTTTCCTTCAGTATATCTGAGTGACTCCTGACGTGTTCGTCCTGAGCTGTTGTTTCAGCGATTCCCATGGCAGACCAGCTCATGTGTAGCTCATGTTTGCACATCCATGGCTCTCGGAGCGGGACCGAGGCGAGGGAAAATCCCGAGGGCATGCTGAGGATTAACACGGGACAAGCGTGTGCTGCGTAATTGAATTTCATGCTTGGGCTTCTCCTCTGAAGTCGAGTACCAAAGCAGTCATTTGAAAAGAAAGCTATTAGTGAAGGCTGTGGCTCTCATAGGAAGTCAGGGATTACGAGGCACTGAAGTCATCAGAATACAGCAGTTGTGCTTCATAACTTCTGCTCCAGGATCGTGTGCAATGCGTCCCAATGTCAAGTATTTAGCACTTTATACAGGACCGATTCCTTGAAAGCAGGTTCACAGTAATAAACAGGAAAATAACAGAATCAATAATTCAAACTTAATCAAATCGAAATTCGATTCCAATTCTGGAATTGAGTTCTTGAGGTCAGGAATCGGATACTTGTTATAAAATGTAAATTTCTATTCCTCTTATCGATTCCTTTGTGAGCACTTTAATATGACTTTAACTCTCTGGGGTCTAAGGGCTTTTTAGGGTCCCTGAGACGTTTTGACATGCCCTGACATTTGTGCTTTTTTCAGCTCCTCTAAATGAAACTACCAGCACTTGCGTTGCTTATAAACTTATTAATAGCAAAGGTGAAATTACACTCTATTTAGAACAAACAGGGCTACCATAATATGTGAGCAATATGTATGTACATGTTTGAATTTTTGAAGGAATATTGTTTATGCATGGTTATTGAAAAAAATCAAACTAAAACTTAAAGCCTCTGAAATAATGCCACAAAACACATACTAAATATGTATCAACAATACTTTTGACTAATGGACGTTGTCGCCTAGAATTTTTGCTTCAAAATGATCTGAAAATCACCCTGCCTAATCATTTACACAAAACAATACATTGATTAACACGGGACCGCAGACCTCAGGGGGTTAAACCATTCATGACGACTCTGTTTTCTGTGTTCATGTGAATCAGTGTATTGGATCCATGCAGATCTTAAAGTGACAGCAGCCTAATATTCCTGCTCTATAGTAAGACTAATCACACAACAGAAGACAGAGAGAAAATTCACTCGTTCTTCACTGAATAACTTTTGTAACTATATTTGTAATGTGAGAGAGTGTGTCTGTGTGTGTGTGTGTGTGTGTGTGTGTGTGTGTGTGTGTGTGTGTGTGTCACTGTCACATGACCGGTGATTGTGACAAATCTCTATTTTGATACAATGCTTTCTCAGGACTGAATATACAGTAATTATGTTGGTTTAGTTCTGCAAATTGAAAGCAAATAAATGGTGAATGAAGGAGTTGCACATGTAGAGCAGCTGCAGCCACTGTCCCATAACCTTCTGCTTATTATAACATCAGCTCACCACTAAAATCACCAGGGAATATTATTGACCTTCATATTAGTAAGAAGAAGAGAAATGCATTTATGCTCTCTAGAAACATGGTCGATTGGCACTTTTCATTAAAGGGGAAACCACAGGACTGCTGTAAAAAATAAGATATAGCATTTATTTATTCAAGAAATGAAATAAAATATTATTTCCTGAGGTAACAAGGAACTTAACTAGGCCTGTCACGACCATGAGTTGTGTGCTGATGATTAATTGTCATGCAAATTATTGCAATTAATGATTTAATTCTGTTTTGTTAGTGTTTATGTTGTGTATTAACTAATGTTAACATACATCTTTTGATTGTACACATTTATCAGTAAATGCTGATATTAATAAATGTTGTGTCTATTTTGCATAGTTCATGTTAACTAATGAAACTAATGTGAACTAATGAAACCTTATTGTAAAGTGTAACCAATATTTCTAAATTTCAATCATCATTTGCTACAAATGTTTTAGTGACTAATTTACCAAGTGGAACAGCTTTTAAAGACTGAACTGTATAAAAATGAAACTTGTAATGAAAACAAGTCTTGATTCAGGTTTTCTGTCACCTCTTCTGTTTAACGAATGTGGAATAATGGAATAAATCAGCGCCGTGAGTCGCCCTTTTAACTCATGCTACAGAAATACTGTAAAACATCCTCTTTCACAGTCCAACAGGCGCGAGCCAAGCAGAAATAATGATCCAGAGCGTCTTACGTTTGTTTAAACTATGTGCCCTGTGTAAACCTGCGCTTGGCCACACAAACTCTTCTGTACCGCGGCCCACCGTTTGTGTGAAGATGGAGTTTTATTGGGTGTTAAAACAATGCATTTATTTTTCATCCCTTTTTTGTCACATTACGTCAGAAAGTGTTGTTCGTTAGAGACGTGGCAGGATCCTTCAGGTCAAACTCATATCCAGGGTCAAAGGTCGGCCGACGACCCCAGGGTCAGAGTAAACTCTCATAATTTCCAGCTTGTTTATAACTAACTCTGTCTAGTAGGCCATAAGCTCTGTGTAAAGTAAAGCGTAGTCGTTAACCCCTCAATGATCCAATACACTACCAGTCACAAGTTTTGGATCGGTAAGATTTTTGATGTTTTTAAAAGAAGTACAACAGAAAAGAACAGTAATATTGTTAATTATTATGACAATTTAAAATGACTGTTTTCTGTTTTAATATATTTTAAAATGTAATTTGGTAACACTTTATTTTACGGTGTCCTTGTTGCATATGTTACATGTACTTACCGTAGTAATAACAGTAAATGATGCATAATAACATGCAACTAACCCTCAACCTACTCCTACCCTATCCCTATAGTAAGTATATAGTTACTTAATATTACTATGTACTTAAATATATAATTACACTGTAACAAGGACACCTTAGAATAAAGTGTAACCTGTAATTAATTCCTGTGATCAAAGCTGAATGTTCAGCATCATTACTCCAGTCTTCAGTGTCACATGGTCCTTCAGAAATCATTCTAATATGATGATTTGATGCTCAAAAAATATTCATTATTATTACCAATGTTGAAAACAGTTGAAAACTGTATTTTTCAGGATTCTTTGATGAATAGAAAGTTCTAAGAACAGCAATTATTTGAAATATAACCGTACTCCTGTATTTTACTCAGTATTTTACTCCTGATTGGAGGCTTCCTTAAATATTTAGTTTATACATATGCGTTTCAGCTAAGTTTAATGCTGCAACGTAAAAATATGTAGTAGATTGTAAGTTGTAAGTTAGTGGCTGTTGATTGCCTTCATCAGGATCCTGCTGTTATTCTGAGACTCGATCTCTTCAGACTGAGAGTGTAAGTGTGTTGCATGACGTACTGGGACACGCACTGTTGCAATGCACTGTCCTTAGTGGTTAAAAGCTTTTTTATGAAATGCTGGAGTGAGAAACGAGATGTTTTATATGACAATAGAGAGGCAGAGCCTGAAAGCATCGCATCACAGCTGTGGTTTTTATTGAGGTTTTGCTTTACTTTACAGGACTTAAAACTTGTGTCGAATTTTCAATGCAATACTGATGTCTGAAGAGCACAGGGTCAGTATTGTACCAATTTGTACTGCATATAAATATGCTTTTTAATAGTAAATAAAATGTGCACAAATTGCAGAAATTAAGATTTGTCCATAATGTATAATGGACAAAAAAAGTTCAAACATCCTTCAAAATATAATATTTCATCATGTTTCACAGAATAAATAAAGTCATACAGATTTAGAATCATATAAATAAATTATGACAATGAAACTAGAGATCCACAATATATCGGCCACCATATCGGTATCAGACGATATATGTTCATTTTATTGTCATCGTTATCGGCCCGATAAGAAAATTTGGTCAATTTACTAAAGCCGATAAATAATGCAATATTTCCTTCAGCTGAGGCACTTCAGATGCGCACTGTTCAACATGATGGTTTTGAATTGCTTGAAATATGATTGGAATCACTTCAAAAAGGAAAATAGATTCAAGTGCAACATGTGCAGCGCAAGTCTTTCATATCGACTTCATAAAATTATCATGAGAACATCACTATAATTGTGTGATTGGGACATGATGAGACTTTTGTTTTTGTAATCAGGTTCTCAAAAATTTATACAAATTTGGATTTAGATTTATCGACCAATATATTGGTTATCGGCTTTCAAATATAAATAAATATCTGTTATCTGCCAAATATAGTATTTAGGTGCATCCCTAAATGAAACAGTCCCTTTTAGTGTCATTCTAAGATTGAATATTTATTGGCTTAAAGGTTCTATAGCACTTTATATATAGATTATTTCAAGCTTCACAGTAATAAACAGGAACATTTATTCAGCAAAAACATTCATTATGAAATCAATTAAATTCAAGTAAAATAAAATAACAGCTCTACGGAAGACAAAAGTCCCAGATTAGTTCATTTCATATTTAAATTAAACTAGGGCTCTGCAACAATTAATCACATCCAGAATGAAAATTTGTGTTTACATAATATATGTGTGTGTACTGTGTATAATTATTTTCTATATATAAATACACATGCATGCATGTATATATTTAAGATTTTTTATTTATTTATATATAAAATATTTATATATAATGTCAATTATGTATAAATATATTTACATATTTCTTAAATATATACATGCAAATATGTGTCTATTTATAGATGTTAAATAATTACACACACACATATTATGAAAATGCTAACTTTTATTTTGGATGCGATTAATCATTGCACAGCCCTAAATTAAAGTTATAAAGGCTCTGCTGTACTTTGAAAGGCTGATGTGTGTAAAAGCTGAGCGTCTCTGGGCTCGAGGGACTCAGGAGTGAAGCGTCTCTGGGCTCGAGGGACTCAGGTGTGAAGCGTCTCTGGGCTCGAGGGACTCAGGGGTGAAGCGTCTCTGGGCTCGAGGGACTCAGGAGTGAAGCGTCTCTGGGCTCGAGGGACTCAGGTGTGAAGCGTCTCTGGGCTCGAGGGACTCAGGAGTGAAGCGTCTCTGGGCTCGAGGGACTCAGGAGTGAAGCGTCTCTGGGCTCGAGGGACTCAGGAGTGAAGCGTCTCTGGGCTCGAGGGACTCAGGTGTGAAGCGTCTCTGGGCTCGAGGGACTCAGGAGTGAAGCATCTCTGGGCTCGAGGGACTCAGGGGTGAAGCGTCTCTGGGCTCGAGGGACTCAGGGGTGAAGCGTCTCTGGGCTCGAGGGACTCAGGTGTGAAGCGTCTCTGGGCTTGAGGGACTCAGGAGTGAAGCGTCTCTGGGCTCAAGGGACTCAGGAGTGAAGCGTCTCTGGGCTCGAGGGACTCAGGTGTGAAGCGTCTCTGGGTACGAGGGACTCAGGAGTGAAGCGTCTCTGGGCTCGAGGGACTCAGGAGTGAAGCGTCTCTGGGCTCGAGGGACTCAGGGGTGAAGCGTCTCTGGGTACGAGGGACTCAGGAGTGAAGCGTCTCTGGGCTCAAGGGACTCAGGAGTGAAGCGTCTCTGGGCTCGAGGGACTCAGGAGTGAAGCGTCTCTGGGCTCGAGGGACTCAGGGGTGAAGCGTCTCTGGGTACGAGGGACTCAGGAGTGAAGCGTCTCTGGGCTCAAGGGACTCAGGAGTGAAGCGTCTCTGGGCTCGAGGGACTCAGGAGTGAAGCGTCTCTGGGCTCGAGGGACTCAGAAGTGAACAGTCTACTGGTGCTCCAGGTCAGGTTGGATTCCACTGGCAGGAGCTTTGCTTGTGTTGGAGGTTTGAGCATAAATTATAGCGAGTGAAGAACAGATAAGCTGGCTGTACATGCGTCACCGCGCTCTTCTGTTTCCACATGCTGTGTGACTGCCACTCTGTGTGTGTGTGTGTGTGTGTGTGTGTGTGTGTGTGTGTGTGTGTGTGTGTGTGTGTGTTTGCATGCGTTTTCCATGATTGTCTTTCCTCAGAGTTTCTGCACGCCGAGTTCTTCATCTGACTCATGAAGTGAAAAGAAGCACAAGTGTAGAGGGATCCATTAGATCATACACTTATAAGGTAGTGCTATATTAGATGTGTTGGAGTGGAAATAGCCTGTGTGTTATCAAACACCACAATAATCTCAGTTTACAGCTTCTTTGGCGAAGCGCTAGAACATTGCGCAGTTTAACAAAATATAATGCTGATGACCTTCGCTCTGCCATTTCTTCTGGAATACCACATTTTTTACTGTTTACTAATCACGTTTGCTTGCCAATTAGACAAACAAAATTCACCATATTAGTACTTACGCTATTTAGGCCTCTTCTAAACTTTCGTTTGGAATTGGTTCCTTAGAAATTAGGGCTATTTTTTCTATTAAAATAATACATTTCATGTCTGTGAATCAAATGATCATTACGTCATGGGCTCAAATTCCCGTGAAGGCTATCGGTATAATCTAAACATCGTTTACTCTTCGGCAATCAGACAAATGATGAAACAGCACTTTGAAATAAGGTCCAGAATTAACACTCGCAGCGCACAAAATATACGTGCCATATTTGGGATTTGCAAATTTAAAAGAAAAGTTCGCCTGAAAATAAAAAATTCTCTAAATGTTCTCGCATTCATTTCGCTCCAAACCTGTATGTCTCTCTTTTCTTCTATGGAACCTAAAATAATCTAGTTTTGGAGAAAAATATTTTTGTCCATACGGTGAATGTCAATGGGTTCTGATTGTGCTTTCGACCCCACTGACTTTCACAGTTCACAGAAAGAAAATCATGCAGGTTTTAAACAACATGGGGGAGAGTAGAAAAAAAACATCTAAAAAGCTAAATGTAGTTGGGGTTTTTTCTGTCATTTGTTCATGGCTGTCAAGAACGATTTTGAATTTATCAACTTTTTTTAAAAATCCCTTTTTGGTCCCCATCTGCATTCATTATGTGGAAGAGAGCAGGTCAGACATTCTGATAAACATCTTCCACTGAAGAAAGAAAATCATACAGGTTCAGGAGTGAGTAAATGATGATAGAATGGTGATAGAATTATTTTTTTATTTTTTTACTTCATCGGAATAGTAAGAAACTTGCGGAATAGGTTTTGGCACTTGCTGTGTGAACACACACAAAAAAAAAAAATCATGGACATGATTCGAAAAGGTTAAATGGTCCTGTAAACAATTGTCACACTTGTGCTCCTCGCCGTCAGAAATGAGCGCATTGGAATGAGAGAGAGTTTCCTCTAGTGGAAGCATTCGGTACTGCAGCCGAACAACATCTCACTGAAAGTTCATATTTTGAGATATCTACCCCAAATTTGCAGTGTCAGAGTAAAACATGTTTTTGAAAATATAGATTTCATAACTATATAAATATAGATTTTGTAACTTGTTTAAGTTCCCTTTTTAAAACTTTTTTCATTTCAGCAATAATCTGCCAAGTGTCATCTTTAAAAGAGATCCAACTTCAGTCTGTGATCCAAAGCATTTCCACAGTTTACGTTGGAAATGAAATTTTCAGGTCTATGCTCATAAAGTGGATAAATGGATTGTAAATACAACGTTAATATAATTTAGTACCATAAAATCACCTAAAATTACTAAATATTAAATAAAAAAACATTACTAAACTAAAATATAGTACATCCCTTCATTGAAATAAAAAAATAATAATTCTGTAATTTTTGCTCGCCACACGAAGAGCACCAGAGGGTTAATAAAACTACAGTGGGTCTTCACGTTGTTTCTGAGTAAATGTACTCAGTTTTAAAAACATACAGCCATAGTTCCAGTGCTTGAAACATTGATTTATTGTATGTGCTAAAGCTACAGGATGTGAACTGCCCTGTAATGAGGTTTAGATATGGAATGAGGTTTAGATATAATCAGCTATAGATATAGTGTGAGGTGAAGGTGACGAGGCCGAGCAACAGCTCAGTTCTGCATCTTACACTTGAAGCAAAGCCTGTTTGAAATGAACGTTCAAACAAATGTTCTCTAAACACCAGGGTGGAAAAAATGGCAACTCTTCAAAGGTGCTCAGGGCTTTTGTTCTTTTCTTTTGCACTGACTCCAGCGATGTTCATAAATGAAGGTGGATGTTGAATTTCAGCAGATCTTTCCACTTATGGTCCTCGTCAGAACGAGAGGCTCTCCTGTAACGTGTCACGTAAATGTTTGTTTGTAGGATTCCGCTTTTACTCATCCCTCGCTCTCGTCAGGTAATTGCTCTGGCCGGGGAAGGAGTCAGTGTGAGCTTTCCAAGACGAAAACATGCTCTCCATCTATTGAAATATCATAGCATTCTGTCCTTTGGGTTCATGCTTGAGTTCAGATTTCATAAGCTTGACTTTTTAAACTCTGTGAAACTCTTCGAGCTTCATTCTTCTCCAGTAAATGTTTCTTAATTTAAGAATGTTTGGATGTTTGTGCTGGAAAACAACACTGACAAAGAACATAATTTTTTGCATGAGGATGTTGCTTAGAATTTTTAAGTAATATTTATAATGAACATTTACTTAGTTAAAAAATTCTGAGAGAGATTTATTTATCTTTATTTACTTGACCTCTTGTCATTCCTATTCAAAATGACAAAAAAGAGAAGATATTTTGAAAGTCAATGGGGTCCAAACAATATTGACTTTCATTATATGGACACACACACACACACACACATACACACAAACTCGCTCACACACACACAAACACACACACACACACACACATACACACACACAAAACTCCATGCAACATTCTGGGAACGTTAGTTTATGGTTATTAAAATATAAGAGCATTGATGTATGTTAGAATGACTCACTTTGACGAACATCACTGCATCTGACAATTGCTGCACTTTGTCTTTTTCCCATATTTGAGTAATAATCATACATTTGGCATCATTCAAAAACAAACACTTAAATTCCTCCTTTTGAACACTTGTTTTGTGTTGAAAAGAAATGTATACAGGTTTGGAGTGACGGAGGGTTAACTCAGGCTGATTGTGACACTTTTTCCAAATCATCTCCATGGGAAACCTTGTCCCATCTCCCTGAATTCACACTAAATGATGACAGAACTGTGATGTTTGAGTTTGCAATGCGAAGAAAAAAAAGATAATTTTTAAAATTAACGAGAAATTTGCTACCCATTTTACTTCTGTAATCTGTCACATTTCCTAATAAAACAGGATATTGAATGAAAACAAAGTTACACGCTAGTTGACATGTAGTTGCACAGGTACTTATAGTTAGTAGAATTTCTATATAGAATATATAGTTAGTATAAATTCTATATATATTTCTACATTTCTTTATATTTATTGTTTATATACTTTTCTATATAGTTAATTTCTAAAGTGGACCATCCGAATAAAGTGCAACCACTATTTTTGATTTGAAATCATGTGTTATGATTAATCCTTCACAATAAGACCAGATCAGATGTGAGTTCATGCTGGTTTTCCTCCAGATTCGAGGCTCATAATCACACAGACCCGGCGTTGTTTCTCTCTGTTTCCTCAGTGTGTTTGAATGTAGAGCGCATTACTTCACTGTTTAAACCATGACTGAAGAGTCTGATAATATTGCAGGGATTGGCTGTAAAATGCTTACTAATCTGTCACAAAAACAACACGTGTCACAAGAACGCTAACAAGACGCCAAAAATAAAAGCTGCTGTTTATGTCCTCGTTGGTGTATTTGATCTGTTTGAACAAGCGCTGTCAGTCAATTCAAATGTTTATTCACGATTTATATTTTTCCGATCACATTTTGATCTGAAAAAATGACCTTTGTGTAATTATTAGGATTGTATGATGTGAATGAGTTCCCATCAGTCACACTGAACACAAAGAGTGTTGAGTTACACAAACAGCACTGGACGTGTTCTCTGTCTTCGGGAAATGTGTCCGAGACCTCACGCTCTTTCTCTACATGACTTCTGTAAATGTCACACAGCTTTATTTTATATGATGGTTTGTTATTGTTAAGATAAGTGTATGACTCAGAAAATAAATAAACTGAGTCAGTGGAAACACAACCATTTTCAAATTTCAAGCATTTTTTCTCATGAAAATGATCCTTTATATCTTTTTCATCTGAATTTTATGCAGCATGTTGTGGGTTGCAGTTAATTTCCAGTGAAGTGTGATTCAGGCTTGGCTCTGATTGGTCAGTGTGTTTTCATAATCACTGCTAAACTTCAATTAAAGTTTTTTTGTATGGCACTTTTCACAATACATATTGATTCAAAGCAACTTTAAAGTAAATGCTTGTTTGGGTGTCACTTCAGTAAGTTCTCGCAATGATTACAGTAGAGAGGATAATATGCAATACAATTATTCAATATAAGGATAAAAGTGTAACATTAGGACTAGAAAGTAAAGTTTGTCAGATGATCTTTTATGTTGCTAGCATGTCTTCCCTTGTGAAAAAAAAATACAAAAATGTATTCGAAATACATTTATTTTGTGTTAGGTATACAACAAATACATTTACATATGTATGTACTTAATAAAAATACTGTGCAATTGTACATATGGGGCCCTATCTTGCACCCGGCGCAATTGACTTTGTACACCGACGCATGTATCATTCCTATTTTGCACCCGCGCAAAGCGGACTTTTCCCTCCACAGACACACGTCGGTTAACTAAGAAATACACTTGCGCTACCCGGGGCGGTTCAGCGCAAAGAGGAGGCGTGTTCCGGCGCAAACTTTCCCTCATGCTATTTTGCAGTTCCAGAAAACAATTGCGCCACTGACCAGAAAAAACCTAGTCTAAAGTCATTGGCGCGTTGCGCGTACATTCAGATGCTATTTTAAGCGCGCGTGCTTGGTCATAATACAGAGTGTGAACAATGCGCATACACTGTAGATGATTCTCTCATCTACACAGATGCATTTTCCTTTTTGCAAATGATACATTATTATAAGGAAAAATATTAAAACACGAGGGAAATCATTGTTGTCCAGTCAAGTCAAGTATATTTATATAGTGCTTTTCACAATAGAGATTGTATCAAAGCAGCTTCACAGTATTAATATGTTGTGTCCATGACGATCGGAAAAATAGGCATAAAGCTTAGGCCTACATATTTACCCAAATTATTATATGCATGTATAACCGAAGCTAATTTGGGTGGGTTTGTCCCATCTCCAATGCCACTTCTCTTTCTTTTACGGCCCTGACGAGAACATCGATCTCCTCGGCTGTGAACCGATTCTGAAGCGCTCCTGGTAAATGCGCCGTTATAATAGTAGGCTATTGCGCCATGGAACAAGCGCACCTCGTTCATCATGCTCTTAAAGGGAATGTGATATGACGCTCTGATTGGTTTATTTCACGTTACGCCCAAACCACACCTATGAATAATGAAGCTACTTCAGACCAACCCCTTTTAGATTTGCGCCAGGCGCAAGAGGCATTTATCCCGCCGGGAAAATAGCAACAGCGCCGGGATCCGCCCACAAAGTTACTTGCGCTTTGCGCTTTGACACTTGCGTTTCAGATCGTGCGCTGAGTGCAAGATAGGGCCCATGGTGTACTAAACTGATATACTTAAAGTCTGCTTAATTGGAACAACTAATTTTGTACTAAATGTACTTTAATTGTGCAGAAATTGTACTGAAGTTCAACTAAAGATATACTGAAGTATAGTTGATTGTGCTAAAGTAGAACTATTGTAAGTATATATAGCACCAAAAGCAGCTCATAATAATCCTCTAAATTCTCTTTATTTAAAAACATGCATTTTCATTTTTTCAAACATGGTTGCAACAACATTTAGTTTAAAATTTGCTGAAATTTCAAAGATATTATCATGCTTGTTTGCATTATTAAATGTTTATTATGCTATTAAATTTTATGCCATCTGTATCTTCTTGACAAAAAAACTAAACAAAAACCTTTTAAGTTTATAATTTTGCATAGAGGTTGAGTAAACGCGAAGTGCAGGTCTTGATCAGCCTGAAGGGGGGTTTTTCTGAAATAACACAAACACACACATACTCTCACACACACACACTCTCTCTCACACACACACACACACACACACACACTCTCTCTCACACACACACACACACACACCTGAAGGGGGTTTATTCTGAGATAACACACACACACACACACACACCTGAAGGGGGGTTATTCTGAGATAACACACACATACACACACTCTCTCTCTCTCACACACACACACACACACCT
>JAULUF010000014.1:717500-765000 GCA_031834385.1 Semotilus atromaculatus
ATTGTATAATCCAGAATGCATTTCATGTCAGACATTAATTTTCCTTCATCAGTGTTCTTCATATTTCTTCATTGTTCATGTTGTGTTTCAAACAAACTAAGATACAGAACTCTTTCGTCAATTTTATGAGAACATGTAAATGAGTTATTGTCCTCATAAAGTTTAAAATCTGCACTGATCCGTGGATGTTTTCCTGAGCGCTGTAATGTGTGTGTCGCTTGAGGTCAGAATCCGGAGACACACACTCCCAGTTAATGAACGGCTCGTACCACCCAGCGTTACAGACAGGAATGGAGACGTGTAACACTGGATGAAGACAGCAGAGACTGTGTGTGTGTGTGTGTGTGTGTGTGTGTGTGTGTGTGTGTGTGTGTGTGTGTGTGTGTGTGTGTGTGTGTGTGTGTGTGAGCCGTTCACTGAGAGGAACACAGCAGAGAGTGTGTGTGTGTGTGTGTGTGTGTGTGAGCCGTTCACTGAGAGGAACACAGCAAAGAGTGTGTGTGTGTGTGTGTGTGTGTGAGCCGTTCACTGAGAGGAACACAGCAGAGAGTGTGTGTGTGTGTGTGTGTGTGTGTGTGTGTGTGTGTGTGTGTGTGTGAGCCGTTCACTGAGCGTTCACATCGCCTGTCGGGAAAAATGACAGAATTAAATTTTTTTGTCAATGAAATTAATGCACTATATTTTAGTTTGATAATGTTTTTTATTTTGTATTTTTAGGGGATTTTTTTTTTAAACTAAATTATATTTACGCTGTATTCATAATCCATTTATTCACTTTTTGAGCATAGACCTGAACATTTTATTTCCAACTTAAACTGTGGTAAATATTGAATGCTTTAAAGCACAGACTGAAGTTTGATCTCTTTTCAAAGACGACACTTGGCAGATTATTGCTGAAGCTAAAAAAGGTTTAAAAAAATGAATTTAAAAAAAGTTACAGAATTTTACATGTATTGTTATGAAAAGTGCACAAAAATACTATTTTCAATTTTTATGTAAAAATGTATATTTTCTAAATCATGTTTTACTCTAAAACTGCAAGAAAATCAAAGCCATAAATCTAATCAAGTTGTGTTCCAAATTTAGTCCTGATATCCCAAAATATGATCTTTCAGTGAGATGTTGATCGGCTGCAGTGCCGAACGCTTCCACTAGAGGAAACTCTCATTTCCAATGCGTCATTTCTGGCGGCGAGGAGCACCAGTGTGATTGTTGTTTACAGGACCATTAACCTGGTCAGATCATGTCCATGATTTATTTAGTGTTCACACAGCAAGAGCCAAAACCTTTACCAAGTTTTATACCATTCCAATGAAGTAGAAAATTCTTTAAAAAACTAAACGTACAATTTTTCAGTCAAGAATGACCGAAGAGCACCAGCTAAAGGAGGGTTCAACAACATCTCAGGCCTTTTTTAACCCCTTAACGCCAACTGTGGCGAATTCGCATCAAACCCATCTAAAAAGTTTAGATGTTCTAACAACTTTGTGACATGAATAAAATCTACATACCTGAGATGGGAAAATATGTTTTATTAATTTGACCATTTTATAAAAAAATTACCATAAATGCCTGTTGTCGCTAATTTGCATCATACCTAAATTTATAACAAATCTATATGCTATAGACAAATTAACAATCTTAACTTAATTTAGCATGAGCCAGAAACACACAAAATACGTTTTTTTATATAATTGTAAATAAATTCAGGCGTCAAGGGGTGGAATATTGTAGTGTGTATTCTAAACGGTTGATCTGTGATTGAGTTTAATTCATGTGTTTCTAATCTTGAATCAGAATAACAGCAGCTTCTCTTCTCTGATGATGTGGGCGGGGCTATAACCTGTCACTCACATGAGCTCAGCCAATAGCAAACCACAACCATCCAATCAGCTCCCCACAGACACAGTCAAGCCCCGCCCACATGTGTTCTTGTTCCAGAAGCGTTTCACTCGTTATACGATTTTCTACTCGACTAGTAGTCGTTCATTTAAGCCATTAGTCGACTAATCACGTGACTAATAAGCCATAAATCATAATAATGCACCTTTAATTGCCTATATAAAATACGTGTAGCCTAATCAGCGCACAAACGCACACATAAAGCCACAGGCAAATGTAATGATTATGAATGTGTCGTGGAAACAAACAGATTGAGACTGTCTAAACGGTTTAATCATTTATTGGTAATGATTCTGTGTTATTTAAATGATGCGCTCAAGGTCATGACTTATAGACGGATGTTTGGATCTGTCGTTACAACCTGCGCGAGTCTGCCACTTTTTTTGTTCTGCGACTAAACGAAATCGCTGTGAGATAGCACTGGTCCTGGTTTGAGTTACTGGCATCTGTGGTCAGTGAAGCATCATGTGGATTTTGAATTATTTTTGTCTTGTTGAACTTTGAGTGGAACTGTGCATGTCTTTCTCTCTAGTGCCCAGGCTCAGTGTGAACATTAAATATACATAATAAACAAGAAGAACAAAAGTGGTTCAGCTGTATTTATGCTTAATTGGCGTCAGCGCTGTTACCGGGCAGATTATATAAGTCTCATACTGAGTTACTGTGAGCAAACGAGTGTGTAGTTGGTATTGGGTGCACTGGGTTGAGTCAAAGCAAAGGATCATTTAAAATAACAGAAAAGGTCAGGTTAAAGAAAAGTCTACATTCTTAAACTTAGAAATGTAAACTGTTTTACTCATTACAACTATAAAATGTGTTTGGTTTTTGCCAAGAGTCGCTTGTAACACAGAACGGTCTGTTTGAAATGTTAAGGGTTTGGCTCCTCGCGATACGACAGCGACTCAGAAGTGGAGGTCTGAAAATATGCACAGATTCATCAAAACCAGCGCTGCGTTTGTAAACGCGTTGGCTAGCACGGGTTGTGTGTGTGTTGTGTGTGTGTTGTGTGTAGCTCAAACTCATCTCTGTTTGTTGAGATGGTTAACCTCTTAACTTTCAGCGTGGGTTTACATAGCTAATCTCTCATAAGTCACTCCGAAACGCTGTATGCATCACCTGTCATCCGCAGCTTTTAAGGGCCTTCTAGACTAAACCACATTGGTCATAAAAAGGTAAAGTCACAAAAAAGTTTGCTCTGATGTTTAGCACATTCTGCTATTAATAACCTCAATAATCCGATGGTGAACATCTTAAATTTCAATTGAAATCCAGGGCTAGTCAGTTCTGTGCTTGTGCTTCAGAGTATACAGTAATATATAAGGTGCATTATGGGTAAATACTGTATAGCGATACGACACATGACCAGCCGTGTGTTGCCGACTATATAGTGTAGGATGTATGAAATATACTCTTGAGCATATAAATGTATAATATTATTGTTATAATCATGTATTTTGCAGTTGCTTTTATCCCAAATGACCTACACTGCATTCAAGAAGAACATTTGATCAGTTCATACACTCCCTTGGAATCAGAACCCAGACTTCGGTGTTGCGAGCTCCATGCACACTGTTTGAGATACAGGAATGATATTGTTGTAATTATTGTTATTAATAGAAGCAGTAGGAGCAGCAGCAGCAGTAACTCTAGTTGCACTAGTAATAACAGTCGGAATAATATGACTACCACTACTACTAGTGCAAATAGTATCAGCAGTTTTGTTGTACCAGTAGTACTACTAGTTCTAATAGTAATAATAGCAGTAGTTCTAGTTGTAGTAA
Organism: Semotilus atromaculatus; assembly: GCA_031834385.1. Lineage (NCBI taxonomy): Eukaryota > Metazoa > Chordata > Actinopteri > Cypriniformes > Leuciscidae > Semotilus > Semotilus atromaculatus. Next base: position 721,184 of record JAULUF010000014.1, read on the forward strand.
TAGCAATCGTAGTGATACTACTAGTAGTATTAATAGTAGTTGTAGTAGTAGCAGCAGTAGTAGTTCAGGTAGTACTAGAAGTAATAGTAATAGTAGCAGTAGTAATAGTAGAAGTAGGAGTAGTTATAATAGTACTAGTAGGAGCAGTACCAGTAGTACTACTAGTTCTAATAGTAATAATAGCAATAGTTCTAGTTGTAGTAATAGCAATCATAGTGATACTACTAGTAGTATTAATAGTAGTAGTAGCAGCAGCAGTAGTAGTTCAGGTAGTACTAGTAGTAATAGTAATAGTAGCAGTAGAAGTAGTTATAGTAGTACTACTAGGAGCAGTACCAGTAGTACTACTAGAAGTAGTACTAATATTAATAGTAGCCTTAGTTCTATTTGTACTAATAGCAGTCATAGTGATAGCAGTTGTTGTAGTAACAGTAGTAGTAGTAGTAGTAATAGTAATAGTAATAGTAGTAGTAGTAGTAATAGTAATAGTAATAGTAGTAGTAGTAGTAATAGTAATAGTAATAGTAATGGTAGTAGTAGTAGTAGTAGTAATAGTAATAGTAGTAGTAGTAGTAGTAGTAGTAGTAATAGTAATAGTAATGGTAGTAGTAGTAGTAGTAGTAGTAGTAGTAATAGTAATAGTAATAGTAGTAGTAGTAGTAGTAGTAATAGTAATAGTAATAGTAATAGTAGTAGTAGTAGTAGTAGTAATAGTAATAGTAATAGTAGTAGTAGTAGTAGTAATAGTAATAGTAATAGTAATGGTAGTAGTAGTAGTAGTAGTAGTAATAGTAATAATAATAGTAGTAGTAGTAGTAATAGTGATAGTAATGGTAGTAGTAGTAGTAGTAGTAGTAGTAGTAGTAGTAATAGTAATAGTAATAGTAGTAGTAGTAGTAGTAGTAATAGTAATAGTAGTAGTAGTAGTAGTAGTAGTAGTAGCAGCAGCAGCAGCAGTACTAGCAGTAATAATTGTAATACTAGCAGTAGTTTTAGTTGTACTAGTTGTACTAGTAGTAGTAGTACTTGTTGTAATAGTATAGCTGTGGTTCTAGTAGTTCTAATAGTTAAGTAGCATTAGTACTAATAGCAGTCATAGTGATACTACTAATACTACCAGTTGTAGTAGCAGTAATAGTAGCAGTAGTTCTAGAAGTGGTGTTAAGAGTAATTCTAGTACTAATAGCAGATATACACAATGGGGTCCAATACTGAAAATCAAAAATTAAAAAATTACCTTTAAATCTGGAAGTAAATAGAAAGTTTTAGTAGTTAGTTCATATTCTGTATTATTTCAAGGTCACTAATGACATAAATGTGTGTGTGATTGATCATATGACTGTACAGACGAGCAGATGTTGTTCCTGAAGCTCAAACGCTAGATCATGGCCCTTGCGACGACCAGGTCACGGGTTCGATTACCAAGGAATGCATGAACCGTTCAAATGTATATCTTGAATGCGATGTAAGTTGCGTTGGATAAAAGCGTGTGCCAAACACATGAAAGTAGACGTTCAGCTGATGCTCTCAGATCCCGCGGGACAACACGGATAAGCTCTGTGTAGATGCAGATGTTCTTCAGGATCTGTTTATTAGGTATGATGGAGACATGGACATCTTTTACAGCATGGCTGGGTCTGTCACTGCTGTAGTTCTCTTAGCAAACACTTGTGTGATATTTTCCGTTGAGAAGCCTGAGGTCACAGTAGAGCTGAAGCCAGACGGGCTTTCCTATAAACAAGAGCACAGAGAGTATTTACACAGGCCATGGTACCTGACGCCATAACACTCCTGACATTCTGTTTAGCAGCACATGTTGCCATAAGTCACTTTGCAGAATTAAGTAAATATTTTCAATATACCCATGCCATTGTTTATTATAGAATGGCAAAAGCTCTAAATCCTGCCAAATCTTCTGTTAGAAAGTAATTCAACAACTTGTATGACACCTTTTTGCTTTCGCTGTGTGTGTTTACTTTAGGATGAACAGATCAACAGATTTCAGATTCACACAATACCTCTGATCAGTCCGTCATTAAACACGCCGTTCCTCAGAAGCTCAGGTTTACATTCCTGACAAATATATAACCTGTCATCAGACTCACTGTGACACTTTTTATTGTTTCCTAGCTCATTTGTGGTATGGATTTTGCTGGTGCATATTTAGCCACAAACATCATTACTATTTTTATTCTAATTCCCTCCTTTTTTGTCTCTTTTTGCGGAAGGCTGCAGACAGAGAAATAATTCAAAAAGACGTGTGTTGAATTAGAATAGTAAATACCTCAAGAAATATTTGTAAATTGTATCAGCAATGGTGTCACAGAAATACATTCTTCATAAATCCTTGCAGATATGTGTAGAATTAAATTTTCAGATGAACAATGAAGTGTTATTTATTCTTAATTTGCTGATTCAAAAACATTTTTTTATTTATGTTTTATTTTACAGTATATCCTCATAATGGTTAAAAATGTCTAATAAAGTAAATAATAATAAAGTAGTGCAGATGAGTAGATTAGAAGACACTGACAGCCAATATTGGGTCTTTATATAATAAATAGAGTAAAATCATCAGTGTGTTAATTCTTTCTCAAACTCGTCTCTGGAAGTCCTGGAGTTTGACCAACACAAATAAAGCAAGCAATGAAAGCCTCCCATAAATCTGGCAGATGCTCAACTCGACTGGTGGTCAGTTTTAAATAAAGGGGAGAAGAGAAGGAAAGGGGGACGTGATTAAAAATGACAGGAGAAAAGAAAACACACCACACAAAACTCCCGACAAATGAGTTCATTCATGAAAGGGGCTGCATTTTACTAATTTCGAAATAGGAGTTATGTCAGAAAACTGTATTTCTATATTTATAGGGACAATGTTAGCCTCATCAAAATATTTGAACCAATTTCACCTTCATTATTAAAGTTATACAAGATTCAACTAGGCAAGATTTAAAACAATGAGTTGAAATGACTGAACAAGTTTTTAACTATATGTATCAGCCAATAATCGGTATCGGCCGTTTAAAGCTATTATTTTTGCTATCAGCCATCAGACAATTGTTTAGAAACAGCCAATGATCAGGGCCCATTATATCCTGTCAATCAAATGGGTGTGTAAACTGTGCCGATTGCAACTCATACTTGTGTGAAGAAAATCTCTTGTTTTAAATTCAGGGCAAGTTAACGCTTTATTTGACCCTATGAATCAAGCCAGGGTTCACATATCTATGGTTTTTCTCTACGTCAAACATTAGTTGTAGCGCCTCTCGTCCAATCATCACAAAGAATTTTGTGTTGTTACTTCTGATAAGAAACTATGGGCCCTATCTTGCACCCGGCGCAATTGACTTTGTACACCGACGCATGTATCATTCCTATTTTGCACCCGCGCAAAGCGGACTTTTCCCTCCACAGACACACGTCGGTTAACTAAGAAATACACTTGCGCTACCCGGGGCGGTTCAGCGCAAAGAGGAGGCGTGTTCCGGCGCAAACTTTCCCTCATGCTATTTTGCAGTTCCAGAAAACAATTGCGCCACTGACCAGAAAAAACCTAGTCTAAAGTCATTGGCGCGTTGCGCGTACATTCAGATGCTATTTTAAGCGCGCGTGCTTGGTCATAATACAGAGTGTGAACAACTCGCATTCACTGTAGATGATTCATCTACACAGATGCATTTTCCTTTTTGCAAATGATACATTATTATAAGGAAAAATATTAAAACACGAGGGAAATCATTGTTGTCCAGTCAAGTCAAGTATATTTATATAGTGCTTTTCACAATGGAGATTGTATCAAAGCAGCTTCACAGTATTAATATGTTGTGTCCATGGCGATCGGAAAAATAGGCATAAAGCTTAGGCCTACATATTTACCCAAATTATTATATGCATGTATAACCGAAGCTAATTTGTGTGGGTTTGTCCCATCTCCAATGCCACTTCTCTTTCTTTTACGGCCCTGACGAGAACATCGATCTCCTCGGCTGTGAACCGATTCTGAAGCGCTCCTGGTAAATGCGCCGTTATAATAGTATTGCGCCATGGAACAAGCGCATCTCGTTCATCATGCTCTTAAAGGGAATGTGATATGACGCTCTGATTGGTTTATTTCACGTTACGCCCAAACCACACCTATGAATAATGAAGCTACTTCAGACCAACCCCTTTTAGATTTGCGCCAGGCGCAAGAGGCATTTATCCCGCCGGGAAAATAGCAACAGCGCCGGGATCCGCCCACAAAGTTACTTGCGCTTTGCGCTTTGACACTTGCGTTTCAGATCGTGCGCTGAGTGCAAGATAGGGCCCAAAGTCTCAGCTTTCAAATTATGTACATTTGATGACAAAATTCAAACAATAAATGGCGTTTTGACGCTCTTGAATGTGACGTGACAGATCGCTGCAAAAGTGGAAAAAAAGTGGAGTCTTTTCTTCCACTTTAATACAAATGATATCTAGAAAAACATGCATGAACATCAGAAGGTATGTTGAAAGATACAGTACAGCTTACTGAAATCCGTATCATGACTCGCGTAATCACTCAATCTGTGTTTCAACCACGGAAAGACATCAATAAAACAGCTTGTACAGTACAGTAGAGTACAGATGATCATGAGTTCTGTCACAACGGCCTTTAATTACGCTAATATCATTCATCAGCGCTCATCATCCACGTGTGTGTGTGTCGTGTCTTATTCCCGGCCTTGTGTTTCCAGTGTTCATCTCTAAACCTGAGACTCGTACGGTCACAGAGACGTCTTGCATCAGGACTCGGGCTCTGAAGGCTTGCCCATCAGTTAAGAGTCTTTCTTCAGTGTGTGTGGGACGGATGCCTCAACTCGTGCAATTCTATGCAAGTGAATTCTGATTTGCTTTGAGTTCGTGTGTGTTTCCCAGTGTACAGTTATACAAGCCAGGTCATAACACACCCCATCTGAAACATTCTTTACTCATGAAACATATTATCAAGTTAGCATGACTAACCAGTTTCATTTATAAAGCATTATCCTACACCGTATGAAATTGACCATTATACTCCATTATACTCCATTATTTCAAAGGTTTTATCAATGCTGTGGCTCTTTGGCTTGTCAAATGTGCAATAAATTGGTAGTCGTGGTTTTGATAACAAGAGTATTTTTACAAGCCGTGACATTTTTAGGGAATTAATGTCCTTCAGACATCTTAGTGGTTTTGAAAACACAGCTTATTAAAGAAAACAGAGATGTATGTTTGGAGTGCCCTATGCGGTTTGTTTCTGTAGTTGGTGTGTAAAGAATTCTTGGCTCGTGGAAAGGAAACCGAAGGCCTCGTTTTTCACAAGGACACATTGTGGAGGCGCTCAGAGCTACCGAACACAGTGTGTGTGTGTGTTTGTGTGTGTGTGTGTGCGTGTGCGTGTGCGTGTGCGTGTGCGTGTGCGTGTGTGCGTGTGTGTGTATGTGTGTGTGTGTGTGTCTGTGCTTAAGATCCGCTCATTATGAGCTCTGTAAATGAAGGAAGAATTTAAGTGAGCTTAAGCTTCGTAAACTAAAAAGGCTTCAGTCACTGCTGAATATCTTCTTGATATTCAAAAGCAAACGGTCCTGTCTGGTTCAGAAACACATTCTCTGGCCTCAATTCAAGGCCGTTGCTTCTTACACTCAATAAAGGTCCCAATTTGGGTTGTTTTTAACCCTAGGGCTGGGTAAATATAGGACAAAACACATGTTGGGTTAAATTTACCCAGCAAATTGGGTTGATTTAACCCATCATACTTGGTCGATTCATTTTTACATTTAATTTTTACATTTTTACTATAGTACTAGCTTTTTTAATTATTATTTTACTTCATATATGAATAAATCTTTACAGATTTTTCAGTGTACGGGTCTGAGAACATATTTAACTTTCTAAGCATTTATATTTTGTATCTTTTTTGAATAAAATCATAAAATTTTATCCAAGGCATCAGGCGTTTCCATCACACGAAAAGACCGACGCGACACTCGTGACTCACATCGCGCCCCTGTATGTTGCTTTGCATAAAATTAAACGATATACAGAACAATAATGAATTTATAGCTAAAATAAAATGAACACAATACTGTATTTTACAGAAGACATGCACCAATTTGGAGATGGTCCTCACTGCAGAACATGAAATCCACAGGGAGGAGTTGCTACTGCCAATTTGACGGAGCTGCACTGCTCTCTAAGCCTGCGATAAATAACTCAATTCTGGGTTGTTACGTCTGACCCAGGATCTGGGTTACACAAAAACTACCCAAACACTGAAAAAATAACCGCAAAAATTTACCCAAAAGGCTCAACCCAGGATTAGGGTAGAAAAAAATAACCCGAGATTTAACTTCTGAGTGAACCTTTCAGTGAGCAGTTCTTAGAAGAACCATTCTCAATGTCAAGAACATCTTAATAATCTAAAGAACCCTTTAACACTATAAAGAACATTATCCAATTCCATTGGATGTTAAAGGTTCTTTAGAAAACCATTAATGGCAATAAATAACCTTTATTTTTATGAGTGAACACAATCAAAGATAGTCCAGTAAACGACACAACAATGTTAAAGGGGTAAACAAAAAATGAATATATTTTCTTTATTTACTCATGCTCATGTTGTTCCAATACTGTTTGACTTTCTTCCGTGGAACACAAATGCAGATTGTTCAAGCACACAATGAGAGTGAATGGTGACCAAAGCAAAAAAAAACAAAAAAACAAAAAAAAACTTAATAAAAGCCTCAAAACAAACCAAAATCATGATAAAAGCAAGATAAAGTAGTTAAATACACTTTCATTGTATGGAAAAGAGCAGCTTGAACATTCTGCTAAATCTCTCATTTTGTGTTCCACACAATAGCTTTGAAAGATGATAATTTATGGGTCCGTTATGGTGATGTGAATGTGAAGCGACCCTCGCATGCTGAAAATAAGTTGTGTTTTGGTGTGTGTTTGTGCAGGATAGACGTGAACAGGGCGATGAAAGCCGTGACGCGTGACTCCAGCGTGAGGAAGCCGGATCTTCATCCCTCCTCACACACACAGCACAGGGACGGTGAGTTCATCATGCCCTCCTTTAGTGCATATCAATCCGCCTCGCCAGTGGCACTGTCAAAAACAACTACTTGGACAGCTACTGCTCGTCATCTTACAGTAACACTTATCCAGTCTCGTAATTCTCCAGTCGTAACAGTTACATTGATCATGTGTGTAATATTTGGTGGCACTTCAGTGTGAAATTAACCTGTTTGTATTCGCACAGATCTGAACTCAAACTAATTTATTTAATCAATGCTGGAATACTGACTCTCAGCTGATTTTGCAGAAGTGGAAAAGGTTTACTGTAACGCAAATTAACTTAACTAACCATTTTATTTGATTTCATACAAAATAGATATTTTACGAAAAGACTTTGACCTCTAAAATTGCACACCAAAAAAAGTATGTCAGGCATGTCTAACCAAGTTGTGTCCAAATTTGAAGTTGTGTCCAAAAACTGAGCTGCTAAAGGTTTTCAAGCTCCTGTTTCATAGTAAAAGGATGAATTTAAGTGTTTGTTTTTGAATGATGCCAAATTTATGATGATTACTCAAATATGTGATGGGAAAAAGACAGTAGAAAAAGAAAGTTCTAATACTGCAATGCTCTTATATTTTAATAACTATAAACTAATGTGTGTGTGTGTGTGTGTGTGTGTGCTTGTTTTTGTGATATATGAGGACACAAATGTGTATAATGACATGCATATTACACTGGTATTACAACTTACACGTGACTTATGAGGACATTGCATGAGTCCTCATATTTCAAATAGCTTAAAAAACATAAAAAACAATGTTTTTTTTAAAAATGTAAAAATGCAGCATGTCTCCTGTGATGGGTAGGTTTAGGGACAGGGGCAGTGTGTGTGTGTGTGTGTGTGTGTGTGTGAGTGTGTGTGTGTGTGTGTGTGTGTGTATGTGTGTGTGTGTACGTGTGTGTGTGTACGCATGCTTAGTCTATATTAAGCTTTAAGTCTTTAGTGAATGTGTTGTGTCATATTCTCCATCATGGATGTGTCCTGGTGTCCTAGACTTACATGAAGGTCTTTAATCGCTTGAACCCATTCATTGCAGCTTGCAGCTTTATTAGTTCTTGTTTTTGTTCTAAGCTCAAACTCATTCATTTTAACACATTTTTCATTAAACAAAACTTCATATCTTCAGTCATGTTGCTTCTGCGGTAAATGTAAGACGTATGCATATAGACACACAATATAAATGCATTATTTCTTCTGTAATATCTCTGGATTTTGGTCTTGCTTACAAAAGCACACGAGGTCACTGATAACCTCATCGCAGTTTATGAAACTTCATGACAAATGATTGGATCATTTTCCTTCATTATCTCCAAACGTGAATATTCCTCTTTAAGAACACGTTTGTTTTTGCCAGTATACATACCAGGTAAATAGGTAAGTATGTAACGCACGGCTCTGCCAAGAAACTCCCCCGGCCAGATAAAACAAGATCGTTTGAAGGTTTTATTAGAAGCAGCTGATGAGTAATCCATGCTGAAATATCAGTGCTTTTCCACTTCATAGTCTAATCAAACCAGCTTAAATGCCACTTGAATCACAAGGTTTAGAGATGAAAGTATGTGAGGAATGCCGCGATAGAAACTGTATTTTTAGATTGATGGATCCCTGGACTCTCGGCTCGTTGTGAGAGAAAGACGCGGGTACCAGTTTTCCATGATGTCATGTGTGTGTGTGTGAATGTCAGTGTTCCTGCGCTTCACATGGCAATAGTAGGAAAACACTGTTAATATGAAGATCAACTTCCACACCGAGAGGAAATAGGCGTTACATCACAGTTTCTCAAATACATGCAGTGTTTCCTCACATTATCCGGAGCTCTTCAGTTCACTGTTCTCCGGTGATCTTGAGCTCACACACACACACACACACACACACACACGCAGACACACGCAGACACACACAGACGCAGACACACACACACACACACACACACACACGCAGACACACACAGACACACACACACACACACACACACACACACACACACACGCAGACACACGCAGACACACGCAGACACACACACACACACACGCAGACACACACAGACACACACACACACACACACACACACACACACACACACACACACGCAGACACACGCAGACACACACAGACGCAGACACACACACACACACACACACACACGCAGACACACACAGACACACACACACACACACACACACACACACACACACACACACACGCAGACACACGCAGACACACGCAGACACACACACACACACACGCAGACACACACAGACACACACACACACACACACACACACACACACGCAGACACACGCAGACACACGCAGACACACACACACACACACACACGCAGACACACACACACACACACACACACACACGCAGACACACGCAGACACACACACACGCAGACACACACACACACACACACACACACACGCAGACACACGCAGACACACACACACACACACACACACACACACGCAGACACACGCAGACACACACACACACACACACACACACACGCAGACACATGCAGACACACACACACACACACACACACACACACACACGCAGACACACGCAGACACACACACACACACACACACGCAGACACACACACACACACACACACACACAGGTTCACGTGTTGAAAGGATCCACATGATGGCCTCGTTCACACAGCAGAGTCTCTCTGTGTTCATCCAAAATATTTTGTTGATATTAAAGGGGACATATCATGAAAATCTGACTTCTCCGTGTGTAAATGCTATAATCTACCAACACAGAAAACATGAACAGTGAAACTCTGCAAGCATGTCGAACAATAAGATGATCAGATTTCTTCCCTTCTGACGTATGAAGAGCATCTTATTATAATAAGATCTAATAATCTTATTATAATAATCTGCACGTTTATAACATTAGCGGCCCTTAATCTGCACGTTTATAACATTAGCGGCCCTTAATCTGCACGTTTATAACATTAGCAGCCCTTAATCTGCACGTTTATAATATTAGCGGCCCTTGATCTGCACGTTTATAACATTAGCAGCCCTTAATCTGCACGTTTATAACATTAGCGGCCCTTAATCTGCACGTTTATAATATTAGCGGCCCTTGTTCTGCACGTTTATAACATTAGCGGCCCTTAATCTGCACGTTTATAATATCACCGGCCCTTAATCTGCACGTTTATAACATTAGCGGCCCTTAATCTGCACGTTTATAACATTAGCGGCCCTTAATCGGCACGTTTATAATATTAGCGGCCATTGATCTGCACGTTTATAACATTAGCGGCCCTTAATCTGCACGTTTATAACATTAGCGGCCCTTATAACATTAGCGGCCCTTGATCTGCACGTTTATAACATTAGCGGTCCTTAATCTGCACGTTTATAACATTAGCGGGCCTTAATCTGCACGTTTATAACATTAGCGGCCCTTGATCTGCACGTTTATAACATTAGCGGCACTTAATCTGCACGTTTATAACATTAGCGGCCCTTAATCTGCACGTTTATAACATTAGCGGCCCTTAATCTGCACGTTTATAACATTAGCGGCACTTAATCTGCACGTTTATAACATTAGCAGCCCTTAATCTGCACGTTTATAACATTAGCAGCCCTTAATCTGCACGTTTATAACATTAGCGGCACTTAATCTGCACGTTTATAATATTAGCGGCCCTTGATCTGCACGTTTATAACATTAGCAGCCCTTAATCTGCACGTTTATAACATTTGCGGCCCTTAATCTGCACGTTTATAATATTAGCGGCCCTTGATCTGCACGTTTATAACATTAGCGGCCCTTAATCTGCACGTTTATAATATCACCGGCCCTTAATCTGCACGTTTATAACATTAGCGGCCCTTAATCTGCACGTTTATAACATTAGCGGCCCTTAATCTGCACGTTTATAATATTAGCGGCCATTGATCTGCACGTTTATAACATTAGCGGCCCTTAATCTGCACGTTTATAACATTAGCGGCCCTTATAACATTAGCGGCCCTTGATCTGCACGTTTATAACATTAGCGGTCCTTAATCTGCACGTTTATAACATTAGCGGGCCTTAATCTGCACGTTTATAACATTAGCGGCCCTTGATCTGCACGTTTATAACATTAGCGGCCCTTAATCTGCACGTTTATAACATTAGCGGCACTTAATCTGCACGTTTATAACATTAGCAGCCCTTAATCTGCACGTTTATAACATTAGCGGCCCTTAATCTGCACGTTTATAACATTAGCGGCCCTTAATCTGCACGTTTATAACATTAGCGGCCCTTAATCTGCACGTTTATAACATTAGCAGCCCTTAATCTGCACGTTTATAACATTAGCGGCCCTTAATCTGCACGTTTATAATATTAGCGGCCCTTGATCTGCACGTTTATAACATTAGCGGCCCTTAATCTGCACGTTTATAATATCACCGGCCCTTAATCTGCACGTTTATAACATTAGCGGCCCTTATAACATTAGCGGCCCTTGATCTGCACGTTTATAACATTAGCGGGCCTTAATCTGCACGTTTATAACATTAGCGGCCCTTGATCTGCACGTTTATAACATTAGCGGCCCTTAATCTGCACGTTTATAACATTAGCGGCACTTAATCTGCACGTTTATAACATTAGCAGCCCTTAATCTGCACGTTTATAACATTAGCGGCCCTTGATCTGCACGTTTATAACATTAGCGGTCCTTAATCTGCACGTTTATAATATTAGCGGTCCTTAATCTGCACGTTTATAACATTAGCGGCCCTTGATCTGCACGTTTATAATATCAGCGGCCCTTAATCTGCACGTTTATAACATTAGCGGTCCTTAATCTGCACGTTTATAATATCAGCGGCCCTTAATCTGCACGTTTATAACATTAGCGGTCCTTAATCTGCACGTTTATAATATCAGCGGCCCTTAATCTGCACGTTTATAATATCAGCGGCCCTTAATCTGCACGTTTATAACATTAGCGGTCCTTAATCTGCACGTTTATAATATCAGCGGCCCTTAATCTGCACGTTTATAATATCAGCGGCCCTTAATCTGCACGTTTATAACATTAGCGGCCCTTAATCTGCACGTTTATAATATCAGCGGTCCTTAATCTGCACGTTTATAATATCAGCGGCCCTTAATCTGCACGTTTATAACATTAGCGGTCCTTAATCTGCATGTTTATAACATTAGCGGTCCTTAATCTGCACGTTTACAATATCAGCGGCCCTTAATCTGCACGTTTATAACATTAGCGGTCCTTAATCTGCACGTTTATAACATTAGCGGTCCTTAATCTGCACGTTTATAATATTAGCGGTCCTTAATCTGCACGTTTATAACATTAGCGGCCCTTGATCTGCACGTTTATAATATCAGCGGCCCTTGATCTGCACGTTTATAACATTAGCGGTCCTTAATCTGCACGTTTATACTTTTAGCGGCCCTTAATCTGCACGTTTATAACATTAGCGGCCCTTAATCTGCACGTTTATAATATTAGCGGCCCTTGATCTGCACGTTTATAATATTAGCGGCCCTTGATCTGCACGTTTATAATATCAGCGGCCCTTGATCTGCACGTTTATAATATCAGCGGCCCTTAATCTGCACGTTTATAACATCAGCGGCCCTTAATCTGCACGTTTATAATATTAGCGACCCTTGATCTGCACGTTTATAATATTAGCGGCCCTTGATCTGCACGTTTATAATATTAGCGGCCCTTGATCTGCACGTTTATAATATTACCGGCCCTTGATCTGCACGTTTATAATATCACCGGCCCTTAATCTGCACGTTTATAATATTAGCGGCCCTTGATCTGCACGTTTATAATATTACCGGCCCTTGATCTGCACGTTTATAATATTACCGGCCCTTGATCTGCACGTTTATAATATCACCGGCCCTTAATCTGCACGTTTATAATATTAGCGGCCCTTGATCTGCACGTTTACACACACCAGCGCCACCAGAGCCCAGTTCTAACAGGAGATCCAGCAGAGCTGAACCGGTCCTGTGGTCGAGCACAGACGAGCACTGAATACTATTGACCAGAACATGTCAGCGCTGTCTTATAAACACCTCAGGAACTGTGGACACTTGTGGAGAAGTTACACATGAGGATGAGATGATCAGTGTAACTCCACAACAACTACATAAATGTCTCTACTAACATTCATAAACGTGTGTCAGTGAAACTCTGAGTCTCTCCGTAAGGCTGCACTCGCTACTGGTTATTCTGGGACTCTGGATGAGTGAGATCGGCCTGTGTTGGTATTGCCGGAGTTTCTGAAGCTGGTGTGAAGACTCCGCCCTCTTCTGGACGGAGGCGGAGCTAAGGCTCATTTGCATTTAAAGGGACACGCACAAAAACGGCACGTTTTTGCTCACACCCAAAAAGGGGCAAATTTGACAAGCTACAATAAATGATCTGGTATTTTGAGCTGAGATTTCACAGACACATTCTGGGGACTCCATAGATTTATATTACATCTTGTGAAAAGGGGCATAATATGTCACCTTTAAACTGCATGACTTTCTTCTCTCCGAGGTACACAAAAAGAGATGTTTAGCCATGTGATTAATACTATAGTCTTCTGAAGCAGTTTGATGACTTTGTGTGAGGAATAAAACAGAATGTAAGAAGTTGTCCATCGAAAAGCATGACATAACTTCCTCAGTTAGACTCAGACTGTTCCTCACAACGGCAGCTTGACATTCCCATCTCCATCCGCTCCCATGGGAAAGAACAGCGTGCAGGTTTGCTGAACGGCTCGTTTTGTTCCATGGAAGAAAGAACAACGAGTAAAACATGGGTGAATTATTCCTTTGACTTTTCTTTGTTACTCGTCATCTCTACGACTTTCTGATTCTTGTATAAGACAAGTTCTATCAAAACTCGAGAAATGTCCTCATTTAACAAAACTTTATTCAAATCAAAAGTTGCATTTGTTAATATTATTCAATGGACCTGAGCTGACATGAACTAACAATGATCAGTAATAAATACCATTGCTAATTGTTCAAAAATGTTAGTTGAGTTAAAGGATTAGTTCACTTTAAAAAAACTTTTGCTGATAATGTACTCCCCCCATGTCATCCAAGATGTCCATGTCTTTCTTTCTTCAGTCGAAAGGAAATGAAGGTTTTTGATGAAAACATTCCAGGATTTATAATGGACTTCAACAGGACCCAAACGGTTCAAGGTCCAAATGACAGTTTCAGTGAAGCTTCAAAGGGCTTTAAACGACACCAGACGATGAATAAGGGTCTTATCTAGACAAACCATCGGCATTTCACAAATAAATAAAACAGTGTAAGTTTTATAAGCACAAGTGCTGGCCTTGCTCTGTTCTGTGATGCGCGTTCGTGACTCACGTAATACACAATTACGTTGAAAAGGTCACGCTTCTGTCCTGACGAAAATGTTCTTTTAGCCTTTTTAATATTAAAACACCCAGGATACGCACACGAAATGGGCATTTAAACGATAAACTGACACAAAGACATTTGAATATGTGTATATGGTCCTCCTTCCTCACATTCGTAAACACTGACTCGGTATGAGCAAGGTGAGCATTTGTGCTTATAAAACGTAATTTTTTTTATTTATTTGTGAAATGCCGATGGTTTGTCTAGATAAGACCCTTATTCATCGTCTGGTGTCGTTTAAAGCCCTTTGAAGCTGCACTGAAACTGTCATTTGGACCTTGAACCGTTTGGGTCCTGTTGAAGTCCATTATATGGAGAAAAATCCTGGAATGTTTTCATTAAAAAACCTTCATTTCTTTTCGACTGAAGAAAGAAAGACATGGACATCTTGGATGAAATGGGGGGAGGAAATTATCAGCAAAAGTTTTTTTTTAAAGTGAACTAATCCTTTAAAGCTTTAACTAATGGAAGCTTCTTGTAAAGTGTCCTGTAACTTTACCTCGGGATCCGTTTCTCGTCTCATGTGCTTCAGATAGTGTGTGTCCACTGGAGTGCAATGGTTCACATCTTCATCTTTCTATTAAACTCGAGACATTCATCCGTCAGCGAGTGTTTGACTGCTGTGGCCTAAGAGCCTTTCTGCTGGTGGACTTCTGCTGTCGTCAGGCTCTTCTGTCGCTCCTCTGGGGAACATCGGGCCGTGATGAGCGAGACTCTTCATGTCTGCAGCGTCTGAGCTTCAAACACTCGATCTGGACCGTGGATCCGTTCCAGTGGAGATACCAGTCCTTCTACAGCCTGCGGAAAACCCCTTCTGAAGTTTGCTTAAATGCTTGAAATGACTCGTATCGACACTAATGAGGCTTATGTGTGCTTTTTTAATTAATGAGTTGGCGCATTTTTTGTAAATTGTTTAGTATTGTTGCCCTTACGTAACTCATATATTTAAAAAAAGGGACAAAATTATCATATTTTATTATAAATTATTAAAATAAGAAAACGGTAGAAAGTGTAGTCAAGTTTGGACACTTGCTTCTGAAATAAGAGAAACAACTTTTTGCTTAAATGCGTGAAATTACCACTAATTAGGCTTATATGCTTTTTTAATGAATAAAAAAATAAAATAAAATAAATTATTACATAACTCACATAATTAAAAATAAAACCTATATTTCATTTAAAATTATTAAATGCTTTTTAATATTTCATTTTATTTTATTTTACTCTGTTAAAAAAACAAAACATGATTACAGTCAAAAAGCTGAGAAATATGTATCGTATATAGAGAATATTGCATGTGCTAATTTGCATCTCAGGTCCCTAGAAAGGCTCTGGTTAACACTTAACTAATTTAATATATCCATACATACATATACAAGTATTTGAATGTTAATATTAGAAAATAGTAGAACAAACGCTCATAATAAAGCAGGATTTAGTACTGTAGTGTTCATATGAAACATGTCAGCTTTATTTCTATGGCACTTTATAGAACACAGATTTACAGTGATAACCCGGAAAATAATGATCGATGATGCAAACGGATTCAGTTTTCTACAAAAGACCGTCGACTCATTATTCAGATAATTCACTTCAAGCCACCAGCATTTAGGAGTAACAGTGTCGCCGCACCGACCGGGTCGACTTCTCTGTGTTTTATAGGCTTCAGATTCCGGTACTGCGATCGCAGACAAAAGGCTTTTTGGCCCTCGTGTTCAAACCAACACCTGCCATAAAATACTTACTTTTACAATCTGGAATTGGTGGAAGGCTGCGCTGGGAATCTTTCATGTGCTGATTCTGCAGCAGCGACGCTAGGAGATTATGCTCATCTGTTTGGAATTGCTGCTTGATCTACAGAGTTATGACCATTTTTCTCTGAATGCAAAACAGTATTTTTGCAGACATTCGATCCTAAACATCCCGTTGTGTCCGTGTTCCTGTAGACCCGCTCGATTCCCAGAGTCCTCACACAACAGATCTCGCATCATTTATCAGCAAAGACAACATGAAAAAATAAACCCAAGGACAGGAGTATTCAAAGCTGGTCAATAACCACCGAGATATTGTTAGAAAAACCAAAACCTTGACTTCCTAATTATGTGTACTTGTTTTATATAATTATTTTCTTTTGGTCTGGTTAATTTCATGGCATCTGTTTTTAAATAGTTAATTTAATCTGTGATATAGGCTACTTCTGACACAGCTGAAACCTATAATAAAATGTTGGTCAAAAAAAAAAGAAAAGAAAGAAAACATGAAAAAGGAGCTGCCAAGAGTTCTGATACGATCAGCGTAGAATAAAAACAAAACATGTCATTAAGCAACAGGTGGAATGTGCATGAAATCACTCATATGTAGATGCATCGCAGCGTTTCACCCGATATTACCACACCCTCGTGTTCATAAACACGACACGAAACCCTGAAGAAGGAAATCAGAGCGTTTTTAATGTCTGTGGTTCTGGTTCCTCCCGAGAGTCTTCTTTAAGAATATGCTTTGGGGTTGAAAACATCATTCGGGCATCGTTACATTAGTTGCAGGATGTTTTGCACATGTGGCAGCGTTCACTGCACTGGTTGATTTGGTTGTAAGCTTTGAAATATTCATATGCCCACAGCCAAGAGTTGTTCACCTATTTGGAATGTACAGTTGAAGTTGGTTTGCAGCTAATATAAATACACACGGCTGCTGGTTCATACACAAAAACACATAGCAGATCACTCTCATAAACATACTCACCGACGAGCCAGAGAACATGAGCTCATCGCGCTCACATGAGGATGAGAGTGTGATTATTATTCAGATTTTTGTCATGGTTTCAGCATTTTAAGTGGGCAAGAGTGTTGAGCTGAATATTTGTTTGGCTGTGATATATAACAATTCTACAAACAAAAAGTTAATATTCAGTAACTTATGATTCAGACAAACTTTAACCTGTTAGTCTGTACCACAATGACTTCTAAAGTTAGTTAGTCTTTTGTCGATTGGTTTCCTGTTAAAATACAGAAAAATCCTTAAAACAAGATAAATATGTTTCATGAGAAAATTAGTTTTTTTTTTGTTGATAATTTATCGTTTGTCTCACTGGACTGGCAGAACTGGTGACAGGGCTGTGTACACCAACAAAAACACAAAGGTCTAGAGACACGTTATTTAAAAGTTGAACTTGAGCGCCGGGTTTTTAGAAAAAGAGTGTGAGATGCGAGCCAAAGACGCAACAGTTAAACACGTCCGTCTGGCGTGTTTACACTGAAAAATTATGACTGTAAAAAAAATTCGGTAACACTTTATTTTACGGTGTCCTTGTTACATATGCTACATGTACTTACCGTAGTAATAACAGTAAATTATGCATAATTACATGCAACTCAACCTAATCCTAATCCTACCCTGTCCCTATAGTCAGTACATTACTCTGTACTTGAATATATAATTACACTGTAACAAGGACACCTTAAAATAAAGTGTAACCAAAAATTCTGTTAAATTTACGGTAAAAAAACGGCAGCTGTGGTTCCCAGATATTGACCAAAAAAATTCGGTAGCAACAGTTTAGGTTCTACAGACTTAAATTTACAGTAAAAAACGTATTTCATTAACTGATATAATGTTAATTTTCCGACCTACTGAAGTACTAATATCTGTTTTGTACCATTTTAATACACTGGCAACCACCAATCACAGCGGAGATGAGAGTCACATGATCAATCAAAGCTCATCACAAGCAGCTTTTCCACAAGAAAGTTAATATTAATAGAATCTGCACAGTGTTATTCACACACACGCCATCATGGTAACAATATGAAATTTTAACCATGCAATAAACATTCATTTAACAGCATTAAATGTAACATAAAACCCTAATGTACATAACTGATTAGAAAAAAACTAAGAAAAACTACGAAGAAACAGTTATTTCAGCAAAAATACATCAGTGACTTGTTCTTTTTCACTTCCAAAAATGTTACATTTAATGGTATTTTAAAGTAAAATACATTAAATGTACAGTCAGATCTATCACAGTTATTCACCGTATATAGTGCGGAAACTTTCTGTTAACCAATAAACACTACCGTAGCATTTTTTCCAGTTAAAATTCTTTTTTACGGTAAATTTTATTCTACCGTTAAAATCTCGATAATGTTTTACAGTGTAAAAGTAGCGCAGTGGAATGGAAAAAACGTGCTGTGTGTGAACAGCATATTTTTTGCGATGTATATTTTATCCCTGCCAACAAAAATCATGCCAAAAGAAGCCAAAGCAACAACCTTGAACACAGGCAAAAAGTATTGTTATCAAACTAAAGGAGCAGATCTGACTGTTTCATGCTAAGTAATGCCATAAATACTCCTTCTAAACCTTTAATGAGGTTTGTCAAACCTACTAGAGAAGTGCGTCCTGAAACACGAGCACATTAGACCCGTGTGCTCATATATTTCCATGAATCCCTGAGGACAAACCCAGTGTTTACAGTAGTTACTGTGGCACATTAGTTACTTTAACCTACTCTGTGATCTAATACAACTGTTTTAAGGCTAACATTTACATCCACGCGAACACTATCAAATAGCCTGATTCTTTCGTTGTTTACAGCCGATGATAAGAGCTTTCTGCTATATAATATCCTCGATCCTGAGCAGTGAAACCGGAAAAGATGAGGTCATCGCATCCAGGGCTCTATTTATAGACGTTTAACGGCTGCATATTAAACAAAGCACTCAAGAAATTCAATTAAGCGAGCTCTCGACCACAGTGACCTGAAAACAACCCGCGAGGTTATTCAGAAACACTCGCATGCGCTGCAGGGATGAGTGGAGTTTAAAGCTCGGATTTTGGGGCGGCAAAGATTAATGGACAGTTTCTTTTTCCAGGTGTTTTATTGTGGATACAAGAGATTTGCGTTGTGAATTTTACCAAGACAGAAATCCTCTCCTTGGAAATGAAAACAGTAACACAATATACAGCCTTCATCCAGCTCAGCTGAGAGATGAACTAGCCAGCAGGGTTATTATAGTTAACTGAAACTCAACCAAAAAATAAATAAAAATAAGACATTTCTGTTGCTTGAAATAAAATAAATGCTAACAGAAATAAAATTAAACGTATATAAAAGGCAACATTTTAATTTAGTTTTACAAACAAAATCTTATGCTGGTGGACAAAGATTGGTAATAATTAATATTGTTAATGTTTCTGAAAGAAGTTTCTTCTGCTCACCAATTTATTTTATTTACTCAAAAATACAGTAAAAAGAGTGAAATATTATTGCAATGTAAATCAACTGTTTACTATGTATATATATATATATAGTGTAATTGTAAAGTGTAATTTATTCCTGTGATCAAAGCTGAATTTTCAGCATCATTACTCCAGTCTTCAGTGTCACATGATCCTTCAGAAATCAGGATAATATGATGATTTGATGCTCAATAAATATTTATGACTATTATCAGTGTTGAAAACAGTTCAGATTTTTGTGTAAACCGTTAAAAATGTATTTTTTAAGGATTCTTTGATGAATAGAAAGTTCAAAAGAATAGCATTTATTTGAAACAATCTTTTGTAACATTACAAATATCTTTGACTGTCATTTTTGATAAATTTTATGTGCCCTTGATCAATAAAAATATTGATTTCTAGTTTCTATTACTGACCCAAACGGAGACCCAGGGTGGAGCTGAGGGGACGGAGACCCAGGGTGGAGCTGAGGGGACGGAGACCCAGGTGGAGCTGAGGGGACGGAGACCCAGGGTGGAGCTGAGGGGACGGAGACCCAGGTGGAGCTGAGGGGACGGAGACCCAGGGTGGAGCTGAGGGGACAGAGACCCAGGGTGGAGCTGAGGGGACGGAGACCCAGGGTGGAGCTGAGGGGACGGAGACCCAGGTGGAGCTGAGGGGACGGAGACCCAGGGTGGAGCTGAGGGGACGGAGACCCAGGGTGGAGCTGAGGGGACGGAGACCCAGGGTGGAGCTGAGGGGACGGAGACCCAGGGTGGAGCTGAGGGGACGGAGACCCAGGGTGGAGCTGAGGGGACGGAGACCCAAGGGTGGAGCTGAGGGGACGGAGACCCAGGGTGGAGCTGAGGGGACGGAGACCCAGGGTGGAGCTGAGGGGACGGAGACCCAGGGTGGAGCTGAGGGGACGGAGACCCAGGTGGAGCTGAGGGGACGGAGACCCAGGGTGGAGCTGAGGGGACGGAGACCCAGGGTGGAGCTGAGGGGACGGAGACCCAGGGTGGAGCTGAGGGGACGGAGACCCAGGATGGAGCTGAGGGGACGGAGACCCAGGATGGAGCTGAGGGGACGGAGACCCAGGGTGGAGCTGAGGGGACGGAGACCCAAGGGTGGAGCTGAGGGGACGGAGACCCAGGGTGGAGCTGAGGGGACGGAGACCCAGGGTGGAGCTGAGGGGACGGAGACCCAGGGTGGAGCTGAGGGGACGGAGACCCAGGGTGGAGCTGAGGGGACGGAGACCCAGGGTGGAGCTGAGGGGACGGAGACCCAAGGGTGGAGCTGAGGGGACGGAGACCCAAGGGTGGAGCTGAGGGGACGGAGACCCAGGGTGGAGCTGAGGGGACGGAGACCCAGGGTGGAGCTGAGGGGACGGAGACCCAGGGTGGAGCTGAGGGGACGGAGACCCAGGGTGGAGCTGAGGGGACGGAGACCCAAGGGTGGAGCTGAGGGGACGGAGACCCAGGGTGGAGCTGAGGGGACTGAGACCCAGGGTTGAGCTGAGGGGACGGAGACCCAGGGTGGAGCTGAGGGGACTGAGACCCAGGGTTGAGCTGAGGGGACGGAGACCCAGGGTGGAGCTGAGGGGACGGAGACCCAAGGGTGGAGCTGAGGGGACGGAGACCCAGGGTGGAGCTGAGGGGACGGAGACCCAGGGTGGAGCTGAGGGGACGGAGACCCAGGGTGGAGCTGAGGGGACGGAGACCCAGGGTGGAGCTGAGGGGACGGAGACCCAGGGTGGAGCTGAGGGGACGGAGACCCAGGGTGGAGCTGTATGTCCTGGGCTGAGTTGGTGTGACTGAGGATGATTGTGAAACCTGGATGATGAAGGAGACTTGAGGCTGGGCGGAACCAATGGCAAGGATGAGGACTTGGATCTGGGCTGAACCAGCAGAGATGAAGACGTTTTGGAACTGACTTGAGGCAGATGATGTATGGAGATCCGCATATTACCAGAACACACTCCATATTTGTAACCCTGGATCAAAAAAACAGTCACAGGTATATTTGTGGCAATAAACATCAATACTTTGTATGGATCAAAATCATCGATTTTTCTTTTATGCCAAAAATCTTTAGGATATTAAGTAAAGATCATGTTCCATGAAGATATTTTGAAAATGTATCATAAATATATAAAACAGTTATTTGTGTGAGTGAATGCAGCACAACCGTGAACATAAATGCACAACTTTACAGGCGATTTTCTCAATGTTTAGATTTTTTTTGCACCCTCAGATTCCAGATTTTCAAATAGTTGTATCTCGCCCAAATATTGTCCTATCATAACAAACCATACGTCAACGGAAAGCTTGTTTATTCGGCTTTCAGATGGCATATACATCTCTTTTTTTATTTTTTATTGACCCATGTGACTGGTTTTGCTGTCCAGGGTCAGATCTACAGTGATATTCGAGGACCTTCCCTGGGCAGGCGTGCTCTTGACCGCATAACTTCTGTTGTGTTCTTCCCAGTGTGTGTGACTTTTTCTTGCTCTTTTTGCATT
This sequence comes from Semotilus atromaculatus, assembly GCA_031834385.1. NCBI lineage: Eukaryota > Metazoa > Chordata > Actinopteri > Cypriniformes > Leuciscidae > Semotilus > Semotilus atromaculatus. The sequence continues at coordinate 743,452 of JAULUF010000014.1, forward strand.
GCTTGTGCTTGTTGTGCGCTCACACACACATAATTCCAGTGTTCTGTGACCGTTTCAGCATGATTGAGACCCGGCCAAATTTGTAAACGCTTACCGAAGCCATAGACTCTAATTTGCTTCTTTTCCAGATAAAAATAAACAGAGACATTCTTGGTCATTTCTTTATGCTTTTAATTTGAGATTGATTCAGTGTTCCTGCTAAACGCGTCCTGAACGCGAAGCAGCCTTTTTAGGTGAAATCCAGCGAGTTTACAGGTTATCGGAAAGCGTTCAGTACTTTGTTGAGGTTCTAACCTGAGAGATATTTCTAGAGTTCGCACTCAGGCCCAGATAATTTATATTTATATTTGAATTAATTTGCAACCCAGGTATGTATGAGAGTCATAGCGAAGGTAAGTTGGAACCACATGTTAATTTGAACGGAAAGCATCTGGAGATGATGAGGCTCGCGCTGTTGATGATAGGAATGCATTGAACACGGGCAGCGCGAAACACACTCGTTTAAAGAAAACAAAAGCACACTAATGTGTTGCAGCTTTGCATCAACAGCGAATAACAGCACAACACTTGAAGACTTTATTGCCCAGCGTTTTAATTCATCTCGCTGCCAACTCAGAGACTCTCAAAACAATAAGGGACTTTATTATTCAATAAAGGAGCAATATAATCCACTTTACAATTTCCTTCCCAACCAGAGAACATGCGTTATATGTGATTTTACCTGCGCTGTTATTCTCCAGGCATCCCTGTCGGTGGTGGTCCTGCGTTCATAAATCCAGCGGGAACGTTTCGTTTCAATAGGAGCCAGAAGGCCTGCATTAATAGATGAATAATTGGTAATGCTTCATTTGAAGCCCTCTTTCCCGAAGGCCATGAAGCGCTGCACAACATCCTGATCAGCGTGTCACGTGACGTGCTGATGATGTCAGCAGTTAAAAATGACTTGAAACGCCATCACATTGATTTAGCTGTTGATAGAACCACAAACATATTTATTGATAAAGGAAATAACGTTGAACTTTTGGATATGAATTTTGGTATAAAAAATAGTATACAATACTTTATAATACATTAATATAAAAAATAAATGTATGTATATATATATATATATATATATATATATTCGGGTTAAATATATTAGGAGGATTTGTTGTTGGTAAACCTGTATTAACCCTTTTGACTTTGTTTCCAAATAAAAATTTGCAACTTTCAACCTCACTATCATGACTTTTTTCTCACAATTATGACTTTTTTCTCACAATTATGACTTTATTCTCACAATTATGACTTGTTTCTCGCAATTATGACTTTTTTCTCACAATTGTGACTTTTTTCACAATTCTGAGTTTATTTCTGAACAAGTTGCATTTTTTTTGTTATTATTTATTCCATAGTGAAAACAAGCTTCTACAGAAAAGTTTTCTATTTTACCCACATTCACTAAAAATTCACACACACACACACACACACACACACATATTTATTAATGGTGTACAAAAAGACTAAAGTCTCCTAATAAAAATGTGTGATTAATAAAAATAAAAAAATTTTTTTGACTAAGTAAGAAAATATGTGTAAAGATATGCTAGAGAACTCTTGGGAAAGGGTGACATATTTCTGTTATATTTATTGTACGTTCATATAAGTTTGGCTCTCCGTATTCTGAAGCCATAATTAGATGAATAATGTACTTTATTATTTCCGTTGGCTTTCCTTTTATTTTCTTTCAATACTTATTCATTTATTGTTACCTAAATGAATATGTTTCAGATTGGCTTTAATCGTCCGTTGTCGTGTGAGTGAAGGAGGATGATAATAATAATAATAATAATAATTTGCTACATTTATAGGATGCGCTCTCAGTGTTGGTTGTCATATATTGAGTGTCTCGTCTGCAGTAGCTCACGCTCATCAGATCTGCAGGTTGTGTGTTCGAGGAGCTGGATGTGGTATTCATTAAAGCGTAATGCGGTGAATCAATCAAACGCTGCCTTACATTTCTTTTGAAAGCTGCTTATCCCAAAAGCCAAAGAAAACATGGGAGATGGGGTCATATTTTTAAAGGTTTCCACTGACATACCAGCAGCTATGGGAATCAGCTAAAATACAAACAACAAAATACCACTGTTATATTGAATTTTTTGCAAGATCCAAGATCTATCAGACATCACGCTCTTCGGGGTCAGAGCTTTCAACCAACCCATGAAAACATACAATAAATCACTTTACAGAATCCCCTCTGTCTGTGAACAATGATTTTTTTTCTTCAGGTTTCTGCATCAATATAGCACCACAAAACTTCAGTGTGTGTGTGTGTGTGTGTGTGTGTGTGTGTGTGTGTGTGTGTGACATTGTAACAGCACTGGCACAGCCAATGGTGTATGTTTGGGGGCGGGACTATCTGTTCAGCCAATAGAGAACAAGTGTTTCTGTAGAACTGTTTAATTCATGATTTTATAAGATGAAAAAAAAAAATTCTTATAGAGGAACATAGTAATGTCACATCTCTCTAATACACAATAGAGTTTGATTGGACTTAATTCATCTGTTACTGTGTAGATTCCTAAACTCTTTTGTCAGCCGAACCCCTTTGACTTTAAATATTTACCCCTATGAGATTTAAAGTTAATATTTCAGTTTAACACTCGCATGTTCACAGTTCTCTGATGTTGGTTAATGCAAGTAAAAAGATCAAAACCTCAAGCTTTTAACATTTCAAATCCTCAAAGTTGGAAATTGACAAGTTTTTTGTGGGGTGAATTATTGTAATTGAAACAAACCAGATATTTATAGATGTATGTATATATAAATACATTGCAGGCGTGCTCCAGAATAGCACTGACTGAATGAAGTGATCAGACTCTGAGAGAGAGATAAAGATGATGTTTGTTCTGTGAAGAATGTGCAGTGAAAGATCCGGCTGTCGTCGAGTGTGAGGAGGTGTTTCCCACAGAAGCAAAACACTAAACACACACACACACACACACACACACCTTAATCTGAACTGTGAGTACAAGCAGCTCCACACACCACAGACATCACATGACACTCTCTCTCTCACACACACACACACACACACACACACACACACACTGCCCCTCACACTCTCTCACTCTCTCACACACACTCACACACACACTCTGCCCCTATCCCTAAACCTGCCCATCACACACACACACACACACACACACACACTGCCCCTATCCCTAAACCTGCCCATCACACGCACACACACACACACACACACACACACACACACTGCCCCTATCCCTAAACCTGCCAATCACACGCACACACACACACACACACACACACTGCCCCTATCCCTAAACCTGCCCACCACACTCACACACACACACACACACACACACACTGCCCCTATCCCTAAACCTGCCCACCACACTCACACACACACACACACACACACTCACACACACTGCCCCTATCCCTAAACCTGCCCATCACACACACACACACACACTCATTCACACTGCCCCCATCCCTGAACCTGCCCATCACACTCACACACACACACACACTCACACTGCCTCTATCCCTAAACCTGCCCATCACACACACACACACACACACACACACTGACCCTATCCCTAAACCTGCCCACCACACTCACACACACACACACACTCACACACACTGCCCCTATCCCTAAACCTGCCCATCACACTCACACACACACACACACACACACACTCATTCACACTGCCCCTATCCCTGAACCTGCCCATCACACTCACACACACACTGCCTCTATCCCTAAAACTGCCCATCACACACACACACACACTCACACTGCCTCTATCTCTAAACCTGCCCATCACACTCACACACACACACACACACACACACACACACACTCATTCACACTGCCCCATCCCTGAACCTGCCCATCACACTCACACACACACTCACACTGCCTCTATCCCTAAACCTGCCCATCACACACACACACACACACACACACACACTCACACTGCCTCTATCCCTAAACCTGCCCATCACACTCACACACACACACACACACACTCATTCACACTGCCCCTATCCCTGAACCTGCCCATCACACTCACACACACACTCACACTGCCTCTACCCCTAAACCTGCCCATCACACACACACACACACACACACACTGCTCATTTTCAAAAAACATTACTAAGTGTGATTTATACGCTGTTCTCCTCATGGGGACCGCTGGCTGGGCCCCACAATGAAGGTGATCTCAGGTTTTACTATACTTGTATACTTGGACATTTGGTCCCCACAATGTAATATAAACATGACCACACACACACACTCTAGCACTGCATCAGGAGTATTGTCTCATAATATAACTGGGAAATTACATCTGTGCTTCACCGGTCACATTAAAATAAATGTTTAAGTCCATCTTCATCATTCCTCAGTGTGTGTGCTGTTGCTGCTTGATCATGAACAGCTCCAGTTCTTCTCTATATCAGTGTCAGTGTTTCTGAACTCCTGAAACGAGGAAGAGAGGAGCCGCAACAATGGAGAATATGAGGAGAATAATCAACATTACAGCAGGAAAACCTGTTCTAGTAGAGCCTGAAAACAGAAGGGCACAATAGGTCCTCTTTGAAATAAATAAAGTTCCTGTTTTGACGTGTTTAATGCTCTCCTACAGCAGTTGTTCATGACACAGTTATCAAACATCTTCCTCCTGAGCCTGGTGTGTGATTGAGTCGGTCTGACCACATCACCTCAGCGATAACAATAATGTTTAGATCTACAGCTTTACTCGCAGAAATACGCCTCAGTGTTTTTCTGTGGAAGAGCTTTGAAAGAAAGTGAGATCAGCTGAACTGTAAACCTGAAAAATGGAGTTAAGTGGAGCTTTAAGAGCCGTTTAATCGCCAACGCTGCTCAAAATAAACCCATTACTGGGGCTATCTATCTATCTATCTATCTATCTATCTATCTATCTATCTATCTATCTATCTATCTGTCTGTCTATCTGTCTATCTGTCTATCTATCTATCTATCTGTCTGTCTATCTATCTATCCATCCATCCATCCATCCATCCATCCATTCATCCATTCATCTATCCAAGCTCAAACAGTATTAAGTATAGAGACCGCATTAATGCAGGTTTATATAGTAAAAGTGTGCAGAAGAGCAGTGTCTACAGCTGATAGTTATTCTGTCGAACGGGGGGATATTCCTCTGCTTTTTCACATGTATTATCAGAGCCCATTTTCTCATGGGTGTTAAGGGCACACATATGCCTGGGCATGTTTATTCAGGTTTTTAATCTGAAAAGAAAGCTAGACGGTTCTGACTGGATCAGTTATCACTGCAGAAATACTGAAAATGTAATGTAGCGAATCAGCCAGTCAGAGCGATGAGAGCGACGTCATTTCCTTCATAACTTACATAAGTCCTCAGTGTCTCTGGCATGGAGATAACAGTGTGTTTGGTTTGAACACAGAAGACTTGTCTCCTGAAGACTCGTCCGATGGAGAAAGTCCCGCTGACATGTTTCTCTGAGGTTTAGTTGGAGCTTTTAGATCCCAGTTATTCTCAGACTCAGTCTCCATGTGCTTCTTCATCTCCGTCACGGAAACGCAGGCGCTTTATGGCATGTGACACTGTGGGAACTTGCCTGTACCAACAAAAATATAGCCTTGGTCTTTCCTTGCCTTGAGGAAAAATTATCCGCTTGACAGCATGTTTCAGCCTGGGCCGTTCGCAGGCGTTCGAGTTGATCCAAGACACGGAAAAGACTAATATTTGCACTATTCAAAACACAATCCCTTCTGATGCAGTGCTGCCGTGTGGACGAGGTGATGCGAGAGTAAAGGTCAGAGGTCACAGAGATCAGAGTTTATAAAGAGAGAAACAGGATTTTCAAAAACAGGATTTTTCCTAGAAGGTGTATTGACCCACGGGTTGGGTTACTGTGGGTTAGTGAAGTGTTTCAGGACAGCTGGTGTGTGTGTTCGAGTGGAGATTGAACGTTTATTATAATCCCTAGTGGAAAAAATGGTGTGTGACAATTTACAAACAATCCCCACAGACAAACATTAATATAGCCTTCATACATCTACAGGATCATATATGAGTTTCCTCATTCATCCCTGAGAGTAGATGCTGGGTTATGAAGTGGAGTCCTCTTTCAAAGCTTTTGTACAGTTAGTTTATATTATATATATATATATATATGTGTGTGTGTGTGTGTGTGTGTGTGTGTGTGTGTGTGTGTGGGTTGGTTAATGTGATTTATGAGGACACAAATTTGTATAATGACATGTGTATTACACTGGCATTACAACTTATGGGTGGTTTATGAGGACACTTCAAAAGTCCTCATAAATCAAATGGCTTAAAAAACATAAAAAACAATGTTTTATTAAACATTTTAAAATGCAGAATGTCTCCTGTGATGGGTAGGTTTAGGGACAGGGCAGTGTGTGTGTGTGTGTGTGTGTGTGTGTGTGTGTGTGTGTGTAAGGAGATAGAATATGTAGTTTGTACAGTATAAAAACCATTACGCCTATGGAGAGTCCTCATAATGCTGTTGCACCAACATATGTGTTTGTGTGTGTGTGTGTGTGTGTGTGTGTGTGTGCGCGCGCGCGCGTGTGTGTGTGTGTGTGTGTGTGTGTGTGTGTGTGTGCGCGTGCGTGTGTGCGTGTGTGTGTGTGTGTGTGTGTGTGTGTGTGTGTGTGTGTGTGTGTGTGTGTGTGTGGTAACTGGTAGCCAGTGTAATGAGGCCAGAATAGGGGATATATGATCCCTCTTTTTTGTGTTTGTCAGCAACCTTGCAGCCGCATTTTGTACCCGCTGAAGACGTGACAGAGAAGACTGACTTACACCCAGATACAGAACATTACAGTAATCAAGACGCGAAGAAATAAAAGCATGAATTACTTTCTCCAGATCACTGAAAGATAGGATAGATTTAAGTTTAGCGATATTTCGCAATTGAAAGAAACTACTCTTCACCACCGAATTGATCTGTCTATCAAATTTTAATTCTGTGTCAAAGATAAAACCCAGATTCTTAACATGCGTTTTCAAATTGGACGACAGAGGACCTAGGTTTTCGTCTATATTATTTGCACAGCTATTAGGGCCAAATATAATAATTTCTGTTTTGTCCTTATTTAACTGTAGAAAGTTATTATTCATCCAGGATTGTACATCTTTTAGACACTCAAAAAGTGAATTAACGGATTTATCATCTCCAGGCATTATAGGCAGAGACATCTGGGTGTCATCAGCATAGAAATTATATGAAATGTTATATTTCTTAAAAATAGAACCAAGAGGAAGCATACACAATGAAAATAGCACTGGTCCCAGAATGGAGCCTTGAGGGACCCCACATGTGATCGGAGCTATTGATGAGGAAAAGTTTCCAATTCTAACAGAGAAGGTTCCTTGGATTCCCACATACTGTCTTAAACGTTCAACCAAGATTAAATTATCAACTGTATCAAATGCTGAGCTAAGATCTAGCAAAACCAAAGCAACATTGCTACTAGAATCAGTCTTTACTAAAAGGTCATTAACTACCCTAAGTAGAGTCGATCTAAAACCAGATTGAAATTTATCAAAAACATAATTTTTTGTTAAAAATGATGTAAGCTGACTAAAAACTATTTGTTCTAATATTTTGGATAAGAATGGCAGCTTAGATATTGGCCGAAAATATTTGGATCTGTAGGATCTAGGCCAGACTTTTTAAGTAGAGGCTGGACAACCGCATGCTTAAGACTTGAAGGAACAGACCAACTGGTCAGACTGCAATTTATAATAGAGAGAATACTTGGTCCAATTATATCCATGAGCTTGACGAACAGCTTGGGAGGGAACACATCATTAGAGGAGGAAGTAGGGTTTAAATGTGCAACAACATCTCTAATAAATGAGAGAGAAATTGGCTCAAACTGAGATAACTTTTGAGACATAGGGATTGATATGGAAGTTATATCAGATTGAGATGGTATAATCGACAGTCTTATATCCTTCATTTTTTTTATAAAAAACTTTAAGAACATATCACAACTATTCTGGTTTAATAATAGCATTAATAGTTTTAAATAGTACCTGTGGACAGTGAGCATTTTGTGCAATTTTGCCTGAAAAATATTCTGCTCTTGATGTTTTCACCGCTTTTTCATATTTGCATAGACACTCTCTTAAAACCTCGTAAGATATCTGAGCTTGTCTTTTTGACATTTCCGTTCTGCTCTCCTACACTCCCATTTATGTAACCGAGTATTTTCAATTAACCATGGCAGGGTTTTTGTCTTATATCTCCTTAATTTGTATGGGACAACATGGTCAAGAATATCAGAACAAGGATCATTGAACAGATTCATCTAAAGAACATTCCATACACTATTCATAAAAGCTATACTACTTTACAATTTAATTTGTAATGCACTAAGTTTGTGTGCTTTATGAAAGCATGAAATAATGTCTCGGTTACGTATGTAACCCTCGTTCCCTGGTGAGCGAAGACGTTATGTCGAATGACGGCAAAATGGGGTTTCGCTTAGAAAGCCTTTCAACTGCCTATCTTAAGTTGCCACGTGAAGCTCAGACTGCTTCTATGTGTTACAAATCAATGCTTGGTGTAACTGCAGATACCAGTAACAACATGAAAACAATATGGCAGAAGGATTTGGGGATTAATATCCATGATAATGACTGGCGGTACATCCTATCTAATGTGGGTAAGAACATACGAGAAGCTAGGGGGAAATTCATTCAGTGCAAAATAGTACATAGATATTATTATAAACCATCCAGGCTTTACAGGATGGGGATAGCTGGAAATAATCTATGCTGGAAATGCAATGAAGATTTACAGGGTACTTATTTACATATGATTTGGGAATGTTCTTTAGTTCACCCATTCTGGTGTAAAATTTTGGCAGTACTTGAAGAGTGGACGGGGTCTAATTTACCTGTGGAACCACGACTATGCCTTCTTGGAGATAAATCAGTGATACCCAACATAGCAAACAATGCATTTACCCTTATTAAGAGTGGCTGTATTACAGCTGCCAGGATGATTTTACGAAATTGGAAATGCCCCAAAACCCCAGACCTAAAAGACTGGGTTGATGGGATGCTTGAAATTGCTTCATATGAGAGCATGTTGGGGAGACTGCATAATGAGGGAGAAATGAAAAAAACATGGGATCATTTTTGGCAGCATATAAAAGTGGTGTAAATTAACAGGACTTCTTAATAATTGTGCTTTTGTTTTGGTTGTATTCCACTGATGGTGACTAGTGGCTGAGTGTGTGATTGCAAAGGTGATCACTGAATAATGTGGTGATGTACTCTGAAATTTTGACTGTTGAACAATAAAAAAAGTTGAATTACAGAAAGCCTATCAACTTCGAGTATTACAAAACGAGCCAATGGCAAAGAAATGCCATGGGTCTGTGGAATTTGCATAGCGTAACTCCGCCCACCTCGTGGGTATAAAAGGAGGACGCCGGAAACATGCAGATATGTTTTCGCTTTGGAGCCAGTGTAATCTTCACTCCACAAGGCACTGTGAGTTCTTCGAGACGAGCTGCTCTCCAGGTGTTGGTGTGACGGCGAGATCCACATCGCCTGCTGATCTGGGCAGGGATCGCCTGTCGTGTGTTTCTTCCTGGTCGCTTCAGCACCTGCGGGGTTTAATCCTCTCTTATTTGAGTTGCACGCGCGATACATCTTTCCGACAAAACTGTGAATGATGTCTCGAGACTTCTGGTAGCGGTCGGGAGGTTTCGTCATCTGATGGGCATTGATCACGCTAAAGCAGCTTTTGTGGATGCTTCATGTTCTCATTGTGGGAACATGACCATCATGACACTGCAGTCAAGACTCCATGAACTCACTCGAGCGAGAGTCCCTCATCCACACCCGATCTACACCCTCCTCGAGGTGTGCTTCGACTGGTGGCCAGGGTGACCTGAGGGCGACGGTGTGGAACAAATCGATCATCCCTCTTGCGTGCCGCAACCCGTGAGTGTACCGAATGTACCGTGTCACTCTGTGCCCCAGATGACGATGCCATGTCCGTCGCTGCATCACAAGGCGGCCTCGAGTCATCGAGAGATGCACCCCCTGCTGGTGGGGAGACTAACAGCAGATGGAGATTATGCTCTGTAATCTACTGTTTACTGTTTACAATCTTTTCCTGCAGTTCCTGGATGTCAATGTTGAATTTACTGTCGAACTTGAACCACTGAATTTGTGGACGCGAATTTGTAAAGCGAAATAAAATGGAACAAAAATAGCCTGTTGAATATTACAGGTTGTATTTTTAAAAAGTTTGAATATTTTGGAAGTGAAATATGAAGGATGAATATGGGTTATTGAATTTTTAATAATGAAAATAATCGAATTTGAGCCAATAAAAAATGCAAGTCCTAAAAATACAATGCATTAAAACGCAAGCATGGTTAAAGCAATGCATATTTTTTTCAAGTAGTGCAAGTTTCAAAAACATTTGGCATTATTTTACTTCCATATCCTCTGCCCTGTCCTGAGCGCTCACGGCGGGACGATTGGGTTTGGGCGCGGGCGCCGCTCCCCGAGCTGTATATTAAGCTCTTAACCCTAACCCTCACTGAAGAAAGACTATTTACTATTTAAAAAATAAATATATAAATGTAATTATATAAAATAATAAAATTTAAGTATGATATACATATATTAGTGCTGGGCAACGATTACATTTTTTAATTGTGATTAATCGCATAGTTAATGTGCAAAATTCAATATTATTCAAAATTCAAAAGTAGTGTATTGTGCACTTTTATTTTAAAAGTACTGCTATATAAACAAAAGTGCTATAAAATTTGGCTTGCAAACACTTTAATCAAATAAGGTAACATTTATAAATCGTTTTTCTTTTCTTTCTTTTTTCTGAACAGCAGAAACATTTTTCTTTTATCATGGAGCATAAACTGTCTATGTTCAACAGCAAGAGTCCCTGTTAGAGTGATGTGAAGTACACAGGGATTCAGGGGAATTTTAGGTACTTTTTTAGTCCGTGAAGTCAACTTTGTAGTGGTTAAAAATAACTTTGGTTTCGAGAATTTATTTGATAAAACAAAATATTTTAAAAAGCTAAAGTGTTCAGACTCGGAAACGATTGTATAGAATCATAACATAGTGCAGACATTATCTTAATTTCATAATGTCCTTAAACATAACGATATTGCTGGCCATAAACTGAGAATGTGCGCGTGCGGTGTGCGATACCTTGAGTTGCCCCCCCCCCCCCCCCAGGCCCTGCGTTAATGCCAGATAAAATAATCTGATATATATTTGTATATACATTTACATTTTTAAATACTTTGCTCGACATGATGGTCGAGAGTAAATGAAAATGTTTAGTAATTCGGGTGAACTAATTCACTGAAAAGAAGTAGATCAGTGCCTTTAGCAGAAGCTGAAATACGTTGCAGAAATGACGTCACTGACAAACACCAGGACAGGACAGGCGTCTGAGGACCCGAAACACGCAGATATAATCAGACCTCAAACACAATTCAGATGCGAACCACTTGAATACCTTGGCATGATGTTCCTGCACTAAACACCCAGACGAGTCCCTAAAAAAGAAGAAAGAACAAGATTAAACAACAGTTGCACAGATGAATGTGAAGCGCAGGTTTAATGTCCGCCATAAACAAGAGGAATGTAACGGTTCTCCTGACGCTGCTCAACATCTTCATAACATTCACACAAAACATCCCGATCTCACAGATGTAGCATGACGTCCCTGTGTATTCGGGAACACAGAAGTCCTCGCTCACGAGACACGGCAAAGACATTCCTCAACATATACAGTAGTCTCAGACTAAACACGCGTGTTACATGTTCAGAGATCTGACCCAAACATATACAACTCTTTCTTTCCAATCATAAATCAAACTATGAAAACAGATCTCCATTTATCTGACAGAAACCAAGCAATTTTGTTCTTCCAGAGAGAATATGTAATGTTGGATGCATGTTTTTGATGTAGATTGTTGTTGTTGAAATAATGGATTCTTTGGAGATGTATTTCTACTTGGAGTTGAATTTTAATGTGCGTCAGGTTTTGCAGGACACACGTGTGTCACAAATATTTTTAAAGGGCTGTTTAGAGGTGTGTTCATGTGTGTCATTCAGGGCATTTATATCAGTGCAGATTCTATTCAGTACTGTGTATGATTTCTAATTTAATTCCATTCTGATTTGCGTGGGTATATTTCAGTTTTAAACAAAATGAAAAAAACTCTCATTCTGCTAATGCTGTACAGTAAACAGCAAACCAGTGAAAATGGGTAACTCCTTTAAACGAATCGTCAAAAGAACCATCTCATAGGATTCATTCATTTGGGGAATCGTTTTGATTCACTGAAGGTTTTCATTGCAGCTCACATGTTTTTTGTTTTTTTGCCATTGTTTTGTTTGTTTATTTATTTATTTTGCACCACATTCAATACACTTGCAAGACTGCAAACTGCCATTTCACCAAATATTTCCAAATTAAGATTATTATTGATGTCAATATTTACTGTATATATATATATTTAGTCATTCATGCATATTTGTTTTCTCCGCTGTCGTCCTGCATTCAGCCTCTCCAAGAAAATTAATTCCCAAAAGCTGAACAGAAATAACCCCCCAGTCCAGATTGAGTATGGACGTCCCAAGCTCAGTGGTGTTTTGGATTCCAGGATTATTGTCTGTTGCCGGCTGGACTCAGATCTCTGGCTCACAGCCCCAGAAGAGCTCCTCAGATCTCCCGGTTGGACTCAGATCTCTGGCTCACAGCCCCAGAAGAACTCCTCAGATCTCCCGGCTGGACTCAGATCTCTGGCTCACAGCCCCAGAAGAACTCCTCAGATCTCTCGGCTGGACTCAGATCTCTGGCTCACAGCCCCAGAAGAACTCCTCAGATCTCCCGGTTGGACTCAGATCTCTGACTCACAGCCCCAGAAGAACTCCTCAGATCTCCCGGCTGGACTCAGATCTCTGGCTCACAGCCCCAGAAGAACTCCTCAGATCTCTCGGCTGGACTCAGATCTCTGGCTCACAGCCCCAGAAGAACTCCTCAGATCTCCCGGCTGGACTCAGATCTCTGGCTCACAGCCCCAGAAGAACTCCTCAGATCTCCCGGCTGGACTCAGATCTCTGACTCACAGCCCCAGAAGAACTCCTCAGATCTCCCGGCTGGACTCAGATCTCTGGCTCACAGCCCCAGAAGAACTCCTCAGATCTCCCGGTTGGACTCAGATCTCTGGCTCACAGCCCCAGAAGAACTCCTCAGATCTCCCGGCTGGACTCAGATCTCTGGCTCACAGCCCCAGAAGAACTCCTCAGATCTCTCGGCTGGACTCAGATCTCTGACTCACAGCCCCAGAAGAACTCCTCAGATCTCCCGGCTGGACTCAGATCTCTGGCTCACAGCCCCAGAAGAACTCCTCAGATCTCTCGGCTGGACTCAGATCTCTGGCTCACAGCCCCAGAAGAACTCCTCAGATCTCCCGGTTGGACTCAGATCTCTGACTCACAGCCCCAGAAGAACTCCTCAGATCTCCCGGCTGGACTCAGATCTCTGGCTCACAGCCCCAGAAGAACTCCTCAGATCTCTCGGCTGGACTCAGATCTCTGACTCACAGCCCCAGAAGAACTCCTCAGATCTCCCGGTTGGACTCAGATCTCTGCCTCACAGCCCCAGAAGAACTCCTCAGATCTCCCGGTTGGACTCAGATCTCTGCCTCACAGCCCCAGAAGAACTCCTCAGATCTCCCGGCTGGACTCAGATCTCTGGCTCACAGCCCCAGAAGAACTCCTCAGATCTCCCGGTTGGACTCAGATCTCTGGCTCACAGCCCCAGAAGAACTCCTCAGATCTCCCGGCTGGACTCAGATCTCTGACTCACAGCCCCAGAAGAACTCCTCAGATCTCCCGGCTGGACTCAGATCTCTGACTCACAGCCCCAGAAGAACTCCTCAGATCTCCCGGCTGGACTCAGATCTCTGACTCACAGCCCCAGAAGAACTCCTCAGATCTCCCGGCTGGACTCAGATCTCTGGCTCACAGCCCCAGAAGAACTCATCAGATCTCCCGGCTGGACTCAGATCTCTGACTCACAGCCCCAGAAGAACTCCTCAGATCTCCCGGCTGGACTCAGATCTCTGCCTCACAGCCCCAGAAGAACTCCTCAGATCTCCCGGCTGGACTCAGATCTCTGGCTCACAGCCCCAGAAGAACTCCTCAGATCTCTCGGCTGGACTCAGATCTCTGACTCACAGCCCCAGAAGAACTCCTCAGATCTCTCGGCTGGACTCAGATCTCTGCCTCACAGCCCCAGAAGAACTCCTCAGATCTCCCGGCTGGACTCAGATCTCTGGCTCACAGCCCCAGAAGAACTCCTCAGATCTCTCGGCTGGACTCAGATCTCTGCCTCACAGCCCCAGAAGAACTCATCAGATCTCCCGGCTGGACTCAGATCTCTGACTCACAGCCCCAGAAGAACTCCTCAGATCTCCCGGCTGGACTCAGATCTCTGCCTCACAGCCCCAGAAGAACTCCTCAGATCTCCCGGCTGGACTCAGATCTCTGGCTCACAGCCCCAGAAGAACTCATCAGATCTCCCGGCTGGACTCAGATCTCTGACTCACAGCCCCAGAAGAACTCCTCAGATCTCCCGGCTGGACTCAGATCTCTGCCTCACAGCCCCAGAAGAACTCCTCAGATCTCCCGGCTGGACTCAGATCTCTGGCTCACAGCCCCAGAAGAACTCCTCAGATCTCTCGGCTGGACTCAGATCTCTGACTCACAGCCCCAGAAGAACTCCTCAGATCTCCCGGTTGGACTCAGATCTCTGCCTCACAGCCCCAGAAGAACTCCTCAGATCTCCCGGTTGGACTCAGATCTCTGCCTCACAGCCCCAGAAGAACTCCTCAGATCTCCCGGCTGGACTCAGATCTCTGGCTCACAGCCCCAGAAGAACTCCTCAGATCTCCCGGTTGGACTCAGATCTCTGGCTCACAGCCCCAGAAGAACTCCTCAGATCTCCCGGCTGGACTCAGATCTCTGGCTCACAGCCCCAGAAGAACTCATCAGATCTCCCGGCTGGACTCAGATCTCTGACTCACAGCCCCAGAAGAACTCCTCAGATCTCCCGGCTGGACTCAGATCTCTGACTCACAGCCCCAGAAGAACTCCTCAGATCTCCCGGCTGGACTCAGATCTCTGGCTCACAGCCCCAGAAGAACTCATCAGATCTCCCGGCTGGACTCAGATCTCTGACTCACAGCCCCAGAAGAACTCCTCAGATCTCCCGGCTGGACTCAGATCTCTGCCTCACAGCCCCAGAAGAACTCCTCAGATCTCCCGGCTGGACTCAGATCTCTGGCTCACAGCCCCAGAAGAACTCCTCAGATCTCTCGGCTGGACTCAGATCTCTGACTCACAGCCCCAGAAGAACTCCTCAGATCTCTCGGCTGGACTCAGATCTCTGCCTCACAGCCCCAGAAGAACTCCTCAGATCTCCCGGCTGGACTCAGATCTCTGCCTCACAGCCCCAGAAGAACTCCTCAGATCTCCCGGCTGGACTCAGATCTCTGGCTCACAGCCCCAGAAGAACTCCTCAGATCTCTCGGCTGGACTCAGATCTCTGACTCACAGCCCCAGAAGAACTCCTCAGATCTCCCGGCTGGACTCAGATCTCTGCCTCACAGCCCCAGAAGAACTCCTCAGATCTCCCGGCTGGACTCAGATCTCTGACTCACAGCCCCAGAAGAACTCCTCAGATCTCTCGGCTGGACTCAGATCTCTGACTCACAGCCCCAGAAGAACTCCTCAGATCTCTCGGCTGGACTCAGATCTCTGACTCACAGCCCCAGAAGAACTCCCCAGATCTCCCGGCTGGACTCAGATCTCTGCCTCACAGCCCCAGAAGAACTCCTCAGATCTCCCGGCTGGACTCAGATCTCTGCCTCACAGCCCCAGAAGAACTCCTCAGATCTCTCGGCTGGACTCAGATCTCTGACTCACAGCCCCAGAAGAGCTCCTCAGATCTCTCGGCTGAACTCCCCAGATCTCCTGTTCCTCGTGTGGCTCTGGCCCGACGCCTGCTCTCGTCTCTTCTGGTTTGGGTTTTGTTTCTCCTGATCGGCGTCGAATGAAACTCTCAGTGTGGCCTTTACAGACTTTTGAGATTTCAGACTTTATTTAAAAGAAAAACAATGCGTGAGAAACCTCTGATAACGTCTGATCCGGGCTGATAAAGCCAATCAATCACATGAAGCAGAGTATGACTATATTAATATGTGAATTCTGACGAGGATCTCGACTAAGCTCTTTGTAATAGAAGTTAAAACCCAAACAAGGTTTTCCTCAGAATCGGGGAGATGTTTTCTGCTGTTCTGCGAGTGTTTATCTGTGTATGTACACTATATTGGCAAAAGTTTTGGGACGTCTGCCTTTACATGCACATGAACTCACACAGTACAACGGCACAGTACCATCTATCTATCTATCTATCTATCTATCTATCTATCTATCTATCTATCTATCTATCTATCTATCTATCTATCTATCATCTATCTATCTATCTATCTATCTATCTATCTGTCTGTCTGTCTATCTATCTATCATCTATCTATCTATCTATCTATCTATCTATCTATCTATCTATCTGTCTGTCTGTCTGTCTGTCTGTCTGTCTATCTGTCTATCTATCTATCTATCTATCTATCTATCTATCTGTCTGTCTGTCTGTCTGTCTATCTATCTATCATCTATCTATCTATCTATCTATCATCTATTTATCATCTATCTATCTATCTATCTATCTATCTATCTATCTATCTATCTATCGATCTATCTATCTATCATCTATCTATCTATTTGTCAGTCTGTCTGAGATGCAGCCGGTTCTCTCAGCTCAGACAGAACTCCTGCTGAAAACAATTGGGACTGAACATATTAAATCATTATCATCTGAATGCATTGTTTTAAAAAGTATTTCATAACGTCTCAAAATAAGACAATTCCTGGCGTTAGTAAATGTATCAGCAGTTAAAAGACATGAATAACAAATTACACAAGCAGCGCCGTAGACAGTGTGCAATTCAAAGTGCTGACAAAAAGCTTCACTTTAATTTGAATTTGATTTTGATACAAGTGTTGTTTTTTCTCATTGCACTTTAAATGTACCCGAAAAGAACCCGAAGAATTATGCATTTATTCAAAGTGTAGAAATGTTTTTGCTGGAAACTGATGAATGATATTCCTGACATCTAAACACATTAAATTATACAAAAACTAAGACATAATTTATAATAGACCCTGTGTGGAATGTTGTGTGATTTTCTGCATTCAGGACGCCAATAAACACACGCTGAAAGATAATGATTCTGATGAATCCAGTATGCTTTTAAACGCTGGATCCACTAGCGGTGAAGATGGATAACCTGTTAAAGAACATGTGTGTGTTTCTGTATACAGACACATATCATGAGCGCACAGGCATGTTTCAGACGTGTCACACACACTCAGATGTAAGATGTCACGGCCGCAGACGTGTCACACACACACACACACACACACACACACACACACACACACTCAGATGTAAGATGTCACGGCTTCAGACTTCGTCCCAATTACAGGGAGGGATTAGGACGGGGCTCAGTGACCCTCGTAGGAATGTCTCAGGGATGCTCAGTGTTCACTGTCAAGCTCTGGCCTTTAAGCACTTTCACCTGCTAATTAAAGCTTCCAGACTCCAGTCATGGGGAAACGTGTGCGGCCACACACTCTCGCACAGCAAAACAGCCCGTTCACAACTCAAGATGTCCTAATGTAAATATTTGACCTGAGTTGTATATTGGAGCGCGTGGCAGAGCGAGCCGACGGGTTTCAGTGCCATTAGCGAGTTTGAGCCCTTCGCTTTGCTTAAAGTACAACTAAAGTGCTTGGAAACGTCTGTGACAGAAGACCCTGGACTCTGTGTTTCTGTCTCGTCTCGGATGCTTCTTTTGACTAGTGCTTGGGGACATTTCATTAAATATTCAACAATATTATTGATCTCCTGAATTGACAGCATTATACAAGAACTGAACTGAGCTGGACGATGACATCATGGTTTCTCCACAGCGGCTATATATATAAATATGAACTAAATTAATAACTTTTTTACAACAGAAATGAACCATCACTGAACTTACTCAAGCTGGACTGTGACGCTATTTTTTTCTAGACACTTGCATTATTTTCCTGTTTCTCTGTAAAGCTGCTTTGAAACACTCTGTGTTGTAAAAAGTGCTGTATAAATAAAGCTGACGACTTTTATTTCTCTATATCTCTTCTAACAACTTTAATTTTTACAGTAGTGAAGATTTCTCCCTATAGGGATTTTATGCCTCGCAATGTGACTTTAAATTACATTTTAATTGACACTCTTTTAATTGTGACTTTATTTTTCACAATTGCATCTTTAAACCTCACAAGTCAAGTCACCTTAATTTAGACACACCTTCATTTATACAGAACTTTTTACTATACAGATCTTTTCCAAACAGCTTTACAGAGATCACTGGAAAATAATGCATCAAAGTTTGTTTCGGCTGATCAGCAGATCTAGAAGAAAATAGTGCCATAGTCCAGCTTAAGTAAATGCAGGTTAAGTACATTTTTGATGGATTCATTTCCATTGTAAAAATCATTAGTTATTAACTTATTCGCAAAGTGGCTTATTTTTTTTAGTGACTTTATTTCTCATGATTGTGAATCTCAAAATGTGACTTTATTTCTGGATTCTGTTTCTTCTAATTGTGACTTTGTCTCTCTCCATAACTCTGTATCTCTTACTGTAACTTTGTATATCTCACAATTGCAACTTTATTTTTTCTCAGTTGTGAATGTTTCTTGCAATTGCAACTTTAAACCTCACAACTAACAGACAGCAACACAGTATCGGCATCCACGTGTACAGATGTGGGCCGGATCTGGGCCGACACTATAATGCTCTCTGGCTTTATATCTCACAAATCAACATTCTTTAAATGCAACTTTATTTCTCATCTTTATAACTTTAAATGTTACAAAGTGACTTTAAATTTCATAAAGTCACTCTATTTATTGTAATTGCAACTTTATATCTCAAAATTTTGTTAGGACATTGTTTCTTTATATCTTACAATGTGACTTTATTTCTTAATTTAAACTCACAATTACCTTGTGAGACACATTCCACAGGTCTAGGTTTTTTTTCCTCATTCAAAAAATATATAAAAAGTAAGCAAAAGTCTCCATCTCATCACATTTGTGAGTATGAGAGACTAATTAAATATAATAATATCTCATTACAGTGACGGTGAACGTGGTTGTAAGTCTGATTATCTGCAGTATCCCAGCATTACTCAGTAATACTGTAAGAACTGTACTGTTCTTAATTCCATATCTGTATGGTTTTACACTTTTAAATGAATGGATTGATTGGAAAGTCCTGCTAAAAGCACATGAGTATCCCAGGAGTGTGTCGCTGTAACTCGCTGCTCCACTGCTATAGTACAAAGAAATCCACTAGCGAGTCACGACTGTTTCCCGAAAGCATTTTGTGCAAAGTGGCCGTTCATCCGCGCTGGTTAATGATGTCACGCAGGTGTGAAGTAATAACTACTGTTAATGAATCTGTTAGAGATCTCATTAATGCCAGATGTTTTGCTATAAATGATGAGCATCTGAGGACTATTTTGCTTTATTTCCATTCAATAATAGACTCGTTCTTATGCCTGGTTCAGATTTCACGATTTTAGCTTGATTTTGTCACGATCCGTTTGACGTAGGCAGAGTGCGAATTACCCCACCATAATTGGGGGTACTGCTCCTTCACTTCTTCTGCCAGTGTCCCTCGGGGGGTTCATGCTCCCCCGTAAGAAAATTTTGTGCTTTTTAATGTTAAATTCATCAATCTGGTGCACTCTGAGAGTTCAAAATTAAGAGCTCCAACCCATATTCAGTGTGCAAATAAACAAAGAAAAACTCAAAACTCTTTTAGTTGTGATATAGTGTCTGTCTACATTACACTACTACATAATTAATCATAGTTATAATATTAATCACATGACAGTAATAGCCTAATTAGAACTAAGTTCTATACTTGAAAGAGATAAACACATTATCTTTTTATTTTGGCGGAAAACATTGTTTACAAACGGGTCTCATACTCTCATTACAATTCTAGTAAAATACGTAATTGTCAAATATGCAGATGTGGAAATAATGTGTAACTGGGTAATGGGTTCCTTCTCATAGCCTGTGTTCTGATGTAGCCTAGTTCTGCTATGGACCTTTCAAAAAAATTATATATAAATTTTTTTTTTTAAGTATGAGATTTTTAAGTATCGGCCCAAAAAGCACGTCGGCCCACCGGGAAAATGCTCGGTATGCCCGATGGCCAATCCAGCCCTGCTCATTGTTATTATCCAAAAGAGAACTGTTTTGATCAACTCCTAAAAGTTAGAAGTTAAGTGCACTAAAATACCATTCTAATTACTAGTAAAAGTAATACCTTTACAGGAAGCCTATTGCCTATTTCATGAAATATTACTTTTATGCATAGCCACGGCGGTTAAAAATGGTACGGTCCACAATAGGGGTGTCTGAAATCGCTTCACATTAAAATGTTCCTACAGTGAAAATAGGAGTTGACTTGTATTGTAACTGTAATTATATATTTTCTCAATATCAGAAAAATTATCTGACCCCCCAAAAACTGATATTTATGTCCCTTTGGGGGTTGTAATTCGAACTATGTATGGACGTAGGGTGTCGTGGGGATTCGTGAACGACAACGGGCGTCGGGACGCAAGATTCGATCGTATCATCTCGTATAGTGTGTCATAGTGGGCGACAACCTCCGATGCTTCACGACATCACCACAAAAAGACTAGCATGTTTAATTTTTTTAACGGTCGTCCACGACGGGTCCCGTCACATGTATGAGGTTTTAACAGTCTGTTTTTGTAATATGTTATCGTTGTGGCAAGCTAGCAACATTATTTTACTTGTACTACTGGCTAAAAGTAAAAATATATAAGAAAACAATATTTTACCTCAAGTTCTCTTTGGAGGATTGACAGCCCATAGTGTCCTGTTCGAGCAATCCAGGAACGTGTCCATAGTCGGGTTTTCTTTCTTTTTTTACGTTTTTCTGAACACAGGACAGCCAATACAACACTCACCGCTTCATCCATTGTTTGTTTACGTTCGTGTCCGGAAGTCACTCGCCACTAGTTTCGCCTTCTCGATGACATCACGTTAAAGACGGCACACGATGACTGGTCAGGAAGTGTAGTCTGACACGTTTCTTGTCCACGACACGACAAGATTTTAGGAGTCAAAATCGCGTAATCTGACACAGTGACTATCGTAACAGACAAAAAAATCTTGTAATCTGAACCAGGCATTACACACTCGAGCTCGTTCACACACGCGCACTCTTCGAAAACTACACTTTAAATCTCTTGACAAACTAAAAGAT